>NC_024128.1:20511237-20554487 GCF_000346735.1 Prunus mume
CCTGACATCTATTTCCACGTCATAATTCATAAAAAATCGAAGTGGAAAATTTATTTTACGACGGTTGTGGGAAATGTTGTGACGTAGTAGGTGTCAATAACGTCGTCTATTATGATTGTAAAGACGTCGTATTTATATTTGTCATCTGTTTCCTTTTTAACGACGTTTTTTTTGTTGGAGTTGGTCGTCTATTCTCATCCTCGACTGTTTTTTTATGTCTTTTTGCAGCACAAAGACGTCGGTTTTTATTTTTTGATGACGTGTTTTGTTTTAACAACGACGGTTATTCACCGTCGTGGTTTTGTTATGGAAAAGATGTCGGTGGATTCCACGACGATTTGAAAACAGAATACACGACGGTGAATACCCGTCGTGGTTTTCCTTTTTTGTAGTAGTGAGGGACCTAAACCTTGTTTTTATAGGTGATTTAACCTAGGTTTCTTGCCCATAAAAGATTACCTAAATCATGCCTTAATCACCTATAGAATCCATGACAGTATAGGATAGATATTTCCTTTTATTTCATTCTTTCTTCACCTCCAAGTATCCGGCTAATCAAATAAAAAACTTTCCACTTTTAACAGATGATGTGCCTTAAATAGATGCAAACTCAATTAGGGTCTTATAGTTCCGACAACTGCTGCTTGTTTGGATGGGCTTCTAGCGGTTCTAAAAAGAGTTGGAAATTATGCATTGATGTTGTATAGGCTTGGCATGAGAGCTTGCTTCGATGAATCAAGATACAACTAGGCTTGGCATGAGAGGCTTGTGGTGTGAGAGCTAAGAGCTTATAAGTTTAGCGAGAGAGAGAGAGAGAGATAGTTGGAAAGGGAAAAGCTTGGAATCGTAGCTAGACTATATCTTCAAGCAGCTTTAGAATTGCTTCCACCAACCTGAACGGATTTCTTAAAACAAAGAAGGTTAATTCTAGTGCTTGAATTTTAGGATGGTGATTTGTAGAAATGCTTGGGTGATGTTTAGGGCTTGGCATGGTGTTCTAAGAGAAAAATGGCAGAAGGAAAGCATTAAGGATTGAGATTTTAGGTGATGAGAATGGGGTTGCTCATGCTTTGGGTTTCTCACCAAGAAGGTGATGACCATGATTTCAACTTGGCTTGAGAGGATGAGTGTTTCAGATTTGGAATAAGGCTTTCTGAGAGAGAGAGAGAGAGAGAGAAGAACAAGATGGAAAGGATGGTGCTTAGGCTTGATGGTTCTTTAGGATTGAGAAGAAGGAGATGGAAGGGAAAGTGCTTGGGCTTGATGTTTCTAGCAGTTAGAGGATAAGCTCGCTCCACCACTCTGGTTGAGTTGAGTCCCCCATGCTGGGTAGCCAATTGCCTCCTTTTAGAGGCGCTGGAACCTCTTTACTAGATGGTTTCTTCTCATTTGGCCAAGTCTTCTTCTTTCTTTCCCTTCACTTTCTCCAATATAGCCTTAATTAGTTAAATCTCCCTAAAATCAGTTGAATCCATGGCTATTGAGACAAAACATTTTGGTGCCCCAAAGCCTTCTTACAGCTGGACCTTGTAGAGGCTTCCTTTCCTAGAACACTCCAGCTTTATTGTCCTTGCTCCAGCTTGGCTTTCCTTTCTCTTTTCTTTCGTGAGCTCATATAGGCAAAGATGGGTAAAGGTGATGGTCAAACAGAAAGGTTGAGGCTTATCTCTTTCATCAGCCTAGATATTTATATAAACTGGATTTTAAGGGTTTCGGTTTGAATATGCAAGGCTAGTCTGATCTCAAGGGAAAGGGTACTAGAATTTCTCTTACTTACCCATGTGTTGGGCTCAAGAAAGTGGGCTTGGGTTTTGGTGCTCCTAAGCAGCCCAAAACCTCCACCGTTTGAACCCTTAATGGGCCTTATGGACCCTCATACCCATCCACACCACAACTTGCTCAGTAAGCTCCAGACTTGTATGTGGGTTAGGCCCACTTAAGCTTGTCGGGTGGTTTGGCACTAAAGGGAGTCACTTGGCATGGCATGTTTTTCGTGCTTATGCTTGGGCTACGTTGTATAGCCGTGGTTTAGGGTTGTGTTAGATAATGCTTGACGAAGAAGTGGGCTAGGTGAGCTCGAGCATGTGACATTGTTAAACTTTATAGGTTTGCATGTGAAATTGGTAAACCCGTATCATGACCTCCCCACGTGCCAAATTCTAGTCTCGCTTGGCATGGTGCGAATATCAAAGCTTGTTTAGGCACTTCATAGCCGTATTTGATGGGTCTCTATGTCCCTTTTATAGCACGGTAATAAATTAGGTCTAAAAATATGCACGAACCTTCCTTGAGATTTTTTGGGCCTCAAGAAATTAATATGTATATTATGTTAATTTTAAGTTAGAAATTGTATCTCTAGTTTAACTTTAGAATGTACTTTAGAAATAAACTCATAGTGAATGTAAGTACGGTCTTTGGTTATAATGCAAGTTAGATTGTTTGGTTTAACCTTAGTGGTTGGCGGTGTATTTTTTTTGTTGGTTTGTACAATGAGCCGGCGATCACAACAAGATCCCCTAATGCAAGCAACTATGCATTAGTTGATCACCAGTTGGTAGAGAATTGGGTTCGGGGCCCATTACTTTTGGTGGTTCTCGTGACTGCATCAACAACTTACAACAATCTTTTGGTAATTTTCTTCCTTGCATACCTATATTATACTATTATGCACTTATATAATTGCTAAAAAGTATCTCAACAAAACTATCAAATCTACGAGAGTAAACAATCTAGAAATAAATGCCATGTTGAAAAGCATTTACATTAAAAACTTTGAACTTAGAGAATAATGTAACTTGACTTCCTTCTTAGGAACTAAGGCCGAATCTTTTTTTTTTTTTTGGTCAATAAGGCCCGAGTCTTTACAACTCAATTTCATAGGTCTCATCTTCTAAAGTCTTTCTCATTCTCTTCCTTGTGTCTTTATTAGGGTAACACTTCTGAAGCATCTCTTTCGCTTATGACACTCATATGTGTGATGGGGTCATTGATTAATATGGTAGTGGCAGTGGCACTTGAGGGCAAATCAATAGGGTCTTGGATGCTAGGCATGAATTGGAAACTTGCTTGTTATCTATATTCGGTAACTTGTATTAACAAATGTAATAGTAGTAATATGACTTTGTGCTAAACGATTTCTAACTTTGTCCTTGTTCATTAAGGGTATTGTGGTTTCCGGGTTAGTAGTTTTGCTACAAATTGTTGGGACTAGTATGAAAGATGATGTGTCCTAGGTCATCTTTGATCTGACTTCCATGATATATGTGTCGATGGCCATCTTCAACCCGATTGATTTGTACCTGATGTAGCGCAAACTTGTCAGGCCCACACACATTGGAACTACGATTTAAGTATATCTCTCATAAATATTTAGTCTATAATTAATATTATTTATGTTACTTAATTTTTTTTGAATACTTCATTAAATAAGATATTGATTATGTCAATCTTATAAGGAAAAAAAATTGATTATGTCAATTCTATAATTAATATAAATTATATTCATCAAATTACATATCATTACATAGTCCAACTATTATGTTATTCCTCGTAATTAAACTTAAAAAATTTGTACAACTGTTTGTACCAAAAATTTGTATTTTTGCCTAAAATGGTAGATAGTTTTCTATGAACATCAAAATGGCCAAAATAAGGCTAGACATGCATTGCTGCAATCAGATGGAGTGGGCCAAAACTTCAACTTCCAGCGCTCAAATCAAGTTTCGCTCTTCATGAAAGTTGTTCATCTCTATGTCTACTGCAACATATCCACATTTGGGTTTATTCGGACAAATTTTGAATCCTAAGAGTCGAAAATACCAGATGCACAACGCCAGTAAAAAGCTTATAGCAGCAATTCAGGCCTAATTCGGGCCCAATTTGGGCCTAATTCCAATGCTCTAATGAATTTTCTTTCTTCTTGAAAGTTTTTCAATAGAATGTGTTTACACCATAATCAACTGAGCATATTCAGCCTCAAAACAATTAGCACCAAGGCAGACACGCCTTCTTCCCTGCCAAAGGAAGACACTCTTCCGAGGTGCCAAGCACCTGCCGAAACTCCCGACTGCTGAAGGTCCCAATTGCTAAACCTAATTTCCATAACACATGTCACCACCACATCAACTTGCACAAAGTCCCACATCAGAAATCTACACAAACCTCCCACTTTTACTTCTCTATAAATAGGGAACAATACCCTAGTAAAAAAGGAAACTACTTTCTTACCTTTTACTATTATTCTGCTAAAATTACCCCTCTTAGCTGACTTAAGCATCAAAAAGCCTTCGGCCGGCACCACACCGGTGTTCGAGGCTTAACGACTGCTTCTCCTATTTTGTCTTCTGCAGGCTAGCCCCTTACCGAAGGTCCTCACCTTCTCCATTACTAAAGACAATCCACTTCTCTTTAAGTTGATCTTTTCCGAAAAAGAGCATCAACATGTATACTGAAACATATCCAAAGTTGGGATCATTTGGATAAATGTGGAATCCTCATGACATCAAACATCAGAAGCATACCAGCAACAGTGAAAGCTGATAATAGTGGCAATTCGGGCCTAATTATGGCCCAATTCGGGCCAGCTTCCAGTCCTCAAATGAATATTTGTTCTTCATGAAAGTTGTTCATTTGGACGTCTACTACAATATATCCGAATTTGGCATCATTTGCACAAGTATTGAATCTTCATAACGCTAATCATGATCTCTATTCGTGAGAGCTTGTATGATGACCAGTCAGTTGCAACCATGCTAAATCAGATTTTCCATTGCTCAAATGGAATTAAGTTCTTCATGAATGTTGTTCCTACTTATGTGGAGAACAACATATCCGAAATTTGCAGCAATTGGATCAATCTAGCATTCCCAGTTCATTATGCATCAAGGCATGTTCGGAGGAGAAACTTAGTGGCTGCAAATCAAGTTTCACTTTATCAATGGAGGGACTTCATTACATGTGAGCTGATTCAAAGAAGAATAAAACGAAGATGTGGTAGATGGAAACAAATTTAATATTCTCTGTGAAGAATATTAAAACAAAGCCAAAGTTCAACACGTGAAAAGTCTACACAAATGTTGAAAGAAGAATAAAATAATATTCAAGTGGGCTTAAAGAATGAATAAAAAAAGAAGTAGAGATGATGGTCATTATCTCTTCACCTCTTTTTTATCTTTTAGCCAGCTAATTTTGGCTTTCACTCACCAATCAATAGCAAGTGGACTAATACTTTGGATTTCTTTAAGTCTAATAGTGATAGCTTCTGTCAAATCACATCAAAGCCTCTTAGCAACTTTTTTGGGTTAACTTATATTTTCAGCAACCCACTCACCAAAACCAATGGCAAGTGGGTACTTCAAATTAATTGCTGGTCCACTCAACGACCTCCAATCTCTATATATTGAAGGAGAAATCATCAGCAAAGGACACACCACTCAACAAACAAAAACCAGACTCAACGTCTATAAACCCAGCTCAAAAGCTTGAAACAACCTTCCTTTTTCGTTCTTTGAATTTCCCAGTTGACAACTCCTAAGGAATTTTCTTTATCTTGCTCTGCCAACTCTTGGTATGGTATTTCCTTGTACAAGATTGAATAGAGAAATCTTCAATCTCCATTTTAATTTTATGTACTAGGTATGAATAGAGAAATCTTCAGGCTGTGTTGTTTATGTACTTCCTTTTTCTTTCAAGTTTTCTGAATAGATAAATATTCCGATAAACTTCTATAATTTCCATTATCGTTCAATTTCAACTTCTGTTAGTTACCATTTTCACGCTAGATGAATATTGAAGTCCTCTTAATTGAGGCATAGAAAAGAACCTTGTATTGGGTCAGTTCCCCGCCCAATCCACAATCAATTGATTAAAGTCAATATCGGTGTGCATTTTCCAGTCTTATAATTTTTAGTCTGTTGGAGTTTTTCACTGCCAATAGAGGCACTCCTTCGCAATCGCAACAAACAAACTCCACGGCCAAACGCCAACACGAATGGCCGACGGGTCCTTTTCGGGGTAAACAACAACTTATTCTTCAACCACTCAATTTCTTCTTCTTTCCTTCTCTTCGATCTTCTTCCCCACGATTTCTTGTCCAGCCAACAAATTACATAAGGAAACACATCAAATGGGATGGATTCTTCGATGTACAGTATTGTATTTTTTGATCACGTATGTTGATGCGATTTTATGGCAAATTTCATGACAGATTATATAGAATCCTATTTCCTTCTCTTGCTGCACACCTCTCCCCCTCTATTATCATGCACTTTTGTTGACTGTTTCTTATCTGCCACGTTTGTACCTCTTTGTTTTCTTAACTTCTCTCTTCCATTCCCTTACATTTGACAATTTTTTCTATTTTTTTATATTTTCTTTTTTCTTTTTACATATGACAATTCTTGACAAGTACTCTACTACCATTTGACAAGTAACTTTGTCATATGATATTTCTTAATCAGTTACTCGATTGACAGTCAAGTTTTGCTTACAGCTGTTCGATGCCGTTGGATGATTTTAAAACAAATCCAACGGTGACTTTTACCCTATGCCGTTGGGCTGTTGCTCCACCCAGCTTTTCTTTGTAATTGGCCCACTGAGCCCAAAAGAAGAAAAAAAAATATGAGTGTAATGGGCTGGGAACTTCTCTCTCTCTCTCTCATTCTCTTTCTCTCTCATCTCTTTGTGCTGTGTACAGGTTTGTAATTGAAACTATAAAAATAATAATAATAATAAAATATGCATAAATACCACCTGAATTTCTGGGTATGTGCATTATTACTACCTAAACTTTTTATTTTTATTTTTTACCATCTAAACTTTGTAAAGTGTTACAATTCACCACATACATTAAACTCTGTTAAAGTTTCCGTTAAATCAAGGTATGCACATATGATATTTTTTTATAATGGAAATTTGCATAAATACCACCGGACCTTTTAGGTAAGTGCGGCAATACCACCTTAACTTTTAATTTTTATTTTTAACGACCTTAACTTTGTAAAGTGTTGCAATCCACCACTTATGTTTAACCCCGTTAAACTTTCCATTAAGTTTAAAGGTATTTTCATATGTTCCTTATAACTAAAAATAAAATTTAAAAACATAAATTTTTTTAAAAATAAAGAAAGATGTCATTACTGTTAATCCACCCTATGCATCAGTGTTCAACCAAAATTTATTTTGGAACACATGACCAGTAGCCACCCCAATGTATGATTCTCTTTCTTTATTATTTGTATAATAATAAGAATATATCTTCTTCTCTTTTTTTTTTTTGACACAAAATAATAGGAATATACTTAAGCAATGTATGACGATTAAGAAGTTATAAGATAGAAAATTTAAACACTTCTCTTTCACTTTCTTCCAATTACATACTTCTTGCTAAATATCCCAAAAATTTCATAAACATTTGCCATTGGCAAACTAGTTCTAAAACAAGTGCAGTCCTTATAATGGACATGCCTATAATAAACTGCAAGTTAATGAAAAAAAACATAAAAATAACCAAGCAGTTAAGCCTTCTATGATCTCCAAATCTTTGTCTTTTTAGTTAGAGATTTAAGCCTAAATTTCCTTGTTGTATGGGTTGTCACATAAGAAATGGGTTGTAATTCCATTAGCAAGCTAGAGCTTGGTTGGTCTATAACTGGATTTGCAATTCAATTTCAATAACCCACGTCAAGATTCCAAGAGATGGAAAAATATAGAGTACGGTGGGGTAAGGGTTGGAGAAGGGGTGGTATAATTAGGTTAACTTTATATATAAAAATTCTGTTTTTTTACATTTATTTTTAGTTATAAGGAAAGGATGAAAATACCCTTATACTTAACAGATATTACAAAGAAGTGACATAGGTAATGAATTGCAATATTTACAAAGTTCATGTGGTTAAAAATAACAATAAAAAATTCAGGTGTAATAGAACACGTGCTTAAAAGTTTACGCGATGTTTAGGTGAATTTCCCCCAAAAAAAACACAGAAAAAAAAAAAGAAAAAGGAAAATTGTTCCTTTATGGTCAAAATTCGAACATCACAACTTGCTTTGCTGTGTGGAGGACTCCGACTAAAATAGCCTCTTCATCGTCTTCAAGTCTAGTTTCGAAGCAAACCCAATCTTGGGTTTGGTTTATTGGAAGAAAGTTTTTTTATGATACTAAGATATATAGTTACAATTCGATAATAATTCTTCATATTGAAGGCAAACCCGATATGATATACGAATAGATGGGGAATTTATTCGTGAAGAAGCCCAAGATCACCGAGGTCGATCGAGCTATTCTCTCTCTCAAGACTCAGAGACGCAAGCTTGCTCAGTACCAACAACAGGTGCAGTTATTACTATTTCTTTTTTCCTTATGTTCAATTATCTCGTAATACTTTCACGTTTTGTGAATTGCGATTTTTCTTTTTTAAAATTTCTGTTGTGGGTTCTGTGTAAAATTTTGGTTTATGTTCTCGTTAGTCAGTGGTAATATTGAGAAAAGGAAAACTGTGGCTCTGATCTCAAACGGGCAACAGGAAATTAACAGTTGAAAATGGTCAACATAGTTTGCGTTTTAAAAGTTTGTTTTTGTTTGTTTTTGATAAGTGGAGAAAATTAGTTTTATTAAGGATGTGAATTTGCATAAGCTTTTGAATTTTCGATGAAGGATAATAATTGGGTTCACATATCTAGATGATTTTTGACAGCATTTGTTATAATTTCTTATGTTGGTTCCATTTCTGTTATCCACCTTTTCCAGCTTGAAGCTGTAATTGAAGCCGAAAAGCAAGCTGCAAGAGATTTGATTCGCGAAAAGAAAAAGGAAAGAGCTTTGTTAGCATTAAAGAAGAAAAAAGCACAAGAAGACTTATTGAAGCAAGTGGATACCTGGGTTATCAATGTTGAGCAACAGGTGAGTAATATAACGCAACCGTGCAACTTCTTTCGTTTGTTTCAATTTTGTTTGCTCTTTTGTGGTCATTGGTAAGAATTAAGCCTATGAACACTTCATCCCATTGAATACTTTTACATTTGTGCCTAGATTGCTATGATTTTGTTACTGCATGTGAGCAAGTAATGACTTAGTTCTGTTTGTTTCTGCTCTACTTAGAAGTTGATATTTTTTCAAGAAAAAAACATGTTGACACTCCACTATACATTTTGGTTCAGTTGCTAGATATTGAACTGACAAGCAAGCAGCAAGCTGTATTTGAGAGTTTGAAGGCTGGTAATAATGCGATTAAAGCCATACAAAGTGAGATCAACCTTGAGGATGTTCAAAAGCTAATGGATGATACTGATGAAGCTAAAGCTTACCAAGATGTGAGCTTGACTTCTTCTCTTTTATTTTGTTGGTTTTTATTTATTTATTGCGCACTACAAAATTTAGTATTTCAACTGAGCTTGCTTGGATTGCATTCTTAGAATGATCTTCTCTGTGAAACATTTTTTGGCCATTTGTGAAGCTTTTTTATTTATTTCTACTAAGTATTAAAATTTCTGGTGTTGGTTATGTGCCAATTCATATTCTCTCTCTCTCTCTCTCTCTCTCTCTCTCTCTCTCTCTCTCTCTCTCTCTCTCGTATTAGACACTTATAAGGGTACTTTAGTATCTGAGGTTTTCCTTCTTTTTCTCTTTCTTTGGTATGGGAGACTAAATGCTAGGAATGCTGTTGTTTTTTATTATAAATGAAGAGTTGTGGAAATATTTCTAGGTTGAGTTTGTTTCCCTCCTCTTTTCCTCACAGGAAGTGGAGGATATCATGCCCTTGTTTTGAGTTTCCGATAAAAATGCACCATGTTTAACCCCTTATATACTGCTCTTGTTTTCAGTCTCCAAATAAAATTGCATATGGATCATTGTGAATTGATTTTCTTAAAAATGTATTACATGTAAGGGATCATATATATATATATATATATATATATATGCTATGGTATAAGTAACCATGGAATGGTGAACTGAAAATAAGCCATATGTAAAGGATCATATCTATAAGCTATGGTCAGCCACCTTGTAAATGCCGTACTTTCCATCCCCTCTTTGTTTGATGAGAGATACCTACTTTATTTGTTGCTCCTGTGATCTCATAAAAAAATCACTGCTCCTGTGTTTTTCACATCATTTGTGCATATTGCTGTAATGGGCTTATTATAAATCAACGATGACATCTAAACTTTAGCTTCATTTTTGTGTAGCATCTTCTCTGTCTTAATTTGTTCTTTTTAATAATTTCTGCCATTTCTATGATAATTTTGATAGGAAATGAATGCAATCTTAGGGGAGAAATTATCAGCAGAAGATGAAGAGGATATTTTGGCAGAATTTGAGAATTTGGAAGCTCAGGTATGGTATTTCTGTTCTAATAACATTCTCACCAATCCTAAGAACATTGCAATTTGGTGTCTCATCATCCCTTTACCAGCAGTGTTACTGCAGGACTTCTAAGATAGAGAATAGGTAGATGCGCAGTGCCATATCCCACTTGCTTGTCACTTGCAACTGGGATGTTCAGTAACTGGTGTTAAGCCTTTACAAGTCTTAACATATATTCTAACCCGTTAGATGTAAAACATCTGAAGGTTTACATGCTTCAAAAAAAAAAAAAAAAAAAAAAAGGGAAAAAAGAAAAGCAATTCCTTCATTGAGTTCTTGGGAACATTAAATTGTTGCGCAATGTACAAGGCGTGTTTTATCCCTCTATTACCTTAATTAACGGTGAAGTTAGTTTTCTCAGCGAAAAAGTGGTAAGGTTAGTTTCCTTCTCCTTCACTTAACTCTTCACGCTCTTGAAACCCTCCTTTGTTCTCCTTCTTCTCTCTCCTTGTTGAAATTCTTGAGAAACCAAACTTGTGGTATGAGGGTTTAGTTTCTGGGTCCATTAACTTAGATACGTAAATCAATAGTATGAAAGGGTCTATTAAAAATATCATTTTCAAATTAGATACGTAAATTTAAAATTTTTCCTTGATATTTTTTCTTTTGTCTTCTTCTTGTTCTTGTTAGTTTTCCCTTTAAGTTTCTGGGTTGTGTTTATAGTTATTTTGGGGACACTGAGATGCAAAGGGCAAAGGGGCGAGGTTGGAGAATGAAAATTTAAAATTTGGGAGTTTTTCCTTTGCTCATGACTTTTGGCTTTTAAAATCTTGTCTTCGTATGTTGCTTCTGGTATGGAGGCAAAGTGTCGGAATGAGTGGAGGGTGAACTAAGGATGGACAGGACATGGTCTATGATGTTTTTTTTTCAATAAAATAATAAAAATACACACCTTATATATTGTGCAACAATGTAATGTCCCAATAACTAAAAAAAAAATGCCGTTCTTTTCTTGTGAGACCCATTCTACAATGTGGTCCTATGATCCAAACCATGGATTTTCACCACTTATTGTATACTTGACACAAAATTCTTACAGAAATCCCCCAAGAGGTTAGTTTTTAGTCCAAAATCTGAAGAAAGTCTAATTCAAATCCATGCTTGGGTGGGGTTTTGACATTAAGAATATGTTATGATTTCTTACCCACGTGGCTCTCTTACCTTTCAAATGAAACACAGGATGAATATGAACTCCTCGTGTGGGCATTTTGTTGTTTTACAATGACTGCTATTGAGCCCTATGTTTGAGGTCTCTGAATGGATCTTCATGTGTGTTCAAAGTGGATCTTGCAGATTTTCTGTTACCAATTAAATCATTTATGAACTATTTATATATCAAATTATGGCATGTACTTTCCTTTTTTAGGTTGTCTTTTGTTTTGTTGGTTTCTCTATGTTGGCACATTGCCACCCACCGCATGGCACATAATTGTGTCTAATCTGAAAGTGAAACTCCCCTCCCTTTTTCAGATCACTGTTCAAGATCTGCCCAAAGTTCCTGCTTCTGTGGTGTCTCCTCAAGAAGATGAGAAGTTGGACCTTCCCGATGTACCAATCAAAGCACCAGATGCACCTGATGCAATCACATATGATACCGAAGTTTCCTCTAAGAAAAAAGGTCTCTCTCTCTCTCTCTCTCTCTCTCTCCCAATTGCAAATGCTTGACAATATTTTTGAATATGCAGTTATGGAAGAACCATTGGTGGCTTGATTGGATTGAGCAGTTGAATTAGGTTTACATATTGTCAAAGCTGTTTACAAACTTAAACTGCCCATCCATTCTGCATCCAAGCATGTACCAGTAAAAATTATTTGTGTGGAGAACGTTGATTGTGTGCTTGTTTCTTTCGCCCCAAATTGGATTGTACAGATATGTATTGCTCAACTCAGGCCAAAGAAAATAAACTCTCACATCATACATTTCTTCACATGATGAACAAAGAAAAGAAACGGGTGTGCTCGGAGATGAAACTTGTCCAATCTGAAATTCAAATCATTTGCGAAATTGTTACGTTGTGCTGGGATTTCAAATATATTAGTTCCTATTTGTCGGGGCTCAAATAAATTCTTGGTCCAATACGACACCTTATTAAGAAAAGACTCAATTTGGGGCACATGAAAGTTCGCCATGCACAAGTCACAGTCTACGTGCCATGCCAAATAAATAAGGGAAATAGCTCAAAATGCCACTCATTTTATAATTTTTTGTGAAAATATCACCCTTCCCCAAAAATTTTAAAATTTCCACTTATAAATAAATCTTTATTGTCGACTGATTGCACTCATATCACATTTTCAGAAATTTGGTTCTCTCTCAACTTGCTCAGCCCCCTTTTCTCTTTCTGTCTCTCTCTGTGTGTCTCTTTCTTTGCTCTAGCGCAAATCTGTCTCTCTCTTTGCTCTCTCTGTGTTTTGAATCACGAACCCCTCCCTCGACCCAATATTTTAGGTATGTCTTCTGAATAGCTGCTTGCAACCTTGAAGCTCTATTGGATTGCCGACCTCGAATAGGTAGTGTTGATAGTTATTTTCTTAATATTTGTTGGATTATGTGAAATTGGTTTTATTTTGATTGCTTGGGTTTCTGTTAAATTGGTTTTGGCAGTAATTGTTTTGGGTTAGGTTTTTTGAATCTTCATGCTCATCCATCCGGGTTTTAACCAATTGCATTTAGATTGCTTTGGATATATGAATCTTGAAACTTTGGATTTTCCATTTGATGTAGTGGATTTGTATGTGTGATTGTGATGAATCCTTGTTCACTATTGTGTTAGTGTTGTATTGCTGTTATGTTCCTGTTATTTTGCTGTGGTATTGCTGTTATATTGCCGTTATATTGCTATTATATTGATGTTATATTGCTGTTATATTGTCATTGTATTGCCTGATTATTATGATTGTATTGTGTTAATGAAATAATTTTTTTCATGGTAAAAAATGGAGACAATTGTTATTCTGGTTTGCTGCAATGGAAAATGGGTAACCTTAAAGAAAATGTGCAAATACGAAGGGGGTGCCTCAAAAGGCTTAATAGTTCCACGAACCATCACATTTGCTGAACTGTTGGATCGTGTGCATCAGATTAGTAATACAAATAGCAGGGAAGATAAGGTTTGCTTAAAGTTCTCAGTTTTGGTGGCCTCGAATGAGTGGAAGCACATAAAGATTGAGGACGATGATGATGTCAAATTTTTTATGAAGCGATCTAAAAGTGTAGCCTTGGTTTTCCCTTTGCGAGATAGTATTGTTAGGGTTCGGTGGCGATTTATTTTGCATGTCTAAAATGTAGTCTGAAATGGATGTTGTTCGGCTTAATCTTCATATATGTAATTCTTGTATTAATAATTGACACAAATTAATCTCGTAATCATCCCATTATTAATTAGTAATGAGTCAAGATAAGTAAATGAAATGAAACAAAACAAGAAACCCAAAATAAACACAAACAACAATTTCTAACACCCTTTTATCGCCACTATATTACCAAGGTATCGCCATTTTATTGCTTTTTAGACAAAAACGAATTATGCACTTCCTCTGTTTTTCAGTTTTGTCATATGTCCATTTTTTGACTTTTAAGGGCCCGTCTGGTAACGTTTTCGGAGAATGTTTTCTGAGAATATTTTCAGAGAATGAAAACAAGAAAACAAATTTGCATTTTCAGGAAATGAAAATGCGTCTGGTAGATTAATTAGAAAACATCTTTAGAAAACAAAAACAATGAAAACGTGTCTGGTAGAACAATTGTTTTTCAGGTGTATTTTTGCTAATTTCAGTTCTAATTTTTTTTAATTCTGATATTTTTAGAGGCTAAAATTATTGTAAACAATGAAAAAAATTTAAGCTCAAAAACTATCTTATCTCCTTTTTTTCTTTTTTTCCTTTTTCTTCTTTTTCTCATTTTCTCTCTTTCCTCCTCTTTTCTTCTTCTTTTCCTTCACATGGCTGCTTCTTTTTTCTCTTTTTCTTCCTATTTCCTACTTTCTTCCCCTTTTCTTCTTCCTTTCCTTCCCCAGGCCGTTTCTTTTTTCTCCTTTTCTTCCTCTTTTCTTCTTCCTTTCCTTCCCAGGCTACACCCACTCCTCCTTCCTTCCATGCCATGAATCCCATACACCCACCCATCTCTCTCTCTCTCTCTTGATCCACTAATTAATGGTTGTGATGGTTTGATTGGGTAATGATGGTGGTTGAGTTGGGTATGTGGTGGTTCTTCTTCTTGTCTCTGTTTTTTTTTCTTCTTCTTCCTCTGTTTTTTTTTTCTTAATTTGCAGATCTGTTTATTTTGGGTCAGAGAAGATGGGTGTTGTTCCTGTTGGTGGGTTTATCGGTTGTCAAGAGAGAGAGCTAGAGTTGTTGATGGGATGCATTCTTGTGTCTTCGGAAAACACTGAAAATGAAATCACTGAAAACAACTTTTTTTCATTTTCAACTTTTGTTCACAAAGTCAGATTTGTTTTCAGAAAACGTTTTGTGAGGGAAAACGAAAACGATGCACCGAACGTGTTTTTGTGAAAAACAGGAAACAAAAACAGAAAACAGGCTCTAAAAACATTACCGAACGGGCCCTAAGTTTTCTACACATTACGCAAATTTTGTGTTCTATATATGATTGGATTCAGCACAGAAAAATGAAGAAAACTACATGGACCAAATGTCAAAAATGGATACAAAAAAGAGTAGAAGTCAGTGGAAACGAACACGTTGTTTCAAATAAGTAAACTGTTATACCTCCATAAAGAGCAAGTATGTTTATATATCGAGCAATATGAAATAGTTGAACTTCACAATCTAAAGAATAAGTATGTTAACCACGATTGTAACTCGAAAACAAAACCCAAAAATGGAAACAATTTATGTGCCATGCAAGGCAATTAGCCACCGCCATCGACTGTACAATATTACATTTCATCATATACAACATGGCCGAAGACCCTGGAAATTATTTCACCTTACTACACAAAATACCTAAACCAAATAGCTCTATCAAAATGGATGGATAACCATATAAAGCACCTCTAGCACAGCTTCGATGTCTGCATCTTCATATAAAGGATTTCTTGAGATAATTAAGGAGCATAGTGAATTCCCAAGTGATAAGTGAAAACTGAACTCAATTAACTGACATTATCATATTTACTTCATATATATGCCTTCCACCTTAAAACCTCAATCGCAAGCTTGAGCCAGTAATATGTGATCTTCAAAAGGTGCTTAATGTAGAGACTATAAATGAACACCTACAATTTTTCTTCTTTGGATGAAACAAAACAACAAAAAAACACAGAATCTAATTGCATAAATTTCCAAAACCATTAAAACCACAATGGAACGGGAATAAAATCATAATAAAATAGCAATAAAACAGCAATACGATACCAATAACAACAGCAGTTTCAAACAAAGAACAAAGAATACACTCCTTCACTGTTTCAAACAAGGAATCATCACAATCAAACAATTTCAGAGGAACCCATAAACCCTAAACCATATTTAGAGAAACCCGTAAACTAATTTCATAGAAACACATAAACCCTATACCAATTTCAGAGAAACCCCTAACTGTACCTTTTGGATGTGAACAGTGGAGTTAAGCTTCGATGAATAGACATCGCTGAGGGAGGAAGACCACTGCGTCAGAGAGAGAGAGAGAGAGAGAGAGAGAAAGAGAGAGAGAGCAAAGAGAGAGACATAGAGAGAAAAGGGGGCGGAGCGAGCTGAGAGAGAACCAAATTTCTGAAAATGTGATATGGGTGCAATCAGTCGACAATAAAGATTTATTTATAGGTGGTAGTTTTAAAATTTTTGGGGAGGGGTGGTATTTTCACAAAAAATTATAAAATGGATGGTATTTTGAGCTATTTCCCAATAAATAATCCGTCATGTTAAGGATTGAGATAAAAATCATAAAATACACAAGCTCTTCGAGCCCATGCTAATTACCCCGTCAAGCATCATGATAAAAAGCATGCACACCAAGCGGGAAATCATTATTTCTTAGCCCAACCATGCTACAAGCCTAAGTGGCCCCAAGTCACTCAAATGTCTGGGGCTTGCTTGAATGGGTTGTGGTATGGATGGTAATAAATTGTCATGAGGCTCATTAATGAGTTGAGAAATGGAAGTCCCGAGTTGCTTGGGAGCTCCGGAACTCAAGCCCATTTTTTAGGCCCAAACATGTGGGTGAGCATAGAAGAGAAAGAGCCCATCATTTCAACCAAAGTAGCCCATCATTTCAACCAAAATAGCCCAACAATTGATGAAGTTAGCCCGTTTACTTGATAAACCAACTTATTGTCCTAGAAGGCCCAAGCAACCCAAGAAAATATCTACAAATTTCCAGCACATACCTGAAAATAAAAGCCACGAATAAAGCCAAAATATCCATGTGTGTATGCTGTTGGGAGGCTCCAACACATGGGAGGGAACAAGTTTCAAGCAAAAATATCCAAAGGACCAGGGGATATTGGCACGCAGACTGCTAGGAAGGGAGTCACCCTTCGAACCAGCATGCATACCCATTTCTTTCCCTCATCAGACCTGGCCATGGAAGAAGGAGGAAAAGCAAGGAAGGGGATGGCTGGGAATGGGAGTTCTCTACTGAGGCAGTTGCGGGAAGAGCATTGAGCTCCCAAAATCCCTGTTTTTGTGCAATTGGGTAGAGAGAATTTCACCAAATACGATAAGTCAAAGGAAGGGAGGAGAAAGGAAGGAAAAAAACTTGGCCAAATTGGATAGAAACCATTAGGGTTTCTTGGAAAAGAGTAGCTTCCAGCGCCTATAAAAAAAGGCATTTCCTACCCATCATCTAAAAAAAAACCTACATCTAGAGAGTAAGTTTCATCTCTCATCTCTGAAACTCTGCAATTTCGTGCCCTATTCCTCAATCTCCTCCCATTTTCTCTTCTGGCAAGCCATTCCAGAGTCTGACATAGCTTTAGTCAGGCTACTGGAAAATTACCCAAAGCACCCAATACTTCACCACTAGCCACAACCCATATCTAGAGAGCAAGCTTCATCTCTCATCCTTGAAACTCTACAATTTCGAGCCCCATCCTTCCATCTCTCCTATCTTCCCTTTTGGTAAACTTTTCCAAAGTTTGACAAAATTTTGGTTGAGCTGCTGGAAACTACCAAGCACACCCGCTACTTCATCACTAGCTAAAAACAACCACATCCAGAGAGCAAGTTTCCTCTCTCACCTGCAAAATCCATCAAATTCGTGCTCTATTAATCCTTTTCCCCTCATGAACGCATAGATTTCTCTTCAGTGCTAAACTCATGACAATTTTGCTTCCATGCCACAAGCCTCTCATGCCAAGCTAAAAATATATCTGTAAGCTATTGTTATTTTTGTTGGTGAAGGTAACCAAGGTGTTTCCTAAGGATTCACTATCCTTTCGAAGCATTTTTGGGGCTTGATCTTTGAATTCAGACACAGGAGACAATTTCATCAATCTGCTCTTTACGGCAACCCAGCCCATTTATAGCTGCCGGAAGAAAAAAGCCCCTGCACTATTTTGAAGTTCTAACTTTCAGTAGTTACTCTTAGGCCTTCTCCAACCACAGGAGGCAAAACCCAAAATTTGGGATTTTTAGCCCAAAATCTTCTCCAACCAATGTATTTGGAGGGGGGGTGACAATTTGGGTTGACTGAAAAATGGGGCAGTATACTATTTGGTCCTAAATTCCAGTCTAGCGGAATTTTTGTGGGGCCTAATTTGCAGTAAACAAGAGCCACATGGGGCCTCATTCAAAGCAAATGTTGGGTTGTTGCCCACTACTCTAAGTTCCTGGTCGCGTGTCAAAGCTTAGGCGACTTAAAAATTGCACTTCAATGGCTGCATTTCAAATGGGTTGTTTTCAATATATCTTTTTTCAAATCTAAATGCTAGAAATCAATGGTTGATATTAAAATTTGGCTGGATACAACCTTAAAACATATCATAAACTCTATAAATACCCATCAATTTGTTAATAAAATTATCTTTGTAAAATTTCAAAATGTTTACGCCAGAATGTTCGAAAAAATAAATCATGGAGTAATATGCAAAAATTAACTAAAAAAATTTAACCACAAAAACAAAATAGGATTATATCATTCTTTAGCAATTTAATAAAGTTGTGGTCTCAAATTATGAGTCCGCAAGGTTGGAGGAAAAACAGTTTGAGTCCTAAAAGTACAGAAATAGTTGTATTTTGGAGGGTGAAATTTTGGATTTGAGTCCTCTAAGGCTGGAGACGACCTTAGAAGGGGTTTCAAGAATCAACCTGTTTCTTTTTGTTGGCGATGCGACTTTAAGTAGAAATAAAATGGTATGAAAATTACTTTTTGGAGCTCATTTCTTCTATTCACTTTTGACCAGCCTAGAGATAAGGGCAAAATAATTGTATGCATGAGAGCATCCTTTATGTTTGGATGGACGCTCTAGAAATAAACAAACCTACCAATCTCCAAAGCAATGATCCAATGTGAAACTTGCCATGAAACTTGTGGACATGTGACATAAGGCATATGGCATTATGCAAGGCAATGCAAGACCAGCAATTGGAGTCTGCACCACAGCTTGTGCCAAAGAACATGTTGAATATCTAAGCTTTGAATACAGTAGTGTAAACAACTTGTGAAAATTGACTTGTTTTTTAATGAAATCAGAGGCGTAGTTTAAATAGGCTTATTGAAACAACTGAACAGGAAAACAAGAAAAATAATATCATGCATCTAATAGTCCTAGATTTATGGGGTTCTCCAATAGAATATATCAAATGCTAAATATCTAACAAACCCCCTCTTAAACTGAATGCTACTCAAACAATCAGTTTACAGAGGAAATAGAATAGACTCCAAGTAGTCCTCGTAGCTTCACAAGTGTTTTCAGCTTCAACAGTTTGGTTAATATATCTTCAATTTGATCTTGACTCTGACAATACACCAACTCAACCACTTCTTCTTTTGTAAGGTCGCGAAGAAAATGAAACCTAACATCTATATGTTTACTTCTCCCATGTAACACGGGATTCTTTGAGAGTTTAAATAGACCAATGTTGCCCCAACCTAGTTGCAATGTATCTCTTTAAGAATTCTTCTTAACCGAATAGCTTGGCAAGCACAAGAAGTTGCTGCTATGAATTCAGCTTCAGTTGTAGATAAAGTAACAACCTACTACTTTTTCGAGGACCATGAAACAGCTCCTAAACTTAGCATAACTTGACCAGATGTACTATTTCTATCTTCCAAATCTCCTACATAATCACTATCACTAAAACCAATTAATTGATTTCCTTTTCCTTTCTTGCAGAACACACCATAATCAACAGTACCTTTCAAGTATCGAAGCACTCTTTTTGCAGTTTGAAGATGATGTTGGAGCTTCCATGAATCTGCTGATGAGACTAACCACAAACATCATGTTTGGTTGAGTGACTGATAAATACATTAAGCTGCCAACAATTTGTTTATAAAGAGTGTTGTCAACTCTTACTCCTTCTTCATCTTTTGTGAGCTTACAACATGGAACAATTGGATTTTGAACGAACTACAATCATTCATTTGAAACTTTTCTAAAACTTCTTGAGCATACTCCCTTTTGGCCAATGAAAAGTCCAGCTGATGATTGCACCACTTCAATACAAAAAAATAATGCATCTTTCCTAGATCAGTCATATCAAACTCATCAATCATAGATTTTTTGAACTCAACAAACATTATTTCATCATTCCCAGTGAATATCAAATCATCTACATCTAGACAAACAAGCATAAAACTACCTCCCTCTCTAGATTTGACGTACAATGTATGCTCATAGGGACATGTTTGGAAGCCTTCCTTTGAGAAGTAAGCATCTATACGACTGTACCAAACTCGAGGTGCTTATTTCAGTCCAAATACAGCTTGTTTCAGTCTATAAACTTTATGCTCACCCCCTTTATGCACATAACCTGGAGGTTGGTCAATGAAGACTTCTTCATTCAACTCACTATTAAGGAATGCATATTTTACATGAAGTTGATAAATAGGCTAAGAGTTATGTGCTGCCAATGAAACCACCAAATGAATGGTGTCATCTCTTGCAACCGGTGCAAAAACTTCAGCATAACCAATGCCATACACTTGTGTATACCCCTTAGCCACCAGCCGAGCCTTGAATTTGTCAATTCTTCTTTCTCATTTAGCTTTGTTTTGTAGATGCATTTAACCCCAATGGTTTTTCCTCCTATAGGAAGATCAATTTATTCTCTTTAATTGCTTATATCTTTGCATCCATAGCTTTCCTCCATTTTAAATTCTTGACAGCATCATTAAATATTATAGGATCACTATCTGCAAATAAAGCAAGATAAGCAATAATTTCTTCATCATATAATTCATCCCCACTTACATAATCTGTCATCCAATAGGGTCTTTTTCTTGGACGTTGATCATCTGAAATTGAAGATTCAATTTTAGCTGGCTCATTTAATGGAACATCTGACAACCTACCTCCAGGGGATTGCTCTTCCTCTTCAGTCCCGCTTTCATCATTAGCATCTAAATCAAGAACTGATTCGTTTCTTATGCTACTCCAATTTGAGTTGTTGTCTTCATCAAACATAACGTCACGACTGATGATTACTTTATGAGTGAGTGGATTAAATAGTATGTATGCTTTGGATTCTTCATTGACACCAAGTAACACATATTTCACCCTTTTGTCATCAAGTTTGCTTCTCTTTGTGCTAGGTACATGTGCATAGGCCAAGCATCCAAATGTCCTGAAATGATCAACTGATGGTTTATGCCCAGTCCATACTTCCTCTGGTGTCATGTTCTTTACAGCAAGTGTAGAACTTCTATTCAACACATGAATGCTCCAGTTCACAGCTTTAGGCCAAACAGTCTTAGGAATGTTCTTTCTTGCAATCATGCTTCGCACCATATTCAGGATTGTGCGATTTTTCCTTTCTGCCACACCATTCTACTGTGGTGTGTACGTTGCAGTAAGCTGCCTACGAAAGCCATTCATCTTACACAAGTTAGTGAATTCATGTGAGGTAAATTCACCTCCATGATCATACAAAAAACCTTTGTGGACTGGCCAGTTTATTTTTCAACTTGAGCTTTAAATCTTTTAAATAAAGCAATAGCCTCAGACTTTTTCCCCAAAAATAAACCCATGTTTTTCTACTGTAGTCATCAGTAAATGTAATGAAGTACCTTTTGTTGCTATCTGGTGTGGGATTAATTGGCCTGCAAATGTCTGAATGGACTAGCTAAAGTGGTTATGTGGCTCTCCATGTGCTCTCTTTAGGAAATGGGTCACGATGCTGCTTGCCAATTATACAATCCTCACAAACCTTCGAGAGAAATTGAATATGTGGAAGTCCCTTCCCCATTTTCTTTTGCTGCAAGGTTTTTAGCTCATTAAAGTTCAAATGCCCATATCGATAGTGCCACAGCCATGAAGGATCTTGTAATGTTGATTGGTGACATATCTGATTAGCATGTTGAGTCTGAGTGTGTAAGGAAACGTTCAATGAGGATGATGAATTTGACAGCAATCCTTTTGAATGATGATAGCACAACCCTTCTCTTGTAATCGACGAAGACTTATCAAGTTACCTTTGAGTGCTGGAACATATAACACGCTAGTGATAGAGTGCATGTTGTTATTCATCATAATTTTAATATTACCCTCCCCCATGACACAAATACTAGTATTGTTTCCAAGCTTCACATTCTCCCTAAAAGTTTCATCTAAATCAGAGAATAAGAGTTTGTTACCACTTAAGTGATTGCTGCAGCCAGAGACTAAGTACCATGTATCACCTAAGTTAGTCTCTTTTTTGTCGATGTAATCGAAAGCATCTATTCTTCAGTTTCAGAAAAGTTCATCTTTGTTTCCTTCTATTTGTCAAGACATTCATATTGGAAATGGCCAAGCTTATAACAATGATAGTATTCTACACTTGCCTTGTCAAATAATGCTTCTCTACCTCTTCTTCTTCCTCGAAAGCCACCACGTCCTCTACCTCTCCCAGTGGATGTTTCTCTATGAATGTTAACTTTCAAGGCTTGTTCCTCTACAACATGACTAGTCATTCTCTTCTCATGTACCAGTAATGAGCTTTGCAACTCAACATACCACATAATCAAATTTGGAAGTCATTGATCAAAGAAGTTTCTCTATAACTGCAACATCTCTCATTTTCTCGCCATGAATATGCATCTTGTTTGCAACTAACAATGTTCTTGCAAAATAATCATTGATTGACTCCTCTCCCTTCATGTGAAGAATCTCAAAATCTTTGTCAACAGCTTGAAATTGTGCTCGTTTGACCTTGTCATGCCTTGATATTTCTTTTTCATGGAGTCCTATATCTCTTTGGTAGTGTCCTTCTTGAGGATGGTTTCCAGGGTGGTACGATCTATTGCCTGGAACAAGGTAATTCTTTTCCTTCAAATCTTTCAGCTTTTGGTCATCTACCACCTTTATTTGTGCATCAATCAGAACTACACCTTCTACTGGTTTAGCAATCCCATTCTCAATAAGATCCCAGTACTCTTTAGATCTTAGAAAGTTCTCCATCAGCATGCTCCAATGGTCATAGTGACTAGGGGTGGGCACGATCTGGATTGGTTTGGTTTTACTCTCAAACCACAGCTGAACCAATAAAAAAATAACGGTCCGGTTTGGTTCGGATTAGCCTAAAACCATAATGAAAACTGAACCAATCCAAACCACTAGAAATCGGTTTGGTTCGGATTGGTTCAGCCGGTTTGTGCCTAACACAAAACCATGCATTTTTCAACCTGCTCTTACATTATAAATTATAATGCTAACATTTTGCCATTATATTATTCCATTCCATCAAAGGCTAACACAACAACATTCCATTTAATCAAAAGCTGTCCAATTTTCAGCATGCATCTAAGTTCACAATTTCCATCAAAACATTCTAAAATTCATAAGAAATGAATACAAGATGAACTACGAAATGAAAGGCTGCCCAAAATACAAGTTCATACTTTCCATTTAATCAAAAGCTGTCCAGTTTCTAGCATGCATTTAAGTTCGCAATTTCCATCAAAACGAACATTCTAAAGTTCATAAGAAATGAATACAAGATGATAAAACTAAGATGAATACAAGTTCATAATTTCCATTTAATTAAAGACTGCCCAGTTTCCAGCATGTCCCCATACTGCGCATAAAAGTAGTTTCAATCAACACAAATTTTAGGATACAAGATTATCAAAATAAGAAATGAATAAGAAAATTACCATAACTGTAAGGCTGTGCATCAATAGAGAATCAATCAGTGAAAATGTGCACAGGCGCATTAGCATTTGATCTCTGCATTTCTATATAAGAAACATACATAATCATAAATTTAGCTTCAACACAATAAAACTCACACTTTATAAGCAATTAATTGAGAAAAATAGATATACCTGACGCAATGGTTTCATAAAACTCCATCTCCTCAATGGTGGGCTCCACTTGTAAAGAAATTGAAGTGGACTTCAACCAATTTTGCATACAAATTAAAGCCTCAACCATAGCAGGACTCAAGGAACTACAAAATGAGTTGATTGTTCTCCCTCCCGTGCTAAAAGTAGATTCTGTAGCAACTTTAGAGACTGGAATTGCAAGCACATCTCTTGCAATGGCCGCTAAAATTGGATATTTAGAGCCATTCACCCTCCATCAATTTAAAATATCAAAGTGTTCAATATCTTGTTCTGCAGCATCCGACAAATATATCTATCTATCTCATGAGATAAAACCACTGCCTCTTTATCTTCTTGTCTCTTTTTCCACTTTTCCCTCATAGCCTTTTTCCTATCACCTCCAAAGCTTGAGGAGTTAGAACTATCAGTCATTATGTTGCTACCAATACTTGAGGATGTAGTAGAACTACTAAAACTTGGAGTTGGATTACTAATGAAACCTGCCTCGTACAACCTATAAAGTTTAAACAAAAGATCTCTCACACCAGCTGTCTTCTTGGCAACATAAGCATCATTTTTCAAATACAAATCAGCAATATGCATTGATAAATTGTCCAATTTATACCTAGGATCAAGAACAACAGCTATCAACAAGAATTGGTTCACACTATCAAGTGATCCCCAATACTTATCATATTTCAATTTCATATTTTGAGCCATGTTAGATAAAAGAGGATTGCCTACTACACTCAATTCTGCCAATTCACAAGTAATTGCAAATAAGTCATGAAAAGTTGTATGGGTTGTGGCATGCAAAGTGGCACTACACCTCAAAGTAAAGTCCTAGAAAGTTTTTAAAAACTTGACAAAGACAACAGCATTTGCACAATCCTCCTCAACTGGTGGTGTATTCCCTTTACCAAAGTAGCTTTTAAAATGTCCATCCTCATCTTCCAATCTAGAAAAAGCCTTTTTAAATTTTAAAGCAGCTTCTAGCATCATGTAGGCGGAATTCCACCTAGTTGGCACATCCAAGACAACCAAGCCTTTACAATCAATCTTATCTTTTTCAATGCAAGATTTAAAAGTTTCTAATCTTTAAGGGGAAGATCTTACATACATGACAGCATCACGAATACTCTTAACACAATTATGTAACTCTTTCAAACCATCGATTACAATGAGATTTACAATATGAGCACAACATCTCATATGTAAGTGGACACCATCTAACAACAAACCTCCATTCGGCCAATCTTTCATCTTACTTTGCAAATAAGATACAGCTTTATCATTTGCAGATGCATTATCTAGGGTAATTGTGAGTACCCTCTCTATACCCCAATCAATCAAACACTTCTCAATAAGTCTGTCAATTGTCCTACCCTTGTGATTTTGAATTACACAGAAATTCAACACACGCTTATGCAACATCCAATCATCATCTAGGAAATGTGCAGTGAGAACCATATAGTTTACGTTTTGGACAGAAGTCCATGTGTCAGTAGTAAGGCAGACTTTATATGCAGCTAACTTTGCTTTCAAAAGTTGCTTTTCATCATAGTAAAGTGCAAGCAAATTTCTAGCAAGTGTTCTACAAGATGGCGGTATAAACCTAGGGCATGCAACACTACAAAAGTGACGAAACCCTTCTCCATCTACGAAACTAAATGGCAACTCATCAATAATAACCATCCTAAGACACGCTTTCCTAGATTCTTCCTTATTAAATCCCGCTGCCCCAAGAGTGGTAATACTTCTAGATTGGTCCTTAGCAAAAGTTAGGATCTTTGGTTTGAACCAGGCACCGTATGTGGGTTTTTTTTGTTGCATAAATTAGTAATATGAGTTCTCAAACTTGATGTCCCACATGTTGCTGGATCATATTTATAGTCAGCAGTTTTGCAATACTTGCATCTAACCCTAATAGGTTCAGAAGGATTACCAGTTTGATATTGCTCAAAGTGATTCCATACCTCACTTAGTTTCTCAGTAGGTTTTCTCTGTTTTTGGGAATGTAATGGTGGAAGTTGATCAGATGCACTAGATTCACAATTGCTGGTATAGATTCAGTCATAGGTAATGGCTGATTAGAAGCAAAACCTTCTTCCACCCCCGGGTTTACCTTCATCTGTATAATTAGACAAATTGCAAATTAAATAAATTGCACCTTAATCAGAAAAATTGCACATTAAATAAATTTTCCTTAATCAGATAGATTGCACCCAACAATTATTCTGCAATAAGTCCAAACTCATGGAAATTACAAAAGCACAAAAATGAGATTAAAAAAATTCCAAACACAAAAAAATAAGGAAAAGAAAACCCAACAATTATCACACACCATTATCCAAAAAAGTAAAAAACTGGTTATCAGCCTAGGATTTTTTATACAGCACATATAATTAGATTGGCAATACATGACATAACCAATAGTCGTGTCCTTTTCAGGATCCAATAATTTATAGAAGTTATGAACATGAAATTAATCTGTGGATGGCGGCCTGATGTTTTTTAACACAGATATATGTCAGGCGGAACATACCAAACAATGAGACATGGGTTTTTTCGGTTTATACAAGCAATATCATGAAAGGGGGATTCAAAAACACAACCTAAAGTGGAGGTGCAGTTCGTGGAATAACTATTTTTAATTGCTTAAACAACAAAACCCCAAACACAAATAGTGGAACCCAAGCAAGGGCACAAAGAGAAGGAATATTTATCACTGGAAATGACATAAATCGTGATTTAAGTAAAGATGAGACAGAATTTCAACAATAAAAACACATGGAGATGATTAACTTATGGATGTCTCAGTCCACTCACATTCCAAATTTCCGACTTGGAAAGGACCATACGCTGCAGCCAAAGACCAAATGCATAAAACACCAACTTTCTCAATAAAATGGAAACAAATATATAAGTGCTAAAGTGAAAAAGAAAAAGGTTTGCACAACATGTATAATCAAATTGGCAAAGCTAAGGAATGGGTTTGTTTTAATGGTAATCTTTACCAAGAACAAAACATTTCAAACAAACAAAATCACATTTAATCAGATTGGCAAAACTAGTTATCTAAACATAGAAATTAATTGAGCATAAGCTGCAAAGAAATTAGATAAATTAGAAGAACTCACCATTATTGGCATTGAGTTAGCTTCATCCATCGTGTTTGGTTTGAGACAAATGCTTACTTCCAACCACAGCACAGGTTTGAATCAGATGCTTCCTTGCAAGAACTCTGCCTGAGAGGAGCACGTTTAAATCAATGGAGGTGCGATGTCGACGATGGAGGTGCGACGCCGACGATGGAGGTACGACACCGATGATGGAGGTGCGATGCCGATGATAAGGATGCAACGCCTACGAGGTTTCTGCTAGGCTGACGATGGAGGTGCGACACCAACGAGGTTTGTGCGATGTGAGAATGTGTTTGATTGAAGCAATGGAGGTTGTAGTGGTTCAAATCAATGATGGCTTCTCTAGGGTTCAAGTGGGTTGAGTGAGGAAGAAGAGCTAAGATGGGGCTGCATATTCAACGAAGATGAGATGAGATGTGAGAGAGTTGTAAGTTGTTTGGAGTCCAATTCAGTGCGGCAAGGTATACACTAACACATCTAATTAGCCACTCAACCATTGACACATGTAAACTAATATATATATATAATTAATATTTAAACGGTTCGGTTCGAATTAGCACAGTTTTCCAAAGCTTAAGACTGCAGCTGAACCAAACTACTCCAGTTTGGTTCGGATTTTAAAACTATTGACTTTTTTAAAGACAAAACCAAACCAAGATTGATGCCCACCCCTAATAGTGACCATCAAAGCGGGGATTTCTGGTGGGAAAAAACTATTGTGCTTTGACGCCATGTGATCTTGTTGCTGCAAGTGAGAAGCCTGCAGCTTCCTTGATACTAGATGTTGAATATCTAAACTTTGAATACAATAGTGTAAACAACTTGTGAAAATTGACTTGTTATTGAATGAAATCAAAGACCTAGTTTAAATAGGCTTATTGAAACAACTGAATAGGAAAACGAGAAAAACAATATCCCACGTCTAATAGTCCTAGGTCTCGTTTTATTCAATGGCTCAAGCACTAATCAGTTAAAAAAGGGAAACATCTAAAAGTTTTTAGTGCAAATATCATAAACTTTGTATAAAATCAGAACACTTGAAGATTGTATTGTGTTAATTTGCATAAAAGTGTTTTTTTAAATTTTCTATATAAAAGTCTGAACATATATAAAACTATACTTTTTTTGTGTTTGAAAATATAACTGATTAAACATTAAGATAAAAAAGAAAACAAGCTACAAGGCAGAGAAGCCAAAGCAAAAGCATGAAAGCCAACAGGAACTAAAAGCTACATGGGGAATTAGATCGCCTAGAAAAGAAAATGACCCAAGACAGTCAATTTGTGTATACATATATACACATACATAAGTACACATATGGTTGGATTTTCAGATAGGTGTTCTCTCTTTTAACATTGTTCATAAGTTAGGAGATTGGTCGCTTTTTCACTAGCGAGGAGAGCCTTACGTCCTTCTAGGGATTCCTTTTCCACGTCTCGCCATCGATCGTCTTCATCTTCTTCCCTCCTGTTGCTAACGTCACAGTCATCAATCCATCGCTAATTCCCCCTACGCTATTTCTCAATCTTAGTTTTCTCCTTTTCCTTTCCAATGTCGCGCTCTCTCAACTATGTGTGGGGCTGGTGCTAGTGGCTTCATTTGCCACTGCTTTCTTCTGGGCTCTTTTAGCCCTCAATCGTTTCTCCTCGAACCAAGGTACTGCTCTCTTATTTTTGTTATCGAGTTGGTTTGTGGGGGTCAATTGGAAGTTGGCGATTGGGGTTTTACCGTAGCATCAATTTAACAGGTTCGGCTCTTCTTGGGTTTTCTCAGCTTCTCTCAGCTGTCACAGTTTTTGGATTCCAGTCGGTATTGGCATATATGTTGGATTGTTGTTGTTTGAATTTTTAATCAGGTGTCTCTGTGCTATGTTGTTAATTCTCTTACTCTGAGTTGTGGCGATTTTGTTCCCTTGTTGGTGGTGATTACAATGGCAAAATCTAGCGTGTGCTACCACGTTTCTATTAAGTCGGGGAATTGGCAACCGTTGTACATTCTGCAATCTTAAGAATTTGCTTCAGGAAAAAAAAGCCCAACATTGTTTTTCTAGCTGAGACTCGTATGACTGTGATTCAAATGGGTGGTTTGGTTAGGAGACTTGGCATGGGTTGAGTCGTCTATGTTCCTCGTTAGGGTTTTTCCGATGACCTTTGTATTCTTTGGAAACTTGGAGTTCAGGTTGTATTGCTTTCATCTCCCCTTTGTCATCTCGATGTCCGGATTACTTTTCTAAATCATATGTTACGAGATTTATTGGGTTTTATGGCCATCCAGACCCTAGTCAACAGCCTTATTCTTAGGAATTGTTACGTAGATTGAGTCAGGTTGACTCTGGTTCCTGGATGTGCTATGGTGATTTAAATGAAATCTTTTCTGTGGATGAAAGGAGTGGACCTTTTATTCATTCGGCTGGCCAAATTTATGAGTTCCAACGTGCTATTGGGGACTGTCACTTGCTGCCACTTGATTTCATGGGTTATCCTTTTACTTGGACGAATAATTGAAAAGACGCTGCCAATGTTCAAGCACGTTTAGACCAGGGTTTCGGTAATTCATCTTTGTGTCAATAGTAGGGCAATTTTACCATTTATCATTTAGTAGCCTACTCCTCAGATCAGCAACCTATTTTGTTACTTCCTGATACGCAACTCGGTGATGCTACTTAGTGTAGGAGGGGTCCACCTTGTTTTTGTTTTGAGGAGCAATGGGTCACAGATGAAGAATGTAAACATATTATTCATGCGGGGTGGCATCTTAGGAATCTCCTATGGCTAATCTCTCCCGTTATGCTCAACATCTATCATATTGGAAACAACATAAATTTAGCCATATGAAGTCCAAAATCCAATCCTTGTGCGATTCTTTGAATTAGTTTCAGGCATAGCTCCCACAAAAGAATATTCTACGGAGTAAGAAGCTGGTAGAAAACGAGCTGCATAGGTTACTAGAATTGGATGAACTATATTGGTGGCAACGATCTGGAGTCAATTGGTTAAAATCTCATGACTGTAATATCTCTTATTTTCACAAGATTGCACAACATAGAGCAAAAACTAATTCTCTGACAGGGATTTTATATGCTAAAAATGTCTTGCAAAAGGATCGTGTGCCGATTGGTAGGATGTTCTTGGATTATTATAATGGCTTATTTTTTTCTGCTGGTGTCATGATGAGTAGCGAGATTATTGAGGCAGTCACTACGTGGGTTCCCCAAATGACCCAACATTTTTTGTCTCTGGGAGGAGGTGGAAAATACCATTAAAGCCATGGGGCCAACCAAAGCACCTAGTCCGGATGGCATGTCTGCATTATTTTACCAACGTTACTGGCATATTACTGGCTTTGATATCTGTCAACTCTGCCTTGGTGTTCTAAATGGAAGTGGAGTGGCTGCTTTCAATCATGTGATTACCGTTATTCCGAAAGTTAACTCTCCTTCTTGGGTAATAAAATTTCAACCCATTAGTCTTTGTAATGTTTTTTGTAAAATAATTCTAAAGTTCTTGCCAAGAGGCTGAAAAAAGCTATGCCATATGTTATCTCAGAATATCAAAGTGTTTTTATTCCCAATCATATGATATTGGACAACGTTCTTGCGGCCTTTGAAACTGTCCATTATTTGAAGCGTAGAGGGAGGATGGGGCGCCGGAAAATTATTCTAAAACTTGATATGGCTATAGCTTATGACAGAGTGGAGTGGGCTTTTCTAGAACACATAATGCATACAATAGATTTTCCTACCATTTTATTTAGTTGATTATGTGATGCATTTCTTCTGTTTCTTATTCTTTATTACTATAAGAGTGACTGACTGGCCATATTGTTCCTTCTTGGGGTCTTCGTCAAGGCGATCCTCTTTCCTCATATCTTTTTCTTTGTGGCTGAAGGTTTTTCTACTCTGCTTCAAAAAGTTGATTGTGATTCCTAAGTTTGTGGGATTTCTATTGCCCCTTCTACACCGTCTATCAAGCACCTATGTTTTGAAGATGACAGTCTCTTATTTTGTGATGCAGACAGAGTCTTCTCAAATTATTGTCACATCCCGGGATCAGCTCCGTCGTAGCATGATATTGTCCGCTTTAGGCCCCCATCTCTGCCCTCACAATTTTGTTTATGGGAACTCACGAGAAACTTCTCAATGAGTCACTCATCCTAGGATTGCTCTAGCCCCAACTCCCTTAACTTCGGAGTTCCCATGACACAAAAGCCAGTGAGCTCCCAAAAGACCTCGTGCCAGATGGAGGTGGGTATGTACATATAAGGTGCGTCACCCCTTCTCCATTGGTCGATGTGGGATGTTATAATCCACCCCCCTTAGGTGCCCGACGTCCTCGTTGGCACATTCGCACCACACGGCAGAGTGACTCTGATACCACCGTAGCACTATATTGTCCGCTTTGGGCCCCCCACTCTGCCCTCATGGTTTTGTGTCTGGGAACTCACGAGTAACTTCCCAGTGGGTGACCTATCCTGGGACTGCTCTAGCCCCAACTCACTTAACTTCAAAGTTTCCATGACTTCGAAGCCAATGAGCTCCCGCTAGATGGAGGTGGGCATGTACATATAAGGTACATCACCCCCTCTCCGTTGGTCGATGTGGGATGTTACATTATGAAGCTGAAATGCATTTTTGGTCTTTATGAAGCTGCATTGTGACAACAAATAAATTTTGACAAATTTGCTCTTTGTTTCAGTCTATCCACCCCTGAGCCAGTTCAACCTCAAATTCAAGCCTTTCTTGGAGTACCGATTGTTCCTTTCCATAAGTGATACTTGGGTCTCCCTACTATTGCTGGCAAAAATAAAAAATACATGTTTCGTACTCTCAAAGATTGTGTTTGAAAGAAAATCTCTAGTTGGGAAGGCAAATTTATTTCCAAAGCATGGAAGGAGGTTCTTATCAAGGTTGTATGTCAAGCCATGCCTACTTATTCAATGAGTGTTTTTCACCTCCGTATTGGTCTATGTTCTAATATTGAAATCATTTTTGCTCATTATTAGTGGTCGAAAGGAAGTGAGAAAGGCATTCATTGGAAGAATTGGAAGACTATGAGTAGGCATAAGTCTGAAGGCCCGCAATTTCTCTGAGATTGATTTTCTACATGCTCAGGCTGTGCGGCACCTTCCTTCACTTGGCAATCGATTTTATGGGGTCGGGAGCTACTCTCTCATGGACTCCGCTAGCGCATTGGGGATGGAAGGTTAGTTAAAATTCATGGGAATCCCTGGGTCCCTCACCATCTTAAAATCATAGTTCAATTTGTCCCTGGAATGTTGTGATATGCTTTCTTGTTTGAAGTAATTGGTCTTGTTTAACCATCTTATTTTTGTTGAACTTGGTCGATTGGTCAGTTTACTTATGGAAACTTCAATTATTTCTTTAACTTCAATTTGCTTTGTGCCTTATTTACTACTTGAGTAATCGGCTAGCGTCTTTGTTGTGCATCTCCCTTAGGATGTTTGAATGTTTACCCACCGCTTGCTTGAACGGGTGCTATTCTGCTCCTTCTTCAAGATACTTAGGCTGCCATGCCTCCCTTAAGAAACTGATATGAACCTGGGTCCCCTTTGAGGGACTTCGAACACGTCATGCATCTCCCGAATTACGATTTTTATGGATCATGTCTCCGAAATACGTTTTTAAATGACCATCCTGCCTCCTTTAGGAAATGGACAGGAAATTGGATATCCATTAGGAAATTCCCATTGCACCTTGCGTCTCCTGAAGGACACTTCTTGTAGGTTGCATCTCCCAAAGGACCCATTTGGTCGTCGCCCTACGTTTCTTTTAGGACTCTACTTATGGGCAACTGTATGACCATCCTGCCTCCCTTAAGAAACAAATAGGAACTTGGATCTCCCTTAAAAAATTCCCGACACACCATACATCTCTCGAGGACGCTTCTTGTGGGCTACATCTCCCAAAGAATGCTTTTCGTTGTTGCCTTGCGTCTCCCTTACGACATTGCTTATGGGCAACTATATGACCATCATGCATTCCTTAGGAAATGGATAGGAACCTGGATCTACCTTAGGAAATTCCCGACGCACCTTGCGTCTCTCGAAGGACACTTTTGGTTGTCGTCCTGCGTCTCCCTTAGGATGCTGCTTATGGGAAATTGTCTTATTTTTATGTTGTTGACACATTCTAGAATGAGAAACTGAACTTGCATTGATGTTCATAAGATTATATCGCTTTATTCGAAATGGAAATAACTGAATAAAGTACCTAGAAGTTCCAGCAGTTGCTTCTCTTGTTCATGGATAATATCTTTAGAGGTGGTAGGCATTCCACTCTCTTGGAACCTCCTTCCCTTCCATGGTGTCAAGTATATAGCTTCCTCTGCCCTCGGACTGGCAAATCACGTAAGGGCATTCCTAATTGGGTTTCATCTTCTTTGATCCTTGACTTTGCACAGTAATGAAAGTCTTTATGAGCACAAGGTTTCCAGGTTGTTATTGCCTAACCTTGTCATAGTAAGACTTCAATCGTTGCTGGTAGGAGGAGACTCGGACAATGGCTCTCTTGCATTCTCTTTCAAGTAGGTCGAGGTTGAGCTTTATTTGTTCGAAGTTATATGCTACTGGAGGGGACAGTGATGTGAGGAGAGATGATTGCTTTCGTCCCATAGGCTGGGGAAAATGGGGTTTCGCCAGTGATAGAGGACCCCACTAGATCAATAACCCATTACATGAATGGCCATGGACTGTTCTGCGGATGATAGACTTTAGCAGGCAGGTTGGGAACTGGTTTGTACTGTTGGCATCGATCACATATTTTGACATACTCAGTGATTCATGGAGCATGATATGCCAGAAATATCCCATGTTTAGAGCCTTATTGGCCAGTGACCTACCTCCATAGTGGTTGCCAAACTCGCCATCGTGAATTTTGCAGAGGACCTCAAGTGTTTGAGGGTATTTCATGCAGGAGAGATGAGGGCCAGAGTATAATCTGCGAATGAGCTTGTTGTCTTGCATATAGTATCTTACGGCCTTCTGCTGGACCTTCTTATTTTCAGACTTATCAGTTGGCAGATTTCCATTCGTCAAGTAGTCGATGATGGGGTCTTACCAGCTAAGGTCCTCATCAATTTGCATTGAGTCTACTTGCTCTATTTCTTCAACGCTTAGTCTATCAAGGTGTTCGACCACGATGGAGAGTCTCAACTGGGTATCCAACACTGATCCTAGGCTTGCTAATGCATATGCATAAGTGTCCTCTGCCCGAGGAACATGTTGGATGGTGAAAGTGGGGAACTCTTTCAAAAGTTCTTGAACTCTGTCAAGATACTGGATCATTCTCGAATGTTTTGCCATGTACTTGCTTGAAGCTTGATTCTAATCAGCTGAGTCTGAATAGATAGCCAATCTTTTGATCGACAATTCTTTTGCTAAGCGCAATCCGGCAAGTAATGCCTCGTATTTTGCTTCGTTATTTGAAGCTGGAAAGCTCAGTGTGATGGCTTGTTTCAACAAGGTTCCATTTGGGGTGATTATGATGACGCTTGCCCCAACTCCCTTATGATTTGATGCTCCATCTACGCGCAATTGCCACAAGTCTTTGGGCAAATATGAATTAACGAGTCTCTACATCGAGGATGGCAGATATGAATTAACGAGTATCTACATAGGTTTGGGGGTATTTGATAAGCTTATATTTTATACATCTTTTACCTATTTACTTGTTATCTTTAGTTTAAATTGTTTGTTTTAATATGTTTGTGAGAATTGTGAAGGATTTGTGAAAATAGGAGAAATTGCCGAAAAGCATAAGAGTAAGAATCAAATCATTCCTTTTGTCACAAGGAATGCTGTCAAATTTCCTAACTCAAGATGGTTTAAGTCTTATCAAGTCAAACAAGAAGAAATCAAGAAGACCTTAGATTAGTAGGAATTTTATTGGTTTAATAATTGTAATTATACCTTAGATAGGTAGGATTTCTAGGAGCACTATATATAGGGGGATTTAGCCATTATTGTAAAAGCAAAACCTAACACCATCCAATTCCTACACTCTTACTCATAGCCCATGAACTAATTTCTTTTTAATAGGGTTATGACGTAGCCTAGCTATGAATACTTAAATTCTTTGATATTATTAATTCTATTTATCTATGCATGTTGAGTGCTCGGTACCATTCTTAATGCTTTCAATTAATTGGCCACTAATTGCATGATTGGAAGAATTGGGTTGAGACTGGAAGGAGAGGCCTAATAAATAGCTTCTTGTAACAAGTAATCATAACTGACTTGGAAAATTAAGTTGTGGTTTGTCTAGTCTTTAATATTTTCCATAAATCTTAATGGTTTTTAGCCATCTAAATCTGTAACTATGAATAGAGTGAGTTGATGGTAATGAACACAACTAATATAAATTGGAAAAGTGACAGGACCCACCCCGGATTCCCCTTTGGAATCTGTGACAAACCCTGCTTCCTGTTTAGCATCTAACCAATGTTGGACCCACTTTACTAAAAAGTGAAACTTATGCTATATTGAGACTACTATGGCTATTACCTCAGTGTTGACCATTTCTTCAGGTGGAACTAGTCGTGTGTAAGTGTAGCACAGGGAATCTTGAGACTTATGTTTCAGGATAATCGTTGACCCATGTTCCAGGAAATTCAACGTATGAATGGAGTTGGAGGCAGTGTTATCTGCCGAAAGGTTAGAACTTTTACTAAATTGGTCGAAGTTTGAAAATATGTTGGAAATATTCCAATTACAAGGTAGACTCTGCAAAATTTAGGCAGAAGTCGAAGTCTTTATCAATTTAGGGCTAAAGGGCTTTTTAATAATACAAATTTATAAATAAACCCAATCCTAGACATGTATTTATAAAAAAAACCCGAACACTATTTAAACATAGAAACACACCCAAAATCAACAATTGTATATTTTTTGGGTGTGTTTATCAATGGAGTGTGTGTAATGATGGTTTTTGGGTGTGTTTATAAAGTGTTTTGGGTGTTGGGTTTTTTTTATAATTTCAGCCTCCATTTTGGGTGTTTTAGTGAAACTCCCTTTTAATAAAGTGGGTCCAACATCGGTCAAAAGTCGGAGGGGTAATAGGGTTCGTCACGGATTTCAAGGGGGTATTCGAGGTAGGTCCTGTCAAAAAGAGTATTGGTGAGGTACAGGAAAACGACTATCAACATATTAGATAAATTTGGATTAACAAGCTAGAAGGATTTATGTGGGATTAGCTAGGTGAAATTGGTGTCCTAGTGCTTTATCATCCTTGGTTTCATCTGTTATATTGTTTACTTAAGGAGGTGTATTCAATTGGGATTTTAAAAGACTATTTAGTGATTAAAAACAAAGTCTAGTGGAATTAAGTAGAATGTAATGACTTATAAGATTTTATTTATTGATTTTTTATAATCAAGATTTGTTAGTTATGTATTTTAAAAGATTTATATAAATATTTATAAGATTTGATAGGACCACAAGGATTTAACGGATTATGAGTTTAAAAATCCAATGGCTTAGAATATACCACATTAGCTAAATAAGTTTTGGTTTTATTTTTTTGAAACTGATAATGCTAACTGCAATTCTGCTAGTAACCCATATTGATTCCCAGCTGCTGCAGCAAAGCCTCTTTGAGGCATTTCGTCGAACAGATGGTCTGACACTGTTTAACCCATATCTATCTGCTGTATCTTGCATTGAGAAGAAGCTTAGGCTTTTTGGGTTTGAGCTGAGCCCAAGCAAGAGTGAGGATAGCTCCATCAAAGGCTCTGTAGAAGGAGATGAGAGTGTAAATTCATCAAACTCCGTTTCGTATGGAAGGTTCATATGAATAAACCTGCCAACAATGAGAAAAGCTCAACCACTGAAGCAGATGACAAGAAGTTTGAGTGCCAATATTGCTTCAAGGAATTTGCAAACTCACAGGCATTGGGAGGTCGTCAGAATGCACACAAGAAGGATAGGATGAAGAAGAAGAGTTCAGACCACAAGTGACAAGACTCGACCCAAATTCCACTTTGGAATTTGAGCCGAACCCTGTGCGTGTCTGACACCTGGCAAATGCCGAGCACAAATGACCAAATTGCCCTTCTAACTAAAACCAATTTTTTTCTATCAGCTAGACTTCTGTCGAAAATTCAACAGTCTCCCCTGTAATTTGCTCGTTTCCCAAAAAGTTTTTACCTGTCAACAACATTTATATATTCAAATCGTTCAGCATGCATTAAATTATATCCAAGCAATCAAGCATCATATCATTTTGGCCTCATGCCTCAACAAATCAAAGAACTCATTCTACTAATAAAATTCATCTCAATTTTTAGAACAGCAATAGTACCCTAGCAATCTCAAACACTCCAACTCGTGACTGCACCTTGTAACATTAGGCTGCCTACATACCCCAGACCAGGGATCAAGCCACACGTAGTTCTAAAATATACATTTCAATTAGCCCACTTCCCATAATAGTTAATGCTCAGAGCATAAGCAAGCCACTCACTGAACTTCCTTTAATTCATAAATCAATTATATTTTACTGGCTTAGATTTATATATATATATATATATATATATAATGAACACAAAGATGAAAATAAAAATAAAAGAAACAAAAAGTAAAATGATCAACTGTCGAAGACGCTTTTATCCCTTCCTTTAAACTTACATAAAACCCAATTATAAATATGTACGTATATATGTTTATATATACATATAAAGGTCTATAATTAACTTTTATCGAAAAGTAGGAAAACGAGAAAAGTATTAAAATAACATTGATCAAGTGAAATCTTAATGTCAACGACAACAGCTTATTGAAATATAGGTTTTACTCTTTAATTTATAAGACAAACTCATAACTTAAGAAATTGGTTGTAATTTATATAAAATTCTTTATTTTAGAAAACTCTCTACTCAGACGTACCCCCATCCATATTCCGTCAATTCCATTAGTACCGTCAATTCTAAATATGCCGTCAATTCCAATAATAATCCGTCAATTCCAATGTTAGTCCGTCAATTCCATCCTCGCAGGCCTCGGAAACACAAAGTTAACCGAGCCGTGTCCTCGCAGGTCTCGGAAACACAAAGTTAACTGAGCCGCATTCCTCGCATGCCGCAGAGGACTATTAGTCAGCCTGAGCCGCAATGAGATACCAGATCAACTGAGCCGCAATCCTTGTACCACACGGTTCGGATGTTCCCGAAACTCGTGGGGCATTATCATAAATGACAAACTGTTTCAAGGCAACTGCCAGGGGAGGAGGGGTACTCCTGAGGTGGGTTTAAAAACCATATTCTGAAACTCATCTTGAAGTCCTTCTTGTTTCACAAACCTTGCGTATATTCTCTTCTCAATTTTTCCAGAAATCAATCCTCAATATTGCATAATCTCTAATTATCGAAAATACCCTTTAGGTTTACCATTACATACTATACTACACCTCCAAATACAAAATAACATAAATATATATAACTTAGCAATCCATATATCAACAATCATATATACTCACTCCATAGTCATATAATTTCATAATAAGTGATATGGTAATCCATGAAATTAATGCCATTACTAACCAATGAATACTAACACATGTTTTCCCATGAACTTCATAAAATATTGCACTCCCTAATCATATAAATCAGTAATAGAGTACATATACGAGTCTCAGGACCAATCCTATGCCCATTTAAACCTTTCTAATGGTTGGAACGGTCTAAGAAGATCCAAGACCCGATAAGCGATAAATTTCCCAAAAAGTCAACCCGGGACCCTGTGGGGTCCACGACCGTCAAATTTCAATCCAAGAGTTCCTATAGGTTCTACATATTTAAATAATCACGTTTTGCAAGTTTAGTCCGAAACGGACAGTCGGATTGATCACGATCGCACGATTCTGATTATTTAACCCTAAGGTTCGCCATTTCTGAGTATCCGAGACTCCGTCCGATTCACGATCTGTCGAATCCTACACGATCCAACGGTCCGAACCTATTGAACCCGGAAGTCGCACAATAGGGGAAATTCGTTCAAGACTCTAACGACATCCGAATTGGAATCCAAGCACACCTACGCACTCATGAAAACAAGGGAATAGCATTGAGACATAATGTCCCTTTGGTACAGTGCCCACGCGCCGCCATACGCACTGGCATCGCTTGGGTGTCCAAAGCGATACCACTCGCCGGAAATTCTCACAATCAAGGGCCAAGATTCCTACCTTAGGTTCAGGACATCGATTAGAGCCACTTTTGTTCTTGGACATACCCCGAAAAATGACCGAAAGTGGCCGGAATTTCAATTCAAAAACTGGCCAAAACCTAGGTTGTAAATTGGGTTACCAAAACTAAAAATCGTTCAAATCCTATCCAACCATCAGCTAGAGCTTGAAGAGTTGATGAGATTCCATACCTTAATCACCAAAAATAGCGGCCAGAGGAGAAAGATCGGGCCGGCGAAAATCCTGTGAAAACCCGGTTGTTTCTTCGAGTTCTCTGGCAGCATGAGCGGTGGCTGGAGCCTGGGATTGGCAGAGATGAGACAGAGAAGCGGGGCCGGTCCTTTTGGCATCGGTCTCGCGTGCTGCTGTGGCAGATTGGCCAGAGTTCGAAGAGAAAGAGAGCCGTCGGGGAGAGAGAGAGTGTCTCACAGAGGAGAGAGAGGGGTTTTAAAATCTGATCTGGCAAACTACCATTTTGCCCCTTACCATATCTTGACCATATTTTATTCTTTATAACTCCGATTCGAGCCCACTACGTGTCTATGAACCCATATCGATGTGCTCTACGCAATGGTACAATTGAAATTCCCAAATTCCTTCCCTGTCAAAAAGTCAACTTTGATACTAATTAAATATTCCATGGGCAAAATATTCTTTCCTCTGAATAAATTAATAATTAAAAATTTTATTTAGGATCGAGTTGTTACAACAAGTCTTAAGGGTTCAGACCAAAATCCCACAAGGGTTTGTTGTATACCTCTGAGAGGAATTGAACAAAGCATAGCCCACTGAATTGGTCTCAAGTATTCCTCTAAGAGCTTGCCCACAGGGTAAAGTATAAAAATTGTGAAGTTAAGGCCAGCATGAGCCATGGTTATGTAGAGGGCTAAGAGTACTTGGGGATCACCATAGAGGAAAAAAAATGCCAGAGAAGAAAAAAAAATCTCACATGAAAAATCTCATGGGTTGGGGTGGGATTTAATATAGGGTTTGGTATTTATAACTTTCACTAAAAAGTCCCACACAATTTCACATTTTAAAAAATCCTTCGAAATTAGTAAGTTTTTAAATACCATAAGACTTTCTATTACTTGTTTAAAGTCTTGATTGAATACCATGTGATTTCGACACCCTCTTTTAAAAATCCTAATAGTCTTAATGGAATACCACAATACTTATTTAGAGATTTAAAAGTCTTAATTGAATACCACTAGACTTTTTTTTTATCCCAAAATAATTTTAAAAAAATCTCAATGAATACCACTAGACACCCTCTTTGCTTGTTTATTTAGATTTCTATCATCATAATCATTTTATTGTTTAATTCAAATATAATTAGGAATATATTACTCTAGTACTTAATAGATTAATTTAATCCCTATCAGAATGATACTCTACTTACTACTATATTAATTGGAGCGATATTGTCCTCTTACAATTACTCACTTCATGCCACATATTGTTTAACAGTTACAAAAGCTAACCTATATGTTTTTAGGATTCAGCTAATTTCTTATGGTTTAGGCTTAGGTTCAGGGCCAGCTCCAAAGGATGAGAGTTAAACCCTAAACCCTAAGCTCTAGAGGTTACACACACAAAAATAAGCAACCCTTAAATTCTACTAAAGAAATATAGACACATCTAAATAGTCAATAAAAGAGATATGTTATTACGAGTTAAATCTTAAAACTTAACATCTAAAATAAGGATTATATGCCCTAATGTGATAAACCCCCTTTTTTAAAAATAAAAAAAAAATTTAATACAAGCTATAGTCTAAACTAAAAGGACGTGGGGCTTTCTCTCTCTACACACATACTACCAAGGTTCCATGGGTTTTGAACCTGAGACCACATGTCTGGAAGTCAAGACCCTTTTTCTGCTAGACTAGATCCCGTTGACGATCAACCCTTAAACCTTTCAAAATTATTATAGATATTGCGTGATAGAAACCAAAGATAGCTTAGTTTTAGGATCCGTCTAATCACTTACAGTTTATCTCAAAAGAAATGACGGTACTCCTAAAGTAATTAGCTCTAACCCTAAAACCGTATTGAATAACAATAAACGTTGTGTGAGCAATGTTGTCTTAGTTATAGTTACAATTAATTATATCGATGTACTAAACTCTACTCTTTTAGGAGAAAATAATGAATTAAAAAATTAATTATGATAGGAAATACAACTATTAACAAAACTAAGAAATGAGAAAAAAAAACATTCAAGATATAAAGATACTATTGAAAAGCCAAAGGTTTGAACTTCCACGACACCCTAGTAGTATATGTGTGAAAAATCCCTCCTCTCCATTGTAGTTTAGACTATCACTTATATTTATTTTAATTTTAAAAAGATACGTTTGAAAAAAAAAATAATTATATGCTAAACTTGAACTTTTAGTTCTTTTCATAATAAAGACTTAATTTACATATAAATGAAGGAAAAGAGAGTGATTTACTGCTTATTATTAAAACCACAATCACAATTGGACATGAGAAGATGCATTAGGGTTCAATTTGTTGAGGATTGCAACTATTTTGGGATAAAAGCTGGTGGAAATAAAAACTGCATAAAATGACCATTTTGCCCTTTGTTTTAAGAGAAAATGTAACAAATTATGGCGATTGAACCAAATTTTTCACCAAACCGTCTTTGCTAGTAGTGCCATCCTCCCCAGACCCATCGGTGGATAAGATCCCATCCTCATGACAAGAGGTGTACACGTTAGCTAGGAGGACTACAAGAGCCAATGTTTGAGTTGGATGACCAAATATGTTCAGGACCTTGCTCCTAAAACCTCTACGGGATGCATTTAAAATGATCATTTTGCCCTTAAATTCTCAAAAAATGTAACAGATATGACAATAGGAATAATGGTGCTAATGAAAGTAGAGTTGGGGAACTACAACACCCATTTTCCAAATCCAATGACCAAATGTGAATAGGAAGAAGTTCATGAACTATTGCTCTTAAAAACCCTATATGACATATAATTTTAACTGTAGAGGTCCCTAAATTTTACCTCAAGTTGCAATTGGGTCCCCAAACTATTTTTTGAGGCATTTAGGTCATCCAACTCTCTCATCCGTTCTAATTGAGTCATTCTGTCAATTTGGTTGTTACTTTGAGGGCTAAAACTGTCCATTTCATTAAAATATTTTAAAATTTTAAAATTGAGAACATAAACTAAAAAAACTGAAATAAATAAATAAATAAACTTAAAAATAAAAAATCCAAATCCAAATCCAAATCCTTCTCTCCCTCAGCTCTTCCTCTCTGTCTCCCCCTCTCTCCCGCAGCCCATTCCCCCTCATCCTTAGCCCACCCCCTTAAAACCCATATCCCAACCCAACCTGCAACCCACCCCACATGTCCCAACCAGCATAACCTAGAACCCACCTGCAACCCCATCCCCTCAAGCTCTACTCCTCCGTTGCACTCGTAACAGCATCGGCGCCCTTAGCTCCAAAATGAAAGCCACCGCAGCCGCCAGCTATGCCACGACGTTGGTTGACGTGGCCAAATCCAACAACACCTTCAAAACCACCGCCATTGGCGTGGAGAAGATCGAGAAGTTCTTCGTCAAGCTGTCGATCTTCGACTTCTTCATCAAACCCGTTGTTTGTGCAAATAATCTCACGGGAGAATATTCGCTTCTAGATCCTTCAACCTTCGATCTTCCTTCTCTCTCTTCCTCGATTCCTGTAAAACAGATTGGAGTAAATAGACCACACCCGGGGGGGTGTTGGCCAAAGGCCCTCCGATGCCTAAGTTAGTTCGAGTGTTTGTAGAAAAACAATAACTAAGCAAAGGGTACGGAGTAGTGTTTATGTAGGGTGTGAACCGGGCGGCCGGAGCCGTGTGTGGTGGCCGGAGCCGTGTGGAGAGAATATATGGAGAGTGGAGAGGGAGAAAGAGTTTCGGGTATTTTTCTCGGGTATAAGGAGTAGGTTTAGATGTACCTTGAATGATGAATGAAGTCATCTATTTATAGGAGCCTCGGGGCTAGGGTTTCGTAGAGAATATGCTGAGTTTATTCTCTATCCAAATTCGTAGGGATCGAGTCGGACTTAGATAATATCTGATTTAATGATATTATCTTCTCTTTATTGAAGATAA
>NC_024128.1:20578155-20659994 GCF_000346735.1 Prunus mume
ACGGAAAAGAAAAAGGGGGGTGGGGGGGGGGGTAATGAGTCTTAGTTTTTTTTCCCTTCAATTTCATAATATTTTATTCATAATTTAATCAAAAGTTTAATATTTTATTCATAATTTAAACAAAAGTTTAAAGAAGCGGATCCCACGTTTACCATGTCATCACCTAACAGATTCTTTAACGGTCATTTTAATGGCAGAACCACATTGCAACAAATTTACAAGCATATAATACTTTATTGTTAAAATTGAGAGTGCATGAAGAAACGTGCCTTAAAGATGAGAGTTCAAAATACCAAATTGAAATTGACCCTGGTGAGAATATAAGAGTCGTATGTAATGATAACTAACACTCGAGAAAAGATAAAAGACCAAAACTCCCACAATACCCATGTGTGTGAGTTTTTCTCTCCTCCCCCTTCCTAACTTTGGAAAAGGAAAATAAAAAATAAAAAATCACTTCATTGCGATTTTGGTGATCACATTCACTTGGATTAAAATTCCAAAAAATTGTGGCAGCCCAAAGTCCAAATTTCTATCCTACACCATATATAATTTGACCATGAAAGCCCAAAATAGTTTGGGCTGGGTACTCTGGTGGACATGTGCCCATGGGGTTATTGTAATTTGAATCAGTGAAATGCCACGCTGGCAATCCCGGCGAAGCAGTTTCATCCAATCGGGTTTCAGGATTATTTTTTGGGGATTGAGGTCAAATCGACGGCACACAATGCCCGATCAAACAAAAACCGGTTATTTTCTTTTTGGTCATTAACAATCAAGATTCACGAGCGGTTGTCTTTCCCTCCAGGTTCACGATCCTTCTCACCTTCTTTTCTTCTCTGAAAACCAAAATACCATTTCGTTTCTTCTCACTTCTCTCAAACTGAAACTGAAATTCTCCATGGCTGCCTACTTAACCATTGCTGATTACGTGAAGCTGAAAAAGGAGGTGAAGTCATTGAAGGAGCAAGCAAATGATGCCAAAAATGCTCTCAAGAAAGCGCTGACAAATGTAAGGGGGAAGGCCTTCGTGATCACGCAGATGTGGGCACTAAATTTTCTGGTGCTAAAGAGGCCAACGGGGCGTACTGGCCGTCGTGTCATAGTGATGTCCAAGGCTATGCACTTTGCTGCAAGGGCCACCAAGGCTAAAATCTGGTCGTGCACCATCTCGAAGAAGTCCTTTGGCAGGAGCTTCAAAAAGTACACTACCAAGATGATGGAAGCCTCCAGATCAGCTAAGAGGAGGTACAACAAGGCTCAGTCCTCCCTCTACAATTTTGAGGAGAAATTGGATAATTTGCCGGTGGTGGTGGCAACAGCGGCGGAGGCTGACGAGCTGAGTGATCTGACAAAGAAATTCACCAAAACCACCATTTCTGTTATCGTTCCACCCGCTGCTTCCGAGAAAACCATCTCTAAATTGACAACCATGGCCTCCGCGAAGGGTTTCACCGACCTACACTTGCAGTAAGCATTCCTAATCCTAATTAATTTGATTTAATGTTAGTATATTTTGGGGTTTAGGTTATTGATTCATTGTCTTTTTTCTTACAGCTTTTACCCTATCGGATGCTGAGATCTACCTTGCCTCGGTGTTCTTAATGTTGTGAGTGATTTTCTTAATCTTGTATTTCTGTAATTTTCTTTAGCCCTGAACCCTAATTTTCTTCTCATAAATCTTTGTTAATTTGTTTTTTTCTAGGTAAAATAATTTAGTACTATGGGGTTGAGAATTTTCCTAATTACCTGTAAAATTTTGGGCAATTTAGTGGTTGTTTGTACATATGTATTTCTTTTCTTGGTTAAATTGAGTTGAAGATCAATTAAACAAGGAATTGGGTTTCATCTTCTCAGTAGTCAAGTTAATGGCTTCATCCTAATTCAGTGCAAGCTGATTGATAAACGTTATGGATTACATTGGAATTCCACTCCTCTGACCTCATTTTCACATAATGAATGTATCATTATTAGATTTTCTCTAACTCAACCAACAACTTCTATTGTGTTTCCTTGTCCTTATCTAGTCACTTAAGTCAATCAGCCTTATCATTAGATTTGCTTCCTGTAGGTAATTTGACTAGAAAATCAAAATACCACTTCTTAGCTTTTTTCTGGGTCAGATTTAGCTCTTTTCATTTTTCTTACCTTTATAAGTTTTGGAACAGGGGGAGGATTCGATATGGGAAAGTGGCCATATACAAGAGGAGCCTGCTGGAGTAGATCCCATTTTTGACAGAGGAGACAATATAACGGTATATAATGAAGTGGAAGATCAATATTCCCTCTTTGTTGTATGCCTGTGATGTATTGCACTCTCATTGCTTTTACATATCGAAAAAATCCTATGCGAATAGTATTGAAAAGAATGTCGCTGGAACTGTTTTTGATAATTGTGAATGTTTTGTTAACAGTAATAGCAGTAAGTACAAGTGATTCATAACTACAAACCATCTTGAGCTAGCTTGAATTTCTGCAGCAACTGTTTCATCATCATTGTTATTAGTATCAGTATTTGCCTTTATATCTCTGTTCTCCTTTATTAGTATCATCCTTAGATTTAGGGCCTCCTTCGGAAGTCTATCCCTGAGAGACCATATCGTCACTGTCATCAGCTCGTTTTCAACCTAAGTTCTCCAGAACCAGATTTCTTTCTGAGGCTATTTGTTCTTTTTAGCTGTCCAGCTACATTGGCTGTTTCATCATCTAAATTTGGCATGTTGCACTGGAGGGTAGAAGCCCTTGGCTAGGAAGTCGATCTCTTTCCTAATCCATCACTGGTTTCCAAAACTCCTAAGAAGTTACTAGAATTTTATGCTGGGAAGTGATCAATCATGCCTGGCAGATCTCAATCTGTCTCATCAATTCGTAGTTGTGGCTTTGAACCTCTTCAACTATTAGAGCCCTTTCTAGTGCACTTGTCAATATTCTTTCTGCTTGAAGAAGAGCTGATGCGCTGCAATCTGAAGAAATGCCAAAATGGAATGTAGAACTCTTTCCAGTGTGATGAGGCCTCCTCATGCTCATATATAATGTATGAATTGGTTTCATAGATGGAAATTCGTTTGCCTCATTCTTACTTGCCTCATTCTTACGCATTTTAATAGGAGCGATGACAGACTGAATAGGAGGAGATTCATCGTCCTTTTGATTTGCAAGTAGCGTTCTAAGAGTTGCTTCTGCAGCATATTGTGCAGCCAATGCATCTCTCTTGTCGTATATTATTTTCTTGATTTCAGGATTCTGCATTTTCTTCATATTTGGTTATGGAGATATATGACAAAGAGTATCATGATTAGTGACGAAAGTTGATGATATTTTAGCCATATAAGTTCGGATACCAAAAATCTCAATAACTAAACACACCTACCTACCTGCCCTATGCTCCAGAAGACTTGCAGTGACTCTGTTTCTCGGCCAATTTCTGTACTAATCTCTTCTACAGCCATATCCTTTATAACTTCAGTAAAGCTGTCACAGCCTTGATCTCCCACCCCCCGGGTAGCAATCACTAATTCACGACGCTTTTCTGCAATAGTAGATTATTTTAATTTAAAACAAAAAAGACTGTTAAGTCTTTGAATGACATTCTATTTGTCAAGTACCTTTTGGCAAAGGAATGTTGAATCGTCTTAACTATAAAATCTTCAAATCTATTAACATTTGAGTCCTTTGGGATCCAGTAGTAGGTCGTCATCCATGAGGAACAAGTAGAAAACTCTCAAATCGGATCCTTACACGAGATAAGCAAGTATACTCCTTCTTATAAAACCATATGCTCCTTTATCTATTGAACAACTCAACTCTATAGCATTCAACATTATGAAAACCAATTCCTACAGACCCACCATGATGCTTCAAATGCAGAAACGAATGTGTGTCATTTTCAATTTCTTTCTTTTTTTTAATAAACAAAAGGTAATCAACTTAAACAACCTATTTGCTAATATAATCTTTTCATGAAACCCATAACCACAAAGGAGAAAAACAAAGATGCCATTCCTTTCCTTAGTAATCATCATTCCATGCGGAAAGTAGCTACGTACTTGAAAAGGAACAAAGTAACCCACCAACCAAAGAAATGAACAAGGAATCTATCTATGTCAAAATAATGGTTTTGAGAGATACAACCATAGGGTTCATATTTCTCAACAATAACCTAAAGAAAGCAAGCCATGGCCATTGATGATATCTCACCACAGCTTTTCAACTACAGATATCATTTTGGCATAGCAATCTTCGTTTCATTGATATGTTCCTTGCTTCTGTATGCAGCCCCTCGGCTTCTATCCATTTTGGGTTACTTTTGGCCTCTCTTTGCCTCCACAACTCTCTTCTTGGTGGCAGTAATCGCCTTTGGTGGTGTTTCTCAGCTGTCAACAGAAACACACAAGGTCAAGGAATCATTGATTATGTTGCTGGCAGGCCAGACTACACAAACTAGTTTCTAAGCAGCCTCAGACACACTGTTCTAGTATCCATTGAGCAATGCGAATCTCTTCTGTATTCATACCAGTGCATGTATATAGAATGTATAATTAAATTTCACAGCAACTAAGATGTAAATTCAGATCAATCATGCCTGGCAGATCTCAATCTGTCTCATCAATTCGTAGTTGTGGCTTTGAACCTCTTCAACTATTAGAGCCCTTTCTAGTGCACTTGTCAATATTCTTTCTGCTTGAAGAAGAGCTGATGCGCTGCAATCTGAAGAAATGCCAAAATGGAATGTAGAACTCTTTCCAGTGTGATGAGGCCTCCTCATGCTCATATATAATGTATGAATTGGTTTCATAGATGGAAATTCGTTTGCCTCATTCTTACTTGCCTCATTCTTACGCATTTTAATAGGAGCGATGACAGACTGAATAGGAGGAGATTCATCGTCCTTTTGATTTGCAAGTAGCGTTCTAAGAGTTGCTTCTGCAGCATATTGTGCAGCCAATGCATCTCTCTTGTCGTATATTATTTTCTTGATTTCAGGATTCTGCATTTTCTTCATATTTGGTTATGGAGATATATGACAAAGAGTATCATGATTAGTGACGAAAGTTGATGATATTTTAGCCATATAAGTTCGGATACCAAAAATCTCAATAACTAAACACACCTACCTACCTGCCCTATGCTCCAGAAGACTTGCAGTGACTCTGTTTCTCGGCCAATTTCTGTACTAATCTCTTCTACAGCCATATCCTTTATAACTTCAGTAAAGCTGTCACAGCCTTGATCTCCCACCCCCCGGGTAGCAATCACTAATTCACGACGCTTTTCTGCAATAGTAGATTATTTTAATTTAAAACAAAAAAGACTGTTAAGTCTTTGAATGACATTCTATTTGTCAAGTACCTTTTGGCAAAGGAATGTTGAATCGTCTTAACTATAAAATCTTCAAATCTATTAACATTTGAGTCCTTTGGGATCCAGTAGTAGGTCGTCATCCATGAGGAACAAGTAGAAAACTCTCAAATCGGATCCTTACACGAGATAAGCAAGTATACTCCTTCTTATAAAACCATATGCTCCTTTATCTATTGAACAACTCAACTCTATAGCATTCAACATTATGAAAACCAATTCCTACAGACCCACCATGATGCTTCAAATGCAGAAACGAATGTGTGTCATTTTCAATTTCTTTCTTTTTTTTAATAAACAAAAGGTAATCAACTTAAACAACCTATTTGCTAATATAATCTTTTCATGAAACCCATAACCACAAAGGAGAAAAACAAAGATGCCATTCCTTTCCTTAGTAATCATCATTCCATGCGGAAAGTAGCTACGTACTTGAAAAGGAACAAAGTAACCCACCAACCAAAGAAATGAACAAGGAATCTATCTATGTCAAAATAATGGTTTTGAGAGATACAACCATAGGGTTCATATTTCTCAACAATAACCTAAAGAAAGCAAGCCATGGCCATTGATGATATCTCACCACAGCTTTTCAACTACAGATATCATTTTGGCATAGCAATCTTCGTTTCATTGATATGTTCCTTGCTTCTGTATGCAGCCCCTCGGCTTCTATCCATTTTGGGTTACTTTTGGCCTCTCTTTGCCTCCACAACTCTCTTCTTGGTGGCAGTAATCGCCTTTGGTGGTGTTTCTCAGCTGTCAACAGAAACACACAAGGTCAAGGAATCATTGATTATGTTGCTGGCAGGCCAGACTACACAAACTAGTTTCTAAGCAGCCTCAGACACACTGTTCTAGTATCCATTGAGCAATGCGAATCTCTTCTGTATTCATACCAGTGCATGTATATAGAATGTATAATTAAATTTCACAGCAACTAAGATGTAAATTCAGGAAATAATACTTGCAAATTGCAAGGCAGTTGGGTTATATACTTTTTTGAATATGTGTTAGGTTCACTTTGTCTATAATGAAACCAAAAATTAATCATGCAGAATTTGGATGGAATCTTTAAGAATCTTACGGTAGACCTTAAATTGGCTTTTTTTTAAAAAAAAATTGAATTTACTAACAATTGATTGGGGAGTAAATCAAACGCAAGATACCTCTTAAATCTATGTCCTTTGAACCTTTTACGAGAGAAATATGAGTGTTTAGGAAATCCAACACAAAATACTTGTAAGCCTATATATCCTTTTGACCTTTTTTTTAAACACAAAAGGTATATCTTTAAAGTGAATTGCTTAACAAGATACTTGAAAGATACTAAGTTTCATAACATATAACATATACTCTTTAACTAATTAATCTGCAAATCACTTAATTCTCTTCTTCGGGACATTCTCCAATAAGTATTTAAGTTAAGAGTTTGTTACATACTTTTAATCTCGGTCGTTGAATTGCATTTAAGGGACTACCAACACATTTAATGAATGCAATCCAACGATCAAAATTAGAAATATGTGACCAATCTTTAACATAAATTATTTATAAGAGGATTTCTATCTTTTTTTCAATTCGATTTTTTGGAACATTCAAAATTAACTTTTATCTTTTTATGCAACCGCCAAAAAAAGTTGCCTTTTATTATTATTTTAAATAAAAGCACGTGGGGAAAAAAGCAATATAACAACCTTATTTTCTTTTTAAATGGCCTTGACAATCTGAACAGTTTCCCTCTTCAAATTGAACTTGACTCCCTCTGTCCTCCCTATCATAGGAAAGAAAAGTATACTCAATCCCCCAATAATCTCTGTCCTCTCCAACTCTAAAGCGCTTATGTCCTTAGAAATTGAAACCCTAAGCAAAATCGATCTGTCCGACCAGACCAGTGAGGTGGCGCTTGCAACAATCGCATAGTGAGATCTAACTTCGGTAAACGGTACCGCCGCTCGAGCTGACGTAAGCGTTTCTTCTTAACTTTGATTTTGTGTTTTTGCTGAGTCATTGAACTATGATTGGATTTTTGTATTTTGAAGGCAAATTTATTCTCTGAATTTCTATTAGGGTTTAATTACATCTAGTCAGATCATTTAAGAGGGAAGAAGCACTGCCCTGCCAGATTTTATGAAGAAAAAGGGTTCAGCCTCTCAATTTTCCCAAAGCAAGGTGAAGACTGATTTTTGAAGATAAAACTCCAAAGTTTACGTTTTTCTTTTTCTATCCTAAATATCTAATTGGTTTGAAAATTTTGCATCTTTCTTTTTCCCAGCTATTAAACTAGCATCAAAATTGCACCTTTCTTTTTAAATTTAAATTTCACGATACCAAACGTTTAAAAATTGCTTCTTTTTTATTATTTTTATTTTTCTACATGATCCACATATCTAACTTTGTACAAATTTGCATCCCTTTTGCTGTCCGTGTTGTAAAAGTGAGTTTTTGTTTGGTTTCCTTACTGTTGTCGTTATAATATTTGCTAATGCTTTTTGTTAAATAAATTTAATAACTTAGTGGAACCATGAAATTGTAGTCATTCTTGCTGCTAAAGGAAGCATCATCTGCTAGGAACCATTATAGAGGAAGTAGGTGCATGCCGAAAAGAAAAAAGAAAAGCTTGGGAAAGAAAGGGAAAAATAAGGGTGAGTACATCTTGGTGGACAGAATTAGCGAGTTGCCAGATGAAATTCTTTTTAGTATAGTGTCTCTTTTGCCACTAAAGGAAGCAGCAGCTACCAGTGTCCTTTCTAAGCGATGGCAGTATGTGTGGACGTCTACTACAACTCTCAATTTTGATGCTAAATTTGAAGTCCATGAAAATTTATGGCGCTTCTTTCAAATGAAACCAGAACTGAAAGACCTGGAAACACGTAGATACATCGATTGGGTAAACACTGTGGTGGAACAACATAGAGGCCCAGCCATTGAACGATTTAGGGTTTGCTCTTCTATAAATTCTCGTTTTACAAGTTCCATTGATAAATGGATTCATTATGCAATGAGTAGGAGAGTTCAAATACTTGAGCTGGTGTTTCGTTTTGATTTTGTTACTCCGTATACAGAACTCTATCAATTTCCCCACAAAATATTAGGTCTCAAAAACGATTCTACCTCGAGGCTTAAGCACATGCATTCTGACATTCCAAGTCTACACTCGCGTGGATACAATGTTGGATTTAAGTTCCTCAAAGTTCTTCATTTCCAGTATGTTGATGTGACTGGTGAAGTTCTCGAGTACTTTTTGTCTACCTGTCAGGTTCTTGAAAGATTAACAGTGAACTCTGCTATGAATTTGGTAAAGTTAAGAGTTGTTGGTCCGTTGATTGCCTTGAAATATTTAGATATACAATGGTGTGGGGTCCTCGAAAGCATTGAAATTCATGATGCAACAAACCTTGTTTCATTTATTTACCAAGGACATGCGATAAAGTTGCTTCTCAGTAACGTACCTTTGCTGGTTGAGGTATCCATTTCTGAGGATCTTGTTGCTTCCTTCTATAATGAGGGTCATTTTTACTTTAAATCCATAGAGCTTCCCTTCTCCCAACTTTCAAGTTGTCTTTCTCAGCTAGCGGTTCTCATGCTGGATATCGAAGGAGCGGTTAGTAAATGTAATTATGATGTGTTGGTTTCTTTTCTTCTTTTTGGATTGGGTAGTTCCTTACTCCTTGTTTGGCTTTCAGATATATGACGAGAATCGTGTATTTCCTGTATTAGCAAATCTCAAGCATTTGGAACTAATAGTTACAGCAAATAATCGCCGGGCTCTTTGTCATTTAAATTCTTTCATGAAGGCGTCGCCTTGCTTGCGGAGACTTGTGCTGAAGGTGATATATATATTCGTTCTTGGTAGATTACATGTGATAAAACTTGTTATTTAAATTTGAAGTTTCGATTATTTTGTTCATCTTCTATTGATTCCATTACCAATATTGAAGTAAGGAAAGTGTAAACAGATAACTTCTTTTTCCGCAGGTTTATAACAATATGCTGATTAATATACTTAATGGTCCTTTGCAGTTGGGTTTCTCATCCTTAAAAGGAGCAGGGAAAAAATGGAGAGTTGGCAAATGTCCCCATCCTAACCTCAAGGTAGCAGAAATAGTAGGGTATCGTGCTGAAATATGTGTTGTTGAACATGTCATGTACCTTATAAAAAATGCCATTGCACTAGAGAAATTAGTTATTGATCCTGTTCGGCGTTGGGAGTATCCTAGTGAATTATATCCTAGTGAAAAGGATAGAGGAGTCAAACAAGTCAAAGAGGAAGTGGAAGCAAGAGATCATGCTATGCAACAGCTGAAGGGAAAAGTGGCTTCAACTATTGAATTTGTATGTCTGTAGTAGTAAGTGCTGTGGTATGAGCAAACAAACTCGAAATGATACATGGTTTATCTTTACTTTATTTTATTATATGTTTTCTGTTAAACTGAGTCCAAGCTCAGCTTCTTCTACGAAATTAATTATATGGCAAGCGGGCGTTGGCAACGTTGTCATTCATCCTGTGTTTCCCTATGTGAGTGTAGATCGTTAAAAGTCATATTGCCCATGGTGAAAATAAATTGTTTTCATAAAGGTTTATTGACTGATGGTAGTGTGTGAATCATAGGAAGGAAATGGTGCACCTCAATTCAGTCGGAATGGAATCTGAGCTGATAAAATTATAGCCGATTCGGTTCTATCAAGTTTTTCAAAATGTGCATACTACTAAAAGCAAGACGCATAAAAGAAACGGTAGGAGAAACCGTATCAGCCAATGGGATTTCAGGCTTATTTTGGAGGGGATTGAGGTCAAATCGACGGCACACAAAGCCCGATCAAATCAAGAACGGTTATTTTCTTTTTTGTCAACAACAATCAAAGATTCAAGACGGTTATCTTTCCCTCCAAGTTCACGACCCATTTCGTACCCATTTTGTTTTTCTCATTCTCTTCTCTGAAACACGAAACCCATTTCATCTTCTCAGTTTTTCTTCTCTGTGACACACCCATGGCTGAATACTTGCTAATCAGAAATTACTTCGACATGAAACAGAAATTGGTTGCTGCGCCTGCGTTGGTCCAGTACAACCATGCACAACAATCTGTGAACAGATTTGGAGAATTTCTGGTGAGAACTGGGTCCAACAAGAGAAGGTTCATAAACATCAAGAAAAAATATGAGATGGAGGCACTAATTCATTTTTCTAAAAGAGAGGGTCTCTTCTGGCATGGTGGTTGCATTAACATCTCCCAGAACCCAGAGGAAGTCAGATCCACCGCTGATGATCTGATTCTAATGGCCTGCAGTAATGGTATCTCCAATTTCACCAAGAACCAGAGTAAGGCTCGCTCCCACAACAGATTCAAACAGTACGTTCGCAAGTTCAGTGAAGCCCGATCAGCTGAGAGGAGGTATAATTTTGTTCGGAACTCCCTCTTCCAATTTGAGCAAAAAATGAACAAGATGTCAGTGGTGGTCGAAACACTGCAGGAGACTAAAACATTGGGTTCGCTCTGGGAAAATTTCAACAACAACAGTGTTTCTGTAATCATTCCGCCTAGTGCTAGCAAGAAGGTCACCTTTTGTTTGGCAAAAATGGCGATGACCAAAGGCTTCAAGCACCTCCACATCCGTTACGTATTGATTTTAAATGTTTTTATGTTTTGGGTTTAGGTTATTGATTAATTGCTTTTTTTCTTACAGCTTTGCCTGTCCGGATGCTGATATGTAGCTTGCCTCTGTGACTGTGTTCTTAATCTTGTGAGTGATTTTCTTTAAACCCACAACCACACATATCTTGTATCTCTGTAATATTTTTTTTATTTATAAATTATTGTTAATTTGTTTTTTTCTAGGTAAAATAATTTAGTAATATGGGGTTGAGAATTTTCCTAATTCCCTGTAAAATTTTGGGCAATTTAGTGGTTGTTTGTACATATGTATCTCTTTTCTTGGTTAAGTTGAGTTGAAGATCAATTAAACAAGGAATTGGATTTCATCTTCTTAACAATCAAGTTAAGGGCTTCATCCTAATTCAGTGCAGTCTGTTTGATATCACATATACGCTATGGATTAGATTGGAATTTGACTGGAAAATCAAAATATACCACTTAGTGGGTTTTGGTCTTGTCAGAGAGTTGGAAAAAAGTTGGGATTTATATAATTTTCCCATGCAATATACTCCTCCTAAATTAGCATATTTGATGCTATACTTGGACTCTGTTCATGCTCCGCTTCAACACTTAACTTAAGCATGGATTTTAAACTGATCATCGGCTGTTAGACTTGCAGGATCCTGCTATGAAGTAATCATTTTAAAAACCTTGGAAAACAACTTTTTTAATCAATTTAGTGATGGCTCCTTCTCCTTGTGTTGTGATCACTGATTACTATATTCATTGATGGGTTGTACTCTAGATTTTAGAATAGTGGTGGTCTATTTTTATGATCAGCTTAATAAGACTGCCCCATATATTTCAAACTCAACTTTATTTTCCGGTCAGGGTAACAAGTCTTTTTTGTATTTGAATGAAACATGCGGTACTCTCTGATCATGTGGTCCAATTTATGTTTGGCAATCTCTTAGCCGCTTATGAAGATTATACTGTGCAAGTTCTGGTTTAAACTAACTGCTTTTGATTTTCATAATCCTAGGACAAGGCTTATGAGCCAAGCCGAAATTACAAAGAGGGAATGTATATCCTACAGAGGGAACGGATGCCATCTCTTTGCAATACCAGACACTTTCTGTAAGTAAACAGTGTTAATGCTGATTGCAGCTGGTACAAGTTTAGGATAAGACCTATTTGATTTTGAGCACCAAACGACTTTGTTGTTCTGTATTGAAAAGAATGTTGCTGGAACTGTTCTTGATAATTGTGAATGTTTTGTTAACAGTAATAGCAGTAAGTACAAGTGATTCATAACTACAAACCGTCTTAAGCTAGCTTGAATTTCTGCAGCAACTGTTTCATCATCATTGTTATTAGTATCAGTATTTGCCTTTATTTCTCTGTTCTCCTTTACTAGTATCATCCTTAGATTTAGGGCCTCCTTCGGAAGTCTGTCATAGAGGAACTCTGAGACCATATCGTCACTGTCACAGCTGGTCTGGTACTTATCGTGTTGGGCGAGCACTTGTTGCTACTGCCTTGAGCTTTAATTTCTAACGCAACTGTTTTATCATCGCTCTTATTAGTATCAGTATTTGCCTTCATTTCTGCGTTATCCCTTTCACCATTATCAACAACTTTACTTCTAGATGCCCATTAGCTCGTTTTCAACCTAAGTTCTCCAGCACCAGATTTCTTTCTGAGGCTATTTGCTCTTTTTAGCTGTCCAGCTACATTGGCTGTTTCATCGTCTAAATTTGGCATGTTGCACTGGAGGGTAGAAGCCCTTGGCTAGGAAGTCGATCTCTTTCCTAATCCATCACTGGTTTCCAAAACTCCTAAGAAGTTACTAGAATTTTATGCTGGGAAGTCGATCAATCATGCCTGGCAGATCTCAATCTGTCTCTTCAATTCGTAGTTGTGGCTTTGAACCTCTTCAACTATTAGAGCCCTTTCTAGTGCACTTGTTAATATCCGTTCTGCTTGAAGAAGAGCTGATGAGCTGCAATCTGAAGAAATGCCAAAATGGAATGTAGAACTCTTTCCAGTGTGATGAGGCCTCCTCATGCTCAAATATAATGCATGAATTGGGTTTATAGATGGAAATTCGTTTGCCTCATTCTTATGCATTTTAATAGGAGCGATGACAGACTGAATAGGAGGAGATTCATCGTCCTTTTGATTTGCATGTAGCGTTCTAAGAGTTGCTTCTGCAGCATATTGTGCAGCCAATGCATCTCTCTTGTCATATATTAGTTTCTTGATTTCAAGATTCTGCATTTTCTTCATATTTGGTTATGGAGATATGGACATGAGCATGACAAAGAGTATCATGATTAGTGACGAAAGTTGATGATATTTTAGCCATATAAGGTACGATCATGCCTGGCAGATCTCAATCTGTCTCTCCAAAATTCCAAACGACTTTGTTGTTCTGTATATTGGATCTCTTGCTCTGTCTTTGAAAGGATTTCTCCACAAAATTGCAGCTTCATTAAATGACTATGGAATTATGTCATGGTTTGACACATATTGTGGTTTCATGCCAATGGGTTATTTAGAATTTTCTTTTTATTTCCCGGACAAGAAATACCTGCATTAGTCTTCTATCTTCCAGCCGCTGTTTAACGGGCATAAATTTGTCATTTTCATCCTTCCACTCTAGCAATCCCGGTTGCTACCCGATTTGCTGAAACTTTAACTCTTGCAAGCTCTCTCTCTCCTCTCTCTCTCATTAACAGGGAAATTTTCAATTCCTTGTTTCATGCCTTCCTAAATTTAAGAAGAATGGAAGCACAGATTAAGTTAAGGAGCGCAGGCAGCATGATCATGCAGAAAGAAGAGGAAATAATTATTGTCCCTGTTTAGGGAACCCTGTCTTTCATTTCATGCTTGTTGCTTTCCACGATCATGCTTAGAAAATGTCACCAGAAGTTGAATTCTTGACTTGATTAAAGTAATTGAATTGCATAGTAGGAAAAAGGAAAAAGAAGAAGACCAAATGAGAATTTACAAGTTGCAACATGTTGTTCAAATGCAACTCAATGAATACGTTAACAAATTACTGTAACAATTTCCGAGGTAATGGTGCAAACGTTAAGCTGTGTACTCAAAAGTTGGTTGAGAATGAGATGGTGCTAGATCAGATGCTGTCAAAGTTCCTGAATGATTAATGTCAAGGTTTGTGAAGGTTTCCATCACCAGTGAAATATCTTCCTGGCAGATCTTCCCCATCTCCTTTAGCTTATATACGATAAACTCTGCAGCACTGATACAGAAAATCCAACAAGTTAAACCACGTGAGAATTGATACATCTCATTTACAAATAAGAGAGCATTATATTCATACCCGACGACTTTATCATGATCAAGATCTGCATCCTCAAGATCCGAGAGTGTCAATCTCCGAGTAAGAACCCACTTCACAAGTGATCTTTGCCTTCTTTCAGTGTATAGTTCAGCAAGGTAGAGAAAGAATTGTGCTAAGCAAATGGTACTGCTCAGTATCCAAAAAACAGCGAAAATTCGACCTCCTCCAGTTGAGAAGCTCTCATCGCCATAGCCTAGAGTAGTAATGGTGGAACAAACGCAATAGAAAGCATCCATAACTTCCAGATTCTCAACTAGACATAAGAAGACAGTTCCTACTATAACAAGCAGCAAAAGAAGGATTCCAACCGTAACACATTTGAACTTGACTTTTTCAGTCTCAACCTCCTTAAGAAGCTCTGGTGGCCCAATTTTTTCCCGGAAGTGTATGGCTCTAACCAAAAGGATTTCCTGCTTCTCTACAATGTAATCTGCTGCCTTGCCAAGAATTAAGCCAACAAGAGCCATGCCTGTGAACACATAAAAGCATGCAACTAGTTTTGCCAACATGCTATTGGGTACAAGGTCCCCGTATCCAACGGTGCTCATTGTGACTACACACAAGTACATGGAATCCAGAATCGCATTCGTTTTTTTACCTTTTATCTGATGCCTCATCAGGAAAAAGCAGAAGGTGCCTCCACCAATGTATGCCACCAACAACAAGATTACTTGCTTTATCCTAAATTGTGGTTTCACATAGATTGGCTCACAATCTGCAGGACATTGAGATCCCGCTTCATTTTGTTCTAGGCGGTTCTTAAATGATGGACATGGAGTGCTACCATATTGGCGATTTCTTCTTTTATGGACCGCGTTCGTTTCGTTATTGAGTTGAGCAGGTTCTTTCTTTTCAGAAAGTAAGCCTTGTTTAACATCATCATGATCACTAGCCATCAGGGCATTACATGAAGGTTGATCTGCTTGAGCAAGGACCTGCACAGAAAAATTGAAATTATATAAGTACTGCAAACCACAACATAAGTTAACATTGGTTCTCACTAGCTTAAAAGTTCAGCCGTCAAAGCTTCTCCAGCCAAAACTTTTGATGGTCAGAATTCAACAGTGCTCATGCAGTTGGAATGCATTTGGTTGTGTCACTAGAGCATATCTCACAGAAAAATTTCAAGTCTCGGCAATTGAAACTGATAGGCCTTTGAGTGCCATTCTTTTGTGAATTTGTTATCAGCACCTTGGCAAATACTGATATCCTTGAAACTGATCCCCAACAGAAAATCAAAATGACAATGCATCCCATGAAATGCAATATCTTTGTATTTATTTTGAATCTTGATCCACGCAGTAAATATTCAAAATCAGCAGATTAAAGGGACATAATTTTTGCCAAACTCATTCTTTGGCTGTGTCATTACGATTAAGAATCTAACAATGAGGACAAAAATCCATTTCAAATTCTCATCGTAAAAATGGAACTATAACTTGTACAATCAATTCAAATGACTTCCTTCCTAGTACAAATAAACACGTGCTTTGAATTTAATCCACACTCAATGACATGGATCTCTTCTTTGATACCCTTTTTTTGTATTGAAGACTGCAAATATAAATGAACACGCGATATGATATGATGATAAAGTAAACAAATTAAAGAGAAGAAGAAACAGTTTGTAATATATGCCTATAATAGCTTGCCTGATGAAACCGTTTCCCTCAATCCACCAGCAGTAGTGCTTCAAATGAAATGTTGTTTCCCTCATACAGAAAATGAGAAAATAAAGAAAGAGGCAGAGAAATGAATATGGTGGTCTATATACATGCTCCTCTCTCTACATACATGATCATACCAATATATTTCATACTGATTCTAGAGAGTGATGAAGAAGAAGAAGCAACCAAGAATCACTCTGCTGCTTCCAACTGGGTAGTTTTTCACCACAAACAGAAAATAGCTACTTAGTGGGGGGATTTGAAATCCACTCGGACGCATCCCATTCTCATCCCATGTGTGTCTCTCACTTGTCCACTCTTTCAACGTCCATTCCATGAGCTTTCGTTTTACAAAGAGTTCCAAGAACAAATTCCTCAAGGTCAATACACACAAATTAAACCAAGCTAACAAATTGTAGCTATTGGACTTACAGACATTCTCCAAGTATTTAAGTTAAGGATTAGTTACATACTTCTAATCTCGGCAATTGGATTGCATCTAAAAGACTACCAATACATTTAATGAATGCAATATAATAACTAAGATTATAAGTACATAACAAATCCTTAACATAAAATACTTATTAGAGAATCTCCCAACCGAGGTCAAGATCCAGTGAAAATCGCATTTAAGAAACAAGTAATATTTCCCCTTAATTGCGCCCCTTCCCTTATTTTATGTCCCTTCCAATCCTATTTTGGGTGAAACTCCAAAATCATCACAACAAAAGAAAAGAAATGTGTGTGTTTGTGTGTGTTTTTTATGTTCGGTTAACAAGGTCTGCAGAACTAAAGCCCAAACTTGGACTCCAACTAAGACTATGCCCAAGTCCAGCCCAGAGTAAAACAAGTCCTTTAACAGGCCTGACCCATCTAATCTGCTTCTGCTTCCATTATTGAAACCCTTTTTTCTTTGTTTTTTCTTTTTTCGGTTACAATTATTTGGGAAATTTTCAGAGAGAGGGAAAAGCAAAAAAAGGAGGACACTGAGCTCAGCTGTGGAGGAAGTTGAAGAAGGAACAAGGGTTTAAGCACACTTTCTCCTATTCTTTCACTGGTACGTGATTTTTCAGCCCGGTTCTAAGCTCTTTTTATATTTCTGGGGTTCGATTTCCTTTCTCCAATCTGTTAAACCACTTGCCGCTTTGTGAAACCCATAAAAAACCCTGGTTTTTTTTCCTTCTATCAATTTTAGTTTTTGTTTAAGGGTTTAGACTGCGGGCGACGTTTCTTGGTGACTCAAGACTGGAGTAGCTTAAGGGTGAGTTTTACGGTTAAATTGAAGTGTAATAAATGACTTCTCCACCATCGAAAAACATATGGATTCGGCGGCAACAATGCCCATGTGGGGATTGGAAATGTTATGTGACATATGAGGGAGACTCTGAAGAGACATCATCCATAACATCCCAATTGGTAAAGAACGATAGTGCAGGCTCAGAAGCTATGGTTTCCCCTTATGTTGGAATGGTATTTAAGAGTGACGATGATGCATTTGAGTATTATGGCAACTTTGCTAGAAAAAATGGCTTCTCAATTCGGAAAGAGCGGTCCCGACTTAGCCCTCAATTGGGTATTTATAAGCGTGACTTTGTTTGTTATCGTTCTGGCTTTGCACCAGTGAAGAAGAAGCCGACAGGAGAACACCACAGGGATAGGAAGTCAGTTCGGTGTGGATGTGATGCAAAAATGTATTTGTCCAAGGAGGTAGTTGATGGGGTTTCTCAATGGTTTGTTGTGCAATTCAGTAATGTCCATAACCATGAGCTTTTGGAAGATGACCAAGTACGCCTTCTTCCTGCATATCGTAAAATTCATGAGGCGGATCAAGAGCGGATACTATTACTTTCTAAAGCCGGGTTTCCTATACATCGCATAGTGAAGGTGTTGGAGTTGGAAAAGGGGATTCAAGGTGGACAATTACCCTTTTTAGAGAGGGACGTTAGAAATTTTGTCCAAAATCGTAAGAAGGTTGTTCAAGAAAATGATGCTTTGCTCACTGAAAAACGGGAAAACGATACATTGGAACTTCTTGAGGCATGCAAGGGAACAAAAGAAGCAGATGAAGACTTTGTTTATGATTTTACAGTTGATGAGAATGATAAAGTTGAACACATTGCCTGGTCCTATGGTGATTCAGTCCATGCATACACTATGTTTGGTGATGCAGTTTATTTTGACACTTCGTATCAATCAATCACGTACGGCGTGCTTTTTGGAGCATGGCTTGGCATTGACAACCATGGAAGGACCATTTTCTTTGGTTGTGTTCTTTTGCAAGATGAAACACCTCGTTCTTTCTCGTGGGCTTTACAGGTTTTCTATCCAATATCCACTATACTGATTTTAGATTAGCCATGTCTTCTTATATGCTCCCTGACATTGATTTGTACTTTTTGCATACAGACTTTTGTTCGTTTCATGAGAGGGAGATGCCCGCAAACAATTCTAACTGATCTTGATCCTGGGCTGAGAGATGCAATAAGAAGTGAATTACCAGGCACTAAACATGTCGTTTCTATATGGAATATTCTTCCCAAGGTATCCAGCTGGTTCTCTGTTTCACTTGGATCTCGCTGTGCAGAATTTAAATCTGAGTTTGATGTGTTATGTCGGGTGGAGAGTACAGAGGATTTCGAGCTTCAATGGAATCAAATGATTTCAATGTTTGGGCTTACTACAGATAAACATATTGCTTTACTTTATTCATTCCGGGCATCCTGGGCTCTGTCGTATATGAAGGGTTACTTTCTTGCTTGTATGGCTACGACAGCATATTCAAAGTCTGTAGATGCATTTTTGAAAGGAGTTTTCAGTGCACAAACATGTTTGCGTAGCTTTTTTGAGCAGGTATTTAGTAAAAACTTTTCATGTTTGATATATGCCTTTAGTTCTTCAATTGATATGGTTTCTTAATGCTTGAACACTTGCAGGTTGGTATTTCTGCCAATTTTCAAAATCAGGCACGTCAAGAGATGCAGTATATGCATATTAAAACATGCATTCCCATTGAAGAGCATGTGAGGAGTATTCTGACGCCTTTTGCCTTCAATGCTTTGCAGCATGAACTTGTGCTCGCCATGCAATATGCAGTATCTGAAATGTCCAATGGGTCATATCTTGTGCGCCACTTTAAGGAGATTGATGGGGAGCGTCTTGTGATATGGATACCAGAAGAGGAACAGATTCATTGTTCCTGTAAAGAGTTTGAATCTTCTGGGTTGTTATGCAGACATTCTCTGCGTGTATTTGTAGTAAAGAACTACTTTCAGCTTCCTGACAAGTACTATTTAAATAGATGGCGGAAAGAAAGCTCTCTTGATTTTTATGATGACCACATTACTCGAACTAGTGATGATGAATGGTTTCAAGATTATCACTGCCTTACTGAAACCCTGTTTACAGAATCATCAATTACAAAGGAGCGTGCCGATTATGTTCGCAGGGAATTGACAACACAACTGACAAGGATTCTTAATGAGGTTAGAAATATGCCAGAATGTGAAGGAGTTGCTATGGATCTGACATTTTCCCCTACGGGCTAATTTGAAGCAGTTGTTCATGTGTACTGTATTGGTATCAAATGCAACTCCAACATGCTTTCTGGAATTTAGAGAATAGACAGAGTTCAAGAAAATATGGTTGGAAGGTTTAGGCAATGGAGGGACAAAATGGCTTTGCATTATTTCTCTTATATTAAGCGGAAAAGTGTAATGTTTGGAAGATCCATTGCTGTTCGGCCAAATTGCTGTTTAAACTTCCTGATGTATGACATCACAACACACAAAAAGGAAGTGGAGAAAGGAACTTACCTAAGGTGATGTACTCTATCTGTATATGTCATTGATAAAATTTGAAATGAAGCAAAGTAGAGTTTCTTCCTTTGTGTGGTCTTGCCTTTTCTTTCTGGAAACTGTGGAGTAGCTTTCTTTAGCATTTACCAGTTTTTAGATTCTTTTTTCCCTTAACTGAGATAAAAATTGGATTCAAGTATGATAACACAATCTGTTTAGTTTAAAAAGAGAAAAAGTGGAGAATAAAAATGGGGAAGAAGTGTTGCGAATTACCATACTAGCTGCACTTTTAATTATTTGTGAGTAGTAGTAATATGTTTTTGTATTGTGCAAGTTTTTCAAGACTAAGGTTTTGCAATAGATAGCCTCCAAGTAAAGTTGCTTATAGAAAGTGGTGATTTGGATCATGGGGTCATCTCATGTCGTCCTCCATCCAAATCCAAATTCCAATTCAAGTTTAACTGAACTCTCCATCATTCTAAGAGAGCCAAGAGGTGCTGGACCAAACCCAACTATTATTAGTATTACTGTCTGTCTTGGAAAATTGGACCCTAGATCCTATCCTTATCTATTTGGTATTTGAATGAAGGCCTTGGTTGATTGCATAAGTATTTTTTCATAATTTGTACTGGAACTGTTGGCAATTATTTGGCACTCACGTCTTGTCCTCATTTGCAGACAGAGACAGGGACCAGTTTGCGTTTCTCATGATCACTCTGGAATGCTTCTAGTTCTAGTTCTAGATCTCTCCTTTCAAAATTCCGGAAAGGGAAGGGGCCCCTATTCTCAAGAGATTAGAGACACCGTTCGAGGTGTCGGTGATATTCCTGATTATTGTAAATCTAAAAAATCAAGAGTCGGTTTGCGCACTGTACAAAGTAGTAGATGACAAAAGGCCCAACCAATTTGTCATTAAAAGTCGGTTTTCATTCGCTGTTTTTGCCTGTTGTCTGTTGTCTGTTGTCAAACAATATCTCATTTTCCTATGCATTTACTTACTATTAGTGATAATTTTTTGGGGCGTAGATGGATGGTCAAGTTATGGAGGCATTGATCTGATTCTGAATTCTGATGGGCAGCCTAAGTTTAGCTATCTTAATGCAATTTCCTCAACCCTCGAAAGATAATAATTTTTTCACATCATTCCATTTGCTGCAATTTCTGTTCTTCAAAGCAATGCAACGTTGGCTTTGTTGTGTAGTATAGAGTTTTGAAGACTAGATGGATATATCGTATCACTGTAAATTAATAGGATTCAGAAATAAATCGTTCCACTAAATGATTGGATGGAAAGAGCAATCAACGACATAAAAATGGAATGCATAATCATACACTTGAGATGTTTACAAGGTCCAAGTGACGTTACAGTACTAGCTAGCCACCAGCTATAGAGCTACAAGAAAATAATTAAAACCTGATCTGATGATGACGATGACGATGACTGTTATGATGATGATGATGATGAGTTAAACAAACTGAGCTGTATATGTTTTATGTATGTGCAGAGGCACATCTGCTCGCTGAATGGTTAAACGGCAATGGGTTGCCGTTGAGCTTCAATCCTGATTTCCTCCTTCATTTTTCTTATAAATTCTTCGAATTTTTGGTTGAGTTCATCTGTACTAGTAGCGGCTAAGTAGTCATTAACATGATTTGTTTCCAGCTGTGGTGTGTCCATCTCTTCTTCGCGTTGTTTTATCAAAGATTCACTTCCTCCTTTTTCTTCTGCGCTAAAAGCTTGAGGTATTTCTTCTGCCCGCAATAGAGTCCCATTTTCAAGTTCTTCCTGTTGTCCATCTCCGTCGTCGTCGTCTTCTTCTCCTTCTTGTAGAGTTGGCGATTCCCCTTCATCTTCACCAGCAGCATAAGCGATGGCGTCCTGATCCAGAGACTCATCGTGGGATTCATGATTATTAATAGAGGTGGTGCTGCAACTGAAACTGCAAGTGGAAGAATTATCATTGGATTTGGAAGTAGTAGTTTTTGCAAGAAAAGCAAGGATTCCATTACAAACGAGAAATATGTACTTCCTCTCTAGGGCGCGGGTGAAGATTGAGAAAAGCAACGTGGAGAAATAAACATTGAACTCAGTGAAGGAATAGGGAAATAAAGAAAAACCTGATGAAGAAGAATAGCAAAGAAGAAACAAAGACAACAAAGACACTGAGAGTAGAAGCTTCAAAGTCCTTTTCATCAACAGCTGGCCCAAGTAGAACAAGTACTTGTTCGAATATTTTTTAGGCACAGCAACGAGTTTCTGATCCTCATCGTTACTTTGATCCATAATCATAACTGCTGCTTATAATTATATATTAATTCTCTTCTGTTGTGGAAGTGAAGAGAACAGAAGAAGGTAGGTTACAACTTACAAGGGAAGGGAGGGAACGAATGAATATGTTTCTTATCAATTGGTATTCGTGTGTTTCTTATGAAGGAGTGGGCAGGGAATGGAGCGTTTCAAACAATTATTACATGCATGGGCGCAGTGCAGGAGAGGGCCGCCCAAATCAGTATAAATAAATAAAAAGCATCAAACTTGAAAGAACAATGAAAATGTTCTCTTGAAGTTTCTAGCTGCCACCAAAATAAAAGAAAAAAAGTTGTCACCACTAAATCTAATAATATTCTACAACTAGTCTAGGAGTCCAGGACATGGTGGTAAGACTGCAGTGCACTAACAAAATGTTATTCCCTTGGGTTGGCTTTGGTCCACACGGCACAAGGGGTTTCGAACCCCTTCCACTTTCATTCCTCTCCAACACCTTATTCATCATACTATGTACAACTTTATAATTACGTGCTATACCATTTGATATTTTTAATGTTTTTACAGACAACTTTGTCTTTTGCTTCTCTCCTCTCTTTTTTTTCTTCCTTCTTTTTTTGTCTCCTCTCTTTTTTTCTTTTTTTTTTATAAAATAAATATATTAATTAAGACATTTATTATCATGGAGGCGTGGAGCTCGAGGTGCAAATTACGAAGCGGCCCCACAAATTACTTTTTTAAAAATTATTATTATTATTATTGGGCGACCTTACAAACATGTGTTGTAATGGACGCCAATAAAAGAAAAGAAGGGGAGAAAAAAAAAAATCACAACTTCATAAACTCATAAAACAAAAAATGTAGCTCCGTCCATTTCTCACAACTCTTCAAACTCATAAAAATCTAAATCTATCTCCTCAAATTTAGAAATAAAATGACCTCTTAATTCTCATTTCTTCACGATAAAAACTCAGAAAACAAAAACTATAGCTCCGCAAAAGGATATATGTAAATAATATATAGTATACGGCAGCAACATTTTCTTTGTAGTCATATTGTTTAGATATAATGTAAGCTTGGTTAGGTACGGCATCATCTCGGATACGGATTCACGGAACAGATGATCAAGGGACATAAATTCATTGGACAGCTGGCTTTTAAAAAGGAGATAGCTATATAGATAATAGACAAAGAAGTTTGAGCAGGATCTTCTTGACAGAGCAGCTTAATTTGCAAGAATAATCATGCCCTCCAATTACGGGTTCAGCAAAACATCCTTCACTTAATCAGGAAATGGAAATACACCGACGTACGCTTGGCAATGGCATATTATGGCAAGCCGATTTTAATGAAGAAACTGACATTATTAATCAATTAATTAATTATTATTGTATAATTTGAGGAGCTAGCTAGCTAGCGCCAATCTCTCGCAGTCAAATGCATGTACAGAGTACATACATGATGTATTCATTTCACTTGTACATCTGTTAATTGGTTGGTCACAGCAAAAATAAGTGAGGAAGGCAAGGCATACATATATAATATATTAATTAATTGTCAAATAACAATAATAATAAGGTAGTACTAGAATGGGAAGATAGGCTACCGCCAGATTACAGACCAAAACACATCAAATGCACATAATCAGAAGCCTCTTATCCTACGTTTCTTACATAATAGGTACGCCATGCTCACACATATATCCATTCATCGATCGAATGTGTGACTCGGTAGGTACGTACGTGTCCAATATTACAATAGAAGATAACGAACTAATTATTAATTAAAGAAAATAAATATTGTTGAGTGATAATATCAGTACTGATCAGGCCACAAGAATGCTCCGATTGCATATGCCCTCTTTTGATCAAGGGTCCCTTGGAAAGCAAGCCCGTATTGCTTGAGGAGCAGGTCCACCTTCCACTCCTCCATCTTCTCATAGTCCGCCTTTGTGTAGCGAGGGTAATGAAGGGGCATCTGAAATCCTCCTGAGCCTGAACCTGAAGGATGCATTATTTCTGCACTCTTATTGGAGTAATTAGAAACCACCTTCTTCATCACATGACCTCCTCCTAAGTCTGAGCCTGAGCCTGAAGGATGATGATCGCCTTCAATATTATTACTAGGGTTAGGGTTGCCCATCACCCTATTAGAGTCTGAGTCGACCTTTGGGTACAATAAAACATGGCAAGCTGAATGAAGAAGCCAACTCAAAGCTGCAGCCATCGCTCTCTCTCTCTTTTTTTTTTCTTCTTCTGATCTCTCTCAATCTCAAGCTAAAACGAGAGAAAGAGAGAGATTCAAAGGAAGAGGAAATTATTAGGATATATAATATCAATCAAGCAATTGGTATTTGATCTGCAGCAAGTTTATAGTGGCTTAAGCCCGTATTTATAAGCCTTCAATATATAAAAACTGCCTAATATCACATTCGTTGAAGTGGTCCATACGATACGATACGATATTTCAATTTAATAATAAAAAGAGTTTGAAATTTAGTCGAGCGGTGCAAACCATCATCATGTATTAATATTCATTCATGTACATATGATACGGATGGTTATTTTGGGTGCCAACAACATCAAAATATATAGATACAGAGGAATTAATAGGATACTCAACTTGTTTGAGGAGTGGTTATTAGTCACTATTCTTATATAATGAAAATAGCAACAATGATTGAGTTGCGTATTAACACATCATCCCTTCCCCAGCTTCGCGTTAATTATATATCTTCAATAATATGTCTAGTGGCTTTCTTTCTACCTAAGATTTCATGACCTATTTAATTTCGCTAATTGGATTCTCTTACATGATTGGCTCAACACCACAAAAACTAGAAAGTCCCTATCTAAGATAAGATAAGGGCGTCATAAATGGGCTGTTTTCTTTTTTCTTTCTTTTTATTATTATTTAAAATTAGGTTGTATTCTAATGAGGTTGCTTGTGCCGGAATCAAAAGTTTATACTAATGATTTTGCAATCAATCTATGCCAAGTTTTGTTGCCTGAAATCCGCGTTGGGTGACACGGTACTATGACTTGAGATGAAGATGATCCCACGGCCATGTTGATGTGTAATTACATAATTACATTATCAGAAGAAAACAGATATGACTGCTTAAGTAGAGAGAGAGAGAGAGAGAGAGAGAGAGAGACCCAACAACATGTTACATATACATATCATAGTTACCATAAATAGATGCAGTAAATTAATACGCAGCACGTGCGAGCTTGGTTAGGTGAATGATGTCCAATTACTACTTCTGGTTCAGCCAGCACCAGCACCAGCAGTAAGTATAATACTAATTAACTTGAATCAATCACTTCAGCTGTGATAAAAACAATTTAATTAAGTTAATGTGGGATGCGACTGAGGACTTGGACGGTAGATGAAAAGCCAGCCAGCCAGCCAGCCGGGCCCAGCAGCAGAGCAGCTGCAGCCTGCATGTATGCATGATGCATCCTCCCCTGCTCTCTGCTTTTGCTTTTGGCTGCTCTTTCACATAATTGAAGTAGCCTAATTTCTCTCCTTCATTGTCAATCATGTTGTAGTTGACCTTGACCCCTACCACTAGCGGTTCAAATTCAAATCCAAAATCCACGTATATCACTGCCTGCCTGTGATCTTCTTTTTGGTTTGCTGCCTCAAGTTATAATCTATTCTAGGTAGCTAGCTAGAGGCTAGAGGTAACCGGGTCTTAACTCTCTTACCATAATGAAGTTGCTGGCCATGGCCCATGGGGTGCAATTTCTTCTTGGGAAATCTTGAGGCTGATATCCTTCTTTATTGTGTTTGTGTATTTACACACTGTAAATGCACCAACTGCTTTTAGGACCACTAATTTATTACTTATATTACTGAGGAGGAGGAGGAGGAGGAGGAAAGGTCATCAGGAATCAATAGAGCCTCATTTTAATTCCTGATTTTGCTGCTGGTTCCTAAAGCTTTGTTTGTTGAACAATATTGAATCACGCCAAAAAGACAACTTCAATATCGAATTCCTAAGCCTTTCTTAACATGTACATATATATATATATAGTCCAAACCTTGACTCAAAATAAAATAAAATGCCTTTTCTTTCTTTTCTTTTTAAATTCCAATAATCTTCTTTTCTTTTCTTTTCTTTTCTTTTTTTCAATTTTTCAAACCCGGCCGTGTGTGTCGTCCCTTGTAGTTCTGGAATCTGGACAATTTCATTGGGACATAGCCACATAGGTAGGTACGCTAGCTGCAGTCAACGAGTCAACAACTTTCCCATGCAAAATCCCAAAAGCAATGTCAGTTCTGTAATAGATTGCATATTGAAGTCCAATTTCGAATGGATGGAAATTAATGTCTTCGAGCTATATATATTATATAGCTTTGCTCTCTCCCTTCCCTTATTAGATTCAAGTTTCTACAGCATCAGATTTGCTGAGCACCACCACCTTCTTCTTTGGCTCTTGAACAACGCATGCACATTGGCTAGCTATATTTCTCTCTAAAAGAGTGAGTGAGGTTCATTATTCATATATATATATATATATATATATATATACTTTGTTAGTTTCCCCCCATTAAGATGCATCCACGCTTTTACCTGCTATTTTCTTTTTTGGTATGAACTATTTGTTGACATGCAGCTTAGCTAGCTGAAAACATACATACTATATCGAAGCAAGCAACTGATCATCCGTGATGAGATTGAGAGGTGTACTGAGCAATGGCTGCAGCAGGAGACTTTTCATAGCTAATTCTGTGGCCCTGATGATCATCTGTTTCGGTTTTATTATGATGCTTATTGCTTTGTTCTTCGGTACGTATATTACATATACAAGTTTCATTTTTTTTTTGGCAACAGCGAGAGCCGGCCATTTTTTGATCGTTTCCCTAAACCCACCATAACTCTGTTTTGGAAGCGCATTTTTAGTTTCCAGATGAAATTGCATGCCCTCATTGCCATGGTGCTGGATCTAGAGTCTAGACCATACATATGATTATATCATTTGTAATCACTTGTTTATGGGATGTGTTAAGCTCATTCATATCATTTGATCTTCAAAGTACTTTCCTCATGTCATGACCGATTCCGTTCTAATACAATGAATCTGTTTCTCGAAATGCAGTGATTGATCACTTGGGAAGTAGTGTTGGCATTAATAATAATAGGCTGGTCTTTTCCAATGAAAACCACACTGCAGGCTATGGTCATCGGAAGCTGTTGCAGTCAACTGGTGGTAATACTAATATTTAAGCCTATGGTTACTCTACTCTTATTAATCTTTGACCACCTTTCCTTCAAATTTGCTATACTATTTTTTCTAATTTGCCATGTATGTCTGTGTAACTCCATCTTTAGCTACGTAGTGCATTTTGACTTGATGAATAATTGCCTAGACAAGGTAAGACTGGATTATTATAATCAGACAGCTAGAGCCTAGACATGAATTTTGCTTTGACATGATTGGGCCTTTAAATTTCTCAAGATCATTATAATCCATAATGATCATGTGGGCTTGTGTGGTTGGTTGGTTTTGGACCATCCGATTCTGATTCATTTATGCCCCAACATTAATCTGTCAAGTCTGACTCCAGCACAATGCCAGGTGTTAGAATGTGATGGACTTGTGTCCAGAATTGCAATGGAAGCCTTTTATTACTAACCCTCTAGGTAAGGAGGCCTAGGCAATGCTAATTTTTAGGTGTAAGAGGACGTGGTTAACGTGTCTAGGCTCACATCAGTGTAGTTTAATTAATTTGGGACAGTAATAATAATGTGCAGTGAGTTTAGAAAACTTAACTAATGATGTGCATGCAGATGCAGATGATGATGGAGGAGGAGACATGAATCGTATTGGGGCAGCATGCTCAAAAGACGACATAGTGATATTGCAAGGCCAAACAGCCCCACTTCCCAATGGAATTCCAGCCTACACGGTTGAGATCCTGAACGCCTGCGTTTCGGGTTGCAGCATATCCAACATTCACGTCAGCTGTGGGTGGTTTAGCTCAGCCCGGCTGGTCAATCCAAAAGTGTTTAGACGCAATGACTTTGATGACTGCCTAGTCAATGATGGTGAGGCTCTAGGCCCTGGAGAAACCCTCTCTTTCCAGTATGCCAACAGTTTCCGCTACCCTCTATCAGTTTCATCTGTAGTTTGCTGCTAAACTAACTAAAACCACCAACCAAGCTCCAAGCTAGCTAATATATAAATCTTTTGTTAAAAACAGAGGACTTGTTCTTATGCAATCATATTATATAAAATGCAATAAGTTTGCTTGACTTTATAACTGAGTCTAGAGATATGTAGTTCTCTTCAAAATGAAAATAAATAATTACCAGTTGCCAAACTTGGATAACAATAAGATTTCCTAAAATAAATAATTACCATTTTCACATACGCCAAATTTGCGTTGCGTTGCGTTGCGTCTAGAGAAACTGTAATAGGAAATGAACTTCCTAGTCGACATGCATCAAAAAGTCTCTTTACTTACATAATAGATATAGAGAATGAATCCACATTCAAATATATCAGTTCAATATCCATAATCATAAGTAAAATCAGAGACACCAACCATGGCTGTAACCACTTGGGAAAGGATGAAGATACCGCCGGCTAATATTACCAACACCAGAATTGCAGAGATGGGGTTCTTCAACAACTCGTATATAGGCTGGAAGGTAGCGTACAGAGCACCTGTGCTCACTGTGAGAGCGTAAAGTCCATATCTCCTAACATTATCCCAAAACTCTTCCATCAGCGGCCCTTCAGGACCCAGAGCCATAGCTTTCTGCCCGTCCATCCCCATCAGAAACACCACAACTCCAACAGAAACAACTCCCATTATCAAATTCCTTGACCTCGACGAGGAGGAGTTCCCACTGACTTGTTCATGTTGTATAACTAAGGCCTTGGATTTTCTAGCATATGCTACTGTTGGTGGAAGGATACTTGTAGCTTCAGAAGGTAGAGATGATAATATTGTTGGATATGCAGGGTGTTTTTGTTGTGAAGTAGTGGGGATGAGAAATGAAGGATTTGAAGTTGAAGTTGCAAGATACTTGGTTGGGAGGTGGAATTGGGAGCTCAAGGTAGACATTTTCATTTGCTCCCCCAACCTCTATCAAACACAACACAAGAGTGCTCTCTCACTGCTAAGTTCTATCTAACTGGTAAGCTAAGCTATACCATCTATTATCCTTACAAATTTTCAATTGGGAGTTTGTGGACATCATTGCTTGGCCTTCTTATCTCTCTTTATTCAGGATAAGGGAAGGTCAAATTGAGTGTGGGAAGCTACCATTATCTTCTCTCATGCCAATATTTATAGCCTATCATCTTTTGCCACACAGACACAGATCACATCATCCTTCACCAGTGACATTCTGTGATATGATGAAATGAAAGTCCCTTGTGTGGCAAAAGAATATGGATATGGTTTTACAATACTTTTCCAAGTTTATGGGCACGTTCTTCTTGTACATCATCTGTCGATATTTTAGCAATATTTGATTCAACTCTATGCACATAGGATAGATCATAGGAGTGATTTTAGTTTCACTGATAAAATTGATACAAATAATAATAATAATAATAATTGAGGGTGGGATACTCACCCTCAATTCACTTACTTTTATTATTTATTTCCTTTTTTGGGTCAGCTTAATTCACTTATTTTGATTCCTGAAAATAAATAAATAAATAAATAAATTCACTTATTTTGATTTTTCCACTCATTTTCTTATTTGGCATTAAACTTGTTCTCAAATATAAACTTACCAAACATAAAAAAGTAAATAATTCACAAACTCATTTTCCCACAAAACAAACGCGTCCTTAATTCACTTACCTTTTTCTTTTATTTATTTAATTATTTTGAGTACTAAGTACCACGTGTCCAAGCAATTGAAACGTACAAGAATAGCCTCCCGCAAATCTCACAATTCCGAGGCTACCCTCCCCATTTTGCTCCACTTCTCCCTCACCAGATGTCATGGGCTGCCTTGGTCCCCAAGCTCTGCAAGCCCTGACTCAAGTCCTGGCGCCCCCTTTTCTCTTCCTCTCTAAACATTAGGCCATTCAGTCGCTTCTTTGAAGTTCCATAGACATTTGACGACCTACTCTCTGCTTTCTGTCTCCTCCCATGCCCTTTCAACCAAAGCTCACTCTTTTTCTGCTCCGCTTCAACCACTGAAAAACCCCCCTTTTGTTTCTTTCTTTTTCGCTTTTTGGGGCTTCTTCGTCATCCTCATGCTTATAGACAAAGGGTTCCCTCGCTAATCATACGGTCATCGTTAATGCCATTTCAGTCTCCTGCTTGTTCCCCTCGCCTTTGAAGCCAAGCTGAGTGATAGACCCAGTTCGTTTTTATGAATTGGGTCTAGGTTTTAGAACCCTAGTTCTCTCTCCCTTTCACTTTTTTCCAGTTTTGTTCACTTTGCCCCATACGCACTTCCTTGGAGGCTGTTTGGCTCCAAGAATTTCCGCCTCTTTGAGTATAGTAGCAACGGTAGGTTTCTCTTTTATACCGGTTTTTTTTTTTTTTCAATTTAAATTTTATTTATTTATAATTTACTTTACTTTTCCTTGAATGGGATGGAGTTTTATGAGACCATGTTCTCAGTTAGGGTTTCATAGTCAACTGAGTTGGTTATTTGAGTACTAAAACGCTCCTCACTGGTAAACTTTGGAATTTTCAGGTAATGTGATAAAGGGGGCTTCTTCTGTCATTTTCGGGCTCCCTAAATAATATGATGATGACGAATACTCATAGTTTTGTGTCGTGGGAGGAGCACACTCTCTGTCAAGAGCGTGGTAACCGTGTCGTTCATTATTACTTGAAGGAGGCATCAGGGGAATTTGTCCTCGCTGTAATAGGGACTGAGAGGAGTATAAGGCACATGATGTATGTTGTTTCAGAGGAGTTCGTGGAGACTTATGGGTCCAAGGGATTCATTAATGCGTGTACCAAATGGAGAGCAAGAAGAGAAGTTGTAGAATGGCTTACTTCCTTGGTCTCAAGGCCTAGCTGGTCAGAGGTTTCAAGTATGTTATGTTATCATATTGAAATTTTCAGGTTCCTTTCATGGTATTTTGAGCAATTTTGGATATTTATGTTGAATAATATTGTCCTTTGTTGTGATTTGTAAGTGGATTTAAACTTATGAATACAGGTTATGATAAGCATTGCCTCAATGTACTGTTAGACTAGAATATCAATACGGAAGAAGAGTAGCACTTGACATACCAGCTTAAGCATAAAAATTTCATGCATGGTTATGCATTACTTAGGGGTGGCGATCTCCTATGCAAAGTGAAAATCAGAGATATTTGTGACATAGCATTATCTCATCTTTTTGTTGAATTGATGTAATTTTCTCAGTCTAGGGAAAGCAGTTGTAGGTCCCTCCGACATTGCATCCTTTATCTTCTTCTTTAGAATCTTGAATTTTAAATTTTTTAGATCAATTATCATAATCCTTTAGTTAAAAATGGACTCAAACGTATTCTAGAAGTTTTAAATTACCCTAAGAAGTCTCACAAAGTAGTATATTTTTGGAATATAATGCAAAGTTGTATATTACTTTTGTTTCATGTTGTTTTGAATCAAAGGTGTATAATTGAATAAAATGTTCTCATCCAGAACTTCTTTATTTCAGCTTGTTGTAGCCTCAGAAGCTGTGTAACTTTATATTAGTTTGTCTACAACTTTGATATACATACCAGTTGAGCTATCCACAGCTCTCGCTTCAGCTGTAATCCTCTGGACCAAATTCTACTTGCATATCTACTGCACAAGCATCTAACAATAATTCTGTTTGGTTATGTAATGTGACAAAACTGTTTCTGTTCAAAATTTATTCATGTCTGTCACCCCATTAAATGTTTGAAATCTGAACATATTTGGAATCTCAATTTGAGATGATATCTGTTTATAATCCTCCCCATATCTATTGCACTCATGTTCTCTAATTTGTAGGTTAGATTCTGTAGTGTTCGAGCATGCCCGTGTGCATGTGCGCTTCATATGTGTGTACTGTAGAGTATAACGATTCTATTGAATTTTGAACATCTAGAAGGTGAATTCTTCTGTTTATGGTTGTGAATTATTTGAATTGTGAGATGTTTTAAACCTTTAAAATGTACGGAGTTGTTTTTATGAATAAATAATTTATTGGAGATTTGTAGGTTGAATTGTGATCTTAAATAAATTGCTTTGATAGTAGGCTTTAATTATGTGATGCATATAATATCGAGAATCAATAACGTAAGAGAGACGGCATGGTGGGCATCAAGGGAGGGCAAGAGTATTGAAATAAGGGAAAAAGGATAAAGAAAGAAGGAAAAAGGGTAATTATGTCCAACAAACTGTTGTACGACATTCCTACTTTTATGTATGATAAAGAGTTACACTTTAGAAAGGCTATTTTTTTCATGTAATTTATCTGATTGGGGGTGGGGGCCATGCTTGAACCTTCCTTTGAAATTCTTGTAGTAACCTATTTTAACGTACCAAAGCAATGTGTTTTGCCGGTGCTAGTTTCTCTCTAGTAATGTAGTTTGAAGCTGACGTTCATCCCATATAGGGGATGGCTAAAGTATTGAAGAAAGAGGTAAAGATGATAATGAAATAAACTTATTCTTTGAAACAATTTAGTTTTAATATGTAAGGGTATTTTTGTCCAAAAACTGTTTTACGACATTCCCACTTTTATTTATAGCAAAAGACATTTCTACTTTTATATATAGAAGATATATTTTCTTTGCTTTAGTGAGGCAATTTCTTTTGCATCATATATCTTATTGAAGGTTGGGAAGCATCCTTGAACGTGCCTTTGAAATTCATACAATAATCGGTTTTAGCGTACCAAAGCATCGTGTTTTTCCATTGATGAGTTTTTCTTTAGGAACGTAATTCTAACCACATGATATAGTTAGTAGTTTTGGAATCAAGTAAGCCATTCTTAATCAAATCTAGTAAGTTTTTCATTAGGAATGTAGAATCATCAGAGAATATTTGGGCTGGATACATGAGTCCTTTTTTATTAATCTACAATCATAAGAAAATTTTCACCTGCTTTTACCTTTTTTTTCTTTTCTGTTATAAGAATAGAGGGAGTATTCCAGCCTACCTTTTCTCCTAGAGATGAAATTTATTTTGGATTTGCAGTCAAGAAAAGTCAACTTAATTCTATATGTTAGTGGAGATTGCCTAAGTAACTGGATTTCTTTTGATGAGCAGAAAATCCAACTTTTTGTAAAGAATGCAAGCCAATTATATTTCAGCATCTTTCCAAAAAGGAGAGGCTGGCTATTATGTGTCTCTGTATGGTCATTGTTTTACGAGCTCTTTCTGCCAGCTTGTTCTCCTGTCACATTAAACATCCTTGCCTTCTATTTCTTCAATTCTCACAAATCCATTGCACCCACTTAAGGAAGGAGAAAGAGGGGGAAGGGAGTGAGTGAGTGAGAGAGAAAGAGGGGGAACTAGTATGAGTTCGTCGACGGGATTTTTGACCTCTAATGATAGAATGGGTACCATGTCGTACCTTAAATCTCACGCCTATCAATCACACTTTATTCATGCTTTGCACTATCTTTTCCTTGTTTATCATGTCTTTACCTGTTTTGATTTTGATCTATGATTTGAGTGCTTGTTGAACATTTTGGAATTATACTTTGATGCGAATTCTTCTCTCTCTCTCTTTTTTTTTGGGGGGCCAGGGAAGGGAGGGGCATGCGGTATGAGTCTTAAATCCCTAGTTTAGTGACCCTTACTTTCTTACCTGTCGAATTTTGAAATTTTGGAAGATTTTAGTACATATCAATAGTTTATTTGTTTAAACCCTTAGGAATTCAGAATCTTAGTGTGGAGTCGTTGCTTCTGTTGCGGAGACTAGTATCATATGACACGGTATGCTGGGTAGCCGTAGACATTGCTATTTACGTTGAAACTTATTCCTGGATTGAGTCAACATGTGAAATTGCTGATTAGGAGAAATGGAATATATTTTCTTCCATTAATTCTGTTGCTTTCCTATTTTGGTTTAGTAAACTAGTTTGTCAACCTCTGGGTATTCCATGAGAGTTTTCAATTAAAGTGGTAACCTTAAATGGAAGCATTAAGTTATTTAGGTCATTATAAGGTGTTATAATGATTTCTCATATTTGAAGTTTTTTGTTTTTTTTAAGGTTATAATCTATTTAGGTATCAATATTATGAAATTAATATTTTGTTCACCTCGTTCATGGATTATTAAACAAAGTTGAGAAAGCTGGCTGCTTAAACAACTTTCTTTCTAATTTATCTTTACCAGGAATTCATGTTTAATCTTAATTTTTGGAGTCAAACACAATGCCTTGAAAGATCTTTTTAGTTTTAATTTAGTTATTTCCAATCTTATCATGAGCCATATGTTACCATAAGCCATCATGACTATCAACTCTGTGTGCACCATTGCCCATAAGAAAGCAAAAAATATATGGTGAAATGGAATTTTGGGGGTACCTGTTGATATTCAGTGTAAGTTGGTGTAGATGAAAATATGGTAAGATGTTCTTATATTCAGTCCATTCTCATTTAGAAAATACATAAAGATGGGCAGCCTGCTATGGGCGAAATCCTTCTTATGGATTGAAAATTTTCTGCTGACTAGTAAATATTGGAAAGCATACTATTAAATGGTACTTTGTCACTTGTTGGTATGCTTTTTTATTTTATTTTTTTACTGTTGAGTTTTCATAGCTTCAGGAACAGTAATTATGGTATTATTCTTGAATGCATGTATGGTCTTTTGTCATGTTTGTCTCTACGCATACTTGTTTGAGTTTGTATTGTAAGTTTAAACAAACTTATTCTTCCTATAGCAGATTCACCAACAGATGAAACAGCACAAGCATTACCAATTACTGGCTTTTGTGCTCATCAAACTTATCTGCCAGATCAGATGGTATTCACATGCTGTCTTTTGCTAAGTCTGGGTTTCGGGTTCTTAGAAAAGTTTTACTAAGTAATCTCCATTTCTTAACCAGGTTCCAAGGAAATTGAAAGTTCACAATTCAGACATTGAATGGTCTGGTGTTGCCTGGAGTTGTGCCAAACAGCTCAAGCACTACCCAGCATTTTGCAGGAATGGAGCTACCATTTGTGTAAGCATCAACTGATATCTACCTTTTTTTGTTGTATGTGTTATTATTTCTACATTTAGTGGTGCTCTTTCTTTTCTTCAGTAGCATCTCTTTAATTTTCATAGAGATCCTCTGTAATGTTTATTCTTGTGGCCCTGATTTTCAGGTCCATTCTTTTGTGTTTATAATGGCGTTAGAAGAACACCACTACCTTGGTTACTTGGAAGACATGTATGAAGACAAGAAGGGGCAGAAAAAGGTTAAAGTGCGTTGGTTTCACCACACTCGGGAAGTCAAGGATGTAGTTCCTCATCTAAATCCACACCCCAGAGAAGTTTTTATCACACCTCATGTTCAGGTGATCAGTGCTGAGTGTGTTGATGGTCCTGCAACAGTTTTGACTCCTAAGCACTACGAGAAATGCTTGGCTATTGTTGCTCATAATTCTTCATCTGGAATCCATATGTGCTTTCGGCAACTTAAGAACCATATGGTTAGGCCCTTCAGTCTTGCTAAATTGCGGGGGTATTCTAATCAAGCAATTCTCTCTTCTTTAGATGTCCACAATGTCTCCAAGCAAAAAGCCAAGTGCCATAAATTATCTGATGAAGATGAGGAAGAGGAAGAGTTAGCACCTGATGATCCTCTGAGGATTAGCTGTAAGAGAAATAGAAGCAGCAAGGGGAATCAGGGATGTTCTGTAGTTAAAAATTTGGTCACTGGGAATAATCCACCAAATTGCGTTCCAACATACCCAAAGTTGAAATTAAAATTATCTAGGAAGGCAATTGGAGTTAAGATTGCTGGATCTGAGCCCCAATGTCCAATGTCTTTTAAGGTTGATGAGAAGATAGAGTTGCTCTGTCAAGATAGTGGCATGCGAGGATGTTGGTTTAGGTGTCAGGTTTTGCGGACATCTCAGAAGCTTTTCAAAGTTCAATATGATGATGTGCAAGATGTAGATGGATCTGGCAATCTGGAGGTATGTGATCCTCTAGAGATCTTTATTTGAATTCTTCTCTGGCCTCATAATGGAAAGAGTTGAGCATGGATAAACATTTGGTGATCAGAAATAGATCTGATCTGAAGGCACCTTTTTTATATAGCTTGGTTGCTAGTCATCTATGCAAGTGTTTGAGTAGATGATCTGCATGAGTTGAAATAATGACATTGGTGATTGTTGGTCTTACTACTATCAAACAAATTGCCTATAATAACATCAACATTGTGTTCTAGCATTTGCATTTTCAAGAAATGTTTTGTCTGTATGTTTTTCTTTTTGTAATTGGATTGTTTAAGCAAACTAATCACAAAGGAATTTAGATCTCCACATTTTTTGTTAATGTGTAGGAATGGGTCCCTGCGTTTAGAGTTGCTGCTCCTGATAAACTGGGCATGAGATGCTCAGGCCGCCTGACAATCCGACCCTGTTGTCCTAATGATTCTACGGAGTGTACTTTTGATGTTGGAGTACCAGTCGATGCATGGTGGTGTGACGGCTGGTGGGAAGGTGTTGTTGCTGGAGTTGACATTTCAGGAACTGATACTCTACAAATCTACTTCCCTGGTATGAGATTTTTTGTATTTTATTTTAAGTTATGTTTCTTACCTTTCACAGAGTGCATTGCTAGTTTACTTGAACTTCTGATCAAGCTGGTAAAATGTGTTATCTGATTTTCTGATAAATTATCACGATGAGTGATGTTTCTTTCAATTTATACTAGGTGAGGAGAAGCTTATGATTTTCCAGAGAAAGGATGTTAGGGCTTCCAGAGACTGGGTTGAGAACACATGGGTTGATGTGAAGGCAAAGCCTGATATACTCTTACATATATCTGAAAATATCAGTTCTAGCATGAAGCTCTTAACAATCTCTGCTAGTTCTATGGCAGAAGAAAAACAGAATTTACCAGATTTATCCCCACCTGATGATGTATTTGGAAATGTGAAGAGGGTGAATCTGAGGGAGCGGCCTTGTACCAGTAATGAGGACGAAAAGAACAATTCTAGTGGCGGTGATGAATGTACTTGCAGCAAGGATGAATTGATTTATAAGGAAGAAGTTGATCCCGCCTATGAGAAATCTGAAACACCGGGAGCCACAGAAATGGCTGCTCAGGGCTGAGGTGGAGATTTTTTTACTTTTGACCATAGGATCCTGGAAGGTTGGGTTCATTGTTCTTGTAGATAAGATGAACTGTCGGGAATAGGGAATTGAGATATGCAAAGTACTATTATCAAGTTTCTAACATCATGAGAATTGGCAGGTGTACAGCTATATATCTGATAGGTTTAAGTTTATTGAGTTCAACAAGTGCCCAAGTAAATGTAATCTGATGGTCATCAGGTTAGGCAGTAGCAGCTCAACTCACTCGTAGGAGTAATTGGGGTGTGCTTTTGCACCCATGCATGAGCGGTGAACTTTTAAAAATTTCCCTTTGTATCTTAATGGTATCTTTTAAGTATAGTTTCTTTAAGTCTTTAGATTTAATTGTAAAGCTTATGAAGGCATTGCTTTCAAAACAACTTTTAGCTAAGAATAGGATTTGGATCGGATGTAGTGTATGTTAATCATCTTCATCTCAGTATTAAGGAGTGATATGGTATCATTGATTCTCCTTTTCATATATTTTTTTTAAATAGTTTTCCTTGCGATAGTAGTTTTGATTTGAGAATTTAAATCTCACTTCTTTTAAAAAACGACACAATTGTGTATTTGTTCAATTTTTATTAATGTATCTGTCTTCGTTGTTTTTAAGTGTCAATTTTATAAATTTGCTTATGATTTTGGTTTTGATGAAGCTTACTCGTCCGCAGTTTTTATACTATATTTATTTGAACTTTATTTTTCCTTTACCCTTGTATATCCGTAAGCCTTTTACTCGACTGCTTTTGTTTAGTTTCAGTAGGTTTTCATACTACATTTCATTTTCAAATGGTTTTTCCAAGGTCTCTACTCGCATGACATGACCATTAAAACCAAGGAAACGAGAGACTGCCATTCAGGGCGTGGAAACACATAAGAACTCTTGAATGGAAAGGGAAAAGAGATGTAACTCCAGTTTCTTCGGAAATGGTAAGATCTTGGACATCGTAATACATCTGTATTTTGGATCAATCGAAAGAAGGCTTGATTAAATTGCGCTTATATTTCATATTTTCTGTAATGATATTATAACAGGGTAACTAAGCAATTTTGAAATGGAAAGGAGAGGATATAGCAGCAGCATTTGCAATTTTGTTATTTCTCTGGAACAAAACTGATACAAATCCAAACAATGTACAACAAAAACAACATGAAGCCTAAAATGGTATCTACTATCAAGGCTGCGTGATCCCCTTTTTCACAAGCATGTCATAAACCCTGTCGATTTTACTAGGTTCAATCTTGAACAAGTGATGGACATCTGATTTTTTACTGGCATTGCCGCTGAAGATTTCAATTGAAATAACTTCTTGCATCTTGAGGAAAACGGGTGGTGGTAACCTAATCTCGCTGCAGAGACGTTTCTCCTGCCATGGGACAAAAAGTAGATTGCTTCAGAAAAAGGCTTTGTACAAGTACAATAGTCACATAGGTTAGAAATAAAAGTACATGGGCTTTGCATCCAGTCCTACAAGTAATATCTAAAAGTTTGATGACTCAGCATCCAGTACCACGTCACATCCAGAAAAAGGAAAAACCATATTATGAAAACTATATATTTGGATTAATTTGGCTGACAGATGCAATGCAGCCAAGTTAGAGATCACTTCTTCGTGACTGGTAAACCATAGGAACAGAGCGAACAACCAGAATTGTGTCCTTATGCTTACCTATTGACAACCTAGGAAGTTATTAATGAATACTTACAGCTTCAGACAGTAAATCCGATCCATAAAATCCCATTATATCCATATCACTGGCAGAGCTTGAAGTAGCCTGTCCAGCTGGCCTTGAGTTTGAGTCCTTGTCAACAGACTCTGAGGACATGAACAAATTTGGACCTCCCTGACTGCTCGGACCAACTTGCCCACTTTCCTTTGCTCTGCGAGCATTTTCTTCAGCATCCTTTTTCCGTTTATGCTCAAGATATCTATCTGCCTCGGCCGATGTACGGCAACCAGCAGCTCGGGCTTCCTGCATGATTATATTACAAGATTCGTGGAAGGAATCAACAAAGCAATACCCATGTGTGTGCTTTGTAAATATATCAGACAACTGCTCATGGATTTAAAGAGTATGATGATCCAAGGGGAAAAGGCAACCAACAATTGGACACAAAATTGACACCATGCATCCTAACTTTTAAGATTAAACATGCATGTTTACAGTTTGAAAGGAAAGACATGGCACCTCTCCATGAAATGTTTTTGGTTACATGCGATTTGAGAACAACTGAAATTAGTTCTGGCATATGCTTATGGACAATATATTCCAATTGGTAACTGAAAAATGGATTAGCGTCCAAGAGCATTTTGCTCTCAAATAAGATAACGGAATCAAGTAAATATAGAAGTCCAAAGTCAGCCAAGTATCATACCTTAAGTTCTTGAATTCTTTTCATAGTCCGATGCTCCGCAATAACAGTCTGAAGTAATTCTTCATGCTCTTCCTTGGAATGGAAGCACATGAAGACATCATAACGTCGACATATCGCCCTTTCTTCAGGCAATAGGTCCTTCTCAAAAGGATTAGGATATAATAAATTTCTTCCTAGTATGAAATCCTTTCTACGCTTCCTCTCATCAAGTCTGCAAACAAGTTTATCCTCATGAAGGTCAAAACATTTAATAGCTTTAAGCAAAAATTGTTGTGTTAGATCTCATGTTATATTGCTACTTGGTATATATACAAAACCTCAAAGTAGACCAAAAGTACAAAAAGAAATTCAGCCAAACAAGAATTTTTTCTTAACCCAAAAAGAGGAAATTGAAACAGAAAAAGAAGCCACATAAAACAGAATCCTCATCCATTGCAATTTGCATTAATGACTAAATTCCTTTTTTTTTAATCAATTTACTTTTCTTCACTTATTCCTAATTTGGTCTGCGTTTTGCCTACTTTAAGTTCCAAAAAATAAATGAATTATAATATACTAATCTAGGTGTAAATATGTACCAAAATCAACTTAGTGAGCTACCTTTTTGAATAGATTCGCAACACTCTTAACTTCAGATCACGCTCATCTTCAGTGTCAGTATCCTTAAATTCCATGTCAGCCAATAGCTGCTCGGAATCGTTATCATATTCAGGATCGAACTCCTGCCTTTTGACGTTATAACCACTCGACTCGACTAAAGAAGGGCCCGAACTCCCCAAAGAACTTGGTTTCTTCCCTTTTCTATCTGCTTGAGGTTCTGCCATAAACAATAGAAACAAGATTAGATAACCTACTACTAGAAAATTAGGGATCCCACACCAATTCTTGTAACTTCTTAATATTCATTTAGTAGACGACTGGAAGTTTGTGATGTGCACAGGACAAATTATTCTTGTGTTGTCAAAATTAACACCAGTCAATGTGATTTACCTGAAAACACAAACACACACACACAGAGTACAACCATCATTGCTTCAGCCATAGTGTTTAAACTTGTGTCAGATTTTGTTAGGACTTGACCCCCCCAAAAAAAAAAAAAAAAAAAACCGACGTGCTAGTTGCAATCTATTGGTGAAAATTTTGTATCACCTTCCACTTTAATGACACCAGGACCATCTTTAACCTGGGCCATGTTGGATGGCTTCTTGTTACCAGCTGCTGCTGCCACACTTGCACCACTAGAGCGAAGTCCAGATTCTGCATCTGAAGTATAAGAAAGAAAGGAATAAACCTGAGAAACGTCCAAGATCATCTATATTTGATCAATCATAAACAGGGAGTCAAGAATAGATCTTATCTGACCAGTATTGATGCTAGACAGTAAACGGCTAGAATGGCCACCTTTGTGCATATCTTCCGCTCTGAGTAAATCAAGAAGATTCCCATTAAAATGTACCATATGTGTACTAATAGTCTAATATCATTAATTTGTGGGAATGATGACCATACTTGGTTCTTGAAGGAGAAAATGGAGATTCCTCCTTCAAACTATGATCCCCCAGCAGAGGAAATCCTACAACAGTCACAAGTATTTGATAATAAGAAAAACCAACACTAAGAAGAATAAAATGAACGAGAATATAACCAAAACAACCAGAAGACATACATAAACTACAAAGTATGGGCCGCCTAATTCACAAAAATTCAATGTTCTTTGTTATTTTAAAAGAATATAAATATAGGGAAACTGAATGCAGGAAATTGATCTAGAATATGTCTTCCATGAGAATTATCATTATACTATGAGGAGCAGTTCTACACATAGCATGGGAGACTAGAACTTTAATTGGGCAGAACAGAACATCAGCCACCGTATATGCCTGTCTAAAAGTCCAGTATATGAAAATAACTTTGTTAATGCATGCTAACGGTTCAGAATGTAAGGAAACAGAGATACCAAACATTGAGAGTAAGTAATTATCACTAACCTTTCTTGTCCTCTCCATGCCCTTTAGCCATAGCAAGAAGCTCCTTTCTATTTTTTCCTTCTACATGAGACATGTCCTTGAAAACAAACATTCCAGCACTTGATTATTTTTGTGAAAGGTTAAGATTGAAAGAGACCTGACTTGTTCAAAATGCATCATACCGGAATAGGAAAGCGTTGCGAGTTCAAATAAACATTTGTGTAGTGTTCTATACATTGTTCTTTACTCTTTGTCCCAACATGCTCAGCAACTTCAGCCCAGTTCCCCAATCCATACATCTCAGTTGCCTGCAATAAGGGAATTTATATAACAAAGATTGAAATTGGATATAAGTCAAATTTTACCCGCGAAGTCCAAATACATTGTTGAAAAGATAGAAAAAAGATCAGTAGCAACTTTATTTGAGGGATTAAAAACAAAACAAAGTACCTCCAGAAGCAGTATTTCATCATCTGCATTCCAGTCTGGGCAAATAAGCGGGAAAGATAAATTGTCCTGTTGAAAGGGAAATATATATATGTATTATAAATAAATAAATAAATAAAAACTTAAGTGCAAAGAGGGCTACATTTTATTGTCCAAAGTCACTAATTTCAAACATTGCATCATAACTGGATAAAACTAGACTAGCAACTTTATTGGCTGAGAATCATAACATGTTAAAAAATAAATGATTGAGTGCACATTCTATTTACCTTTGGAAAAGCATTTACAAACAGAGTTTCAGTTAGATATGATGAATATTTGTTGAAAGGGTAAGTCAAAAGAAAAAGTATTAGATGATAGCATCCCTCTCAACTTCATAGAGAAAAAGGATGCCTAACTTTAGTTGTTAGAGAATTGCTTAAACAGGGCTAAGCTCATTTCTATGTTACACAACACTTGATTCACATAGTCTGTCAATAAATAAGAACCACAGAGAACTCTATTTAACAAGATATAAGAAAAATGAGACGGTTTCTTAATACTAACCATAACCCTGTAAGAGTGATTGCTTTTATGAGATGTCAACTCAGCTCCAACAGAAAAACACTCTATACATAGGTCAAAATCAGGGCACATACAACACTTGATTCGGATCTTCCCCGTAATGTCTTTGTTGCAATAATTGCAGTGGTAAGCCCTTTTCCCTTCACTTATTCCCTGACCTGCGCCCGGAAATTTTGAAAGTTTAAAACAAAATTAAGATGAAATAAAGAATGAATTAGAATGAATAATTATTTTTGGAGGCATATGTCGATAAACAAAGAGTGTAGGGTAATTCTTCCTTGACATGATTAGAATATCATAATACCATTATAACAAGAAGTTGAAACAGCAAAAGTTATACAAACCATTTGCAATATCCCACTTTTTAACAAATTAAATTCAGAACTACATGATGGTGTGAAAAGTACCTGCTACTGAAGATTCTAAGTTTTCTCCAGTGGATGCATTCTTTTTTCTCCTTGATCTGCTTGATCAAAAGTTGGTATTCAGATAAAACTTCATATATGTCCCGAAAAGATAATGAAACATCAGCACGGTCCAAGTTATGAAAGATGGATGTTGAGTAAAGGATTCTGTCATAGGATAGGACACAGGCAGCCTGAAGGTCCCAATGGCAGAAAAAAGATGTGAACTAAAATAAGACTAATACAGAAAAAGTAAAGCAAAACGCATTTGTAGATTTATCACTTGCTAAGTGGGCTTGCCTGTATTTTCCGGGAAAATGAAAATCCCACAAGTCATGTGGGATTGACTAAAAGTTTAGGTAAGAATACGCAGTCCCATTTTACATTACCCCGTTCTATACATTTTCCTGGCCATGAGCAAGAATATATGGGACTGGCTCTTCCAGTTGATTACACAGTTATTCTCCAGTATACCAGTTTAACAGCTTATCAATGTTTTCATTCAGCAGAACCACACAATCAAAGCTCCAAAACGTACCCAAATGCAGATTTTGACCCCAAAATAAAAACACACAGAATGAAAATCCCTAACCACGCAAGGTTGAATGCAACTCTAACTAATAATTTACGGAAAATAATAACACTTTAATTAAAACCAACTAAAACCTTTGAGTGGGGTCCTCATCAGAATGAAAGTTTCCACGAGAACGACCCATTGTTGATTCCTGAAGCTGAGCGAGCTCACGAGCAGCAGCGCCTGCTTTAAGTGTGTCTGTTCAAACGCACTTATATAAACAAGAAGCACAACGACTTGGTATATCTATACAAGGACTTAAACCCCAAAACAATTTGAACTACTGTAATTGGGTTTGATAGTTTTTCGGATGGGGATCAACGGGTCAGTTCAGAAATTCAGACATTTGTGAGATTTTCTCTCCTTTCTGAAGATTTAGGTATTCGGGTTTTTGAGTGTCATAAATACTCAAGCTTTTAGGGGAGCATAGATTGTCTGTTTTTGAATTTTGCTGTAAACTGACTATGACTGTACTGCAATAATTTACTGGGAGGACAAAAAAACCCCAGCTTGGGTTTTTTATTTGGGGTACTTCGGTTTGTTTTTGTTTCGAAAGAAAATGATGTTTGCCGGACAAGAAAATAAGAAGTTTTATTTGGTCTGAAAGAAAAAACTCGGATGAATATTAGAGATGGACTTTATTTGGGCCGAGCTGTTTTGAACAGTAAGTAGCTGGGTTTGTCAGTTTTGGATGCTCAACTTGTCCATTTCGCTTGGAATGGATTGGTCCTCAAGACCAACTTTTTTGGTTGTAAAATCCTCAAACGACCGTGGATATTAAACATACGGATCCCGAATTTCTATATTTGACATCGATGCATTAAAGAGTATTTTAAAAAAATTTAATCATTTAATTGATCTTATAAAGTTTATTTATGTAAGTCGACATACATAATTAAATTAATATAAGAGTAAACTACAGTAAACCCCCTAACCTATAAGGTCATTTACGAGTGCATACCCGATTTTGGGGACATTTACGAGTACATTAACGTCGCGGAAAACTTACAATTTGTCCCATATGTTAGTCAAACTGTTAGTGAGTCTGTTAAATGATGATCTGTCAAATGTGGGACCCCTTTTTTTGATGACGTGGACTAAAAATTAACAAAAAATTATTTTACTGTTTAAATTATTTATTATTGTTAAATTAATTCAAATTTTAAACAACAAAATTAAAATAATAAAACAAAAATCTGGCAAAAATCAAAAGAAAAAAAAAATTATCTTCGTATGTTTCTCTTCCCAACCCCAACACCCTCCCTTCGTGCACACCGCCTTCAAAGCCATCGTCACCAACGTCGTTGTCGTTGTATAGAATCGAGGGCAAGATCTCATTATTCATCAACTGCCTCTCCTCTTCCCACCTCCCCTAACACCAAAACCCAACAGCCCCCACCCCCTTACCCACCACCTCACCTCTGGGTCCAAGATCTGAGAGGGGCAGAGGCGAAATCATGACCTTGAGCTCCTTCCTCCTCTGTTGACATACAAATATTCTTGAATTTTAGGCTAAAAAGAAGTTCATGTGCAAGAGTACTAAACTGGCATACAAAGATTGTTTTCTCCAAACAGAAATATCTTAAAATAAAAACAACAAACCAGCAACAATTTCACACAGAGATGGAGAGAGAGAGAGAGAGTTCAGCCAATAATTTCACAAATGAGCAAATGTTTTCTCCAAACTGGCTAATAAAATACTTCAGCCATTATAAATTCATAAAAATTAAATATTTATAAAGAAAAACTTAAGAACAGGAACATAGAGAGAGAGAGAGAGAGAGAGAGAGAGAGAGAGAGAGACATGGCCTTTGAACGTAAAGGCGGCTTCCAGATTCCTCCAAGGACCTGCAAAAGTTGGTCTTGTACAGAATCTTCCTCGAAGAATCCGAAGATGATGACTTACCAAGGCCTCCACCAAGGATCTCTTGAAGGGGTCTTTGTCTGTTGAACAATCTTTCAGAATTTGTAGATGAACCCATTTGATTCAGAGCCAAGAATCACAGCATGTGATCCAGTTCAGATCTCTTAGACCCAAAAAGGATGTGGCTTTGAGTATGAGAATTTAGGTTTGCACTGGAAATGCATCAATTCCATTCTCAATTTCTCATCTTCTTGATATGGGAGGGGTAGAGACGAAAGCGAGAGGGCCGATCGATTTTGTACAAGGTCGTGGTGAGGTTGGCGCAATTGATGAGGACGGAGATCTTGCCCTTGGTTCTATACAACGACAACAAAGTCGATGGCTTTGAAGGCTGTGTGCAAGGAGGAAGGGTGGGTTGGTGGGGTGTGGGAAGAGAAAGAGACGAAGAGAAAAAAATTTCTTTTCATTTTTGCCAGATTTTTATTTTTATTTTTAATTTTGCTTTTTTAAATTTGAATTAGTTTAACAACAATAAATAATTTAAATAGTTAAATAATTTTTTATTAATTTTTGGTCCACGTGGAAGTCCACGTCATTAAAAAAAATTCACGCTTTTAACACATCATCATTTAACAGACTCATTAACAGTTTGACTAAGATGAGACAAATTGTAAGTTTTCCGCGACGTTGAATATGTACTCGTAAATGTCCCCAAAATCAAATATGCACTCGTAAATGATCCTATAGGTTGAGGAGTTTACTGTAATTTTCCCTTAATATAACTAATGCTAACTTTTTATATCGTATTATTTATAGTTCTCTGTCTTAAATGAGATCGGTTTTTTTTACTTTGTTTTAATCAACACCCTAATTTTCATCTGACTCCAACACAGCCTTTTTCCCATGTTAGATTAATCAAGTGGTTACGATTTTTTTAAATGTAGATCACAAGTATTTTCAAGTGTACGTAAAAATCGAAAAAAGAAGTATTCTTTGCGAATTAGATTTATCCTTTGAACAATTTTAGAAAGAAATGGACAGTGAAACCAAATATTTGGAGACGCGAAATTACTATCCACCACATATTAACAGTGCACAGATCTAAGCGAACACCACTGAGACGACACGCCGTTTGATGTCTAAGGCTGGGAATGGTAATACCGTAATATAGAAAATGAGCGAGGGGGAGTTAGTAATTAAACGAGGCGCCCTCAAACGAGCCCCAATCGAACAAAACGAAGGCTGACGGCGCGGATGGCGCAAAAATTTGAATTAAGACAGCGGCAAGACACAGCTGCTGACAGCGCCACGTGTCCTGGAGCTCCTCCTCCTCTTTTTCAAAACCATTCAATAATTCAATTCCAACTTCAAATACTCTCCAGTAGTCGCTCAGTTCCTCCCTCATCCTCAGAAACCCTAGCACTAGCAGAGCTCAGTAAGTCGGCTCAGTGCCTTACAATGAAGCCTTCGTCGCGGTACAGTTCGTATGATGCACGCTCCTCAACCTCGTCGCACTTCTCCGACCCTTCGTCTTCCACTGAGCTCAAGCTCCCCACATCCTCACGCGCCGTGGTCAAATCTAAGGCGTCGGATCCCAACATCGCCACGATGATGAAAAAGTTCATGGAAAAGCGATCCACGTCCAAGGCTAAGCCAATTAAGGCCACGGGCTTGGTGATTCCGTCTGATCTAATCGCCGGCGACTTGAAAAATACGGCCAGGAACGGGACGGGTTCGAATTTAACGGCGTTGGGTAGGAAGCTCTTTGGGAAAGGAACAGGGACGACGTCGTCAGATAAGAAAAAGGAGGTCAAAGCGTTGACTGAGGTAAAAGGGAACACCAGGACGCTGGCCATGGTGTTAAGAAGTGAGAGAGAGCTTTTGAATCTGAATAAGGAGCAAGAAGTGGAGATTGCGGAGCTCAAGTTGATGCTTCAAGAAAAGAACGGAGAAGTGAGTCATTTTGTCCCTTCTTTTTTGCGCAGATAATAAGGTTGAACTTTAAATTTTGATTTTTTTTTTTCATTTGTTAACTCTGCGTTTACATTTATGAAGTACATATTAGTGTCACAGATTTCAAACTTTTGAAACAATTCGGCAGTAAATTCCAGACCTTTTAAAGTTGAATTGGACAGTTATAAATTGGGCCAATTTGAGTGCGGTTTTTGTAATAGAGAAATAATGAGGCGGTGGACTTGTTTGGAAAGTGCAGGTGGATAAATTGAAGGATTTGTGTTTGAAGCAAAGGGAAGAAATCAAATCATTAAAGAATGCGATTTTGTTTCCAGATGTTATGAATTCTCAGCTTCAAGAGATGTTAGAGAAGCAGGGGTCAGAGCTGAAGCAAGCAAAACAAGTAATCCCAAATCTTCAAAGGCAGGTCACTTCCCTTACTGGCCAGCTTCAGTGCCTTGCAGAGGATCTTGCTGAGGTATTGCCATTCACCTTTTCACTTTTTAATTGATCCTTTTACGTCGTAATGCAATATTCTACTGTTAGAGGATTCTTTCCAACATCCATTATGACTATAATGTTCCCTTCTCTGTGGAATACTATGCTTACTGAATTCAAAGGGAACTAAATGCTGGTCTGGGATTTATTTATTTACTTTTAGTTTTTGTCTTAGATTTTGCTGACAAATGTTATATTCATTGAGCAGGTGAAGGCAGATAAATGTTCAGTTAGGGCACGTTTTCAACGTGATGATAGTTCTCCAAGAACCCCAACATATGATGACAATGAACCTTCCAACTCTGTTGTAAGCACACCTTGATGAAGTAATAATTTGGAAAATGTAATAGACAGCTAGGGCCGAATGATCTTAGATTTACAAATGTAATAGACAAAGTGATGTTCAAGTCAATTTACATTTCCTACTTCCTTTTAACTAATAATCTGTTCATTCAAACAGGAGTTCAGCTCTGGTGATCCAACCAGCCCTGGTAGTCCAGATGACATGTTCCTGAAGGATTTAAATCCTTGCTTGACACCCTATTATGCAAAAACAAAGTCCAAGGTCACATTTAATTTTGTTTTACCTATTACATGTTTGTTTGGTTCTAGTAGTCTCCTATAGAACTCATAAACCCTGTATGCTTTTCCAGATTGATTGCAAGTCATAAATGTTTGAAATAGGGTTGAATTTTTGCAGGAATTTGACGAGATGGGCTATGACTCTCCATATGGACATCATGAAAGCTTATCTCAAAACAAGATGGAGTTTGGATTTAACTTTTGTGCCAAGAAGTTGTCCAAAAGTTCTGATTGTTCCCAGAAGTCCGAAGCAGAAAGCAGAATAGCTCAAGCAAACCGGAGATTGGGTGATGGCAGACGAACTTATGGAAAACAAATTCATCAAAGATTTATCTAAATCCGCTGTCATATGTTAGTAATTTGTTTTGTACTGTTCCTATTTCATCTTTTGCTTCATCGGGGTCAGTATCTAATCTACCATCTTATGCACAAGATATACTGACCAAAAGGTGAAAGTCCTTTCGCAGTAGAAGAGTTTGTGCGTTCTTAAAGGGTGTTGAAGTTACTGGTGAGTGATTGTACATGGTGCACGTGAAGAACATGAATAACAAAGTCTTTTTTGTTACTGAATGCTATGCTTTATCTGCTACATTATTCTATTTCAGTAACATGTTTCTTTGTGTTCAATGAATCAAATGAGGATTTCTTTAGCATTCTTTACCGAACAAAAATTAAACTGTAATTGGAATAGATTCATTGGGGAGAAGGATAAATGCAGTTTAATCCACCGTGGTTCGATCTGGTTCTTATATGTGTTTGTGGAGTAGGATTAGAACTTTTCTTGAAGATGAATATTTGTATAACTAACTTGCAAGACAGTACATGGACAGAATAAAGTTCTTTTGCGATAAAGAGACCTTAACTAGGGGCAGAGAGGCTTCATAGCATTAGTGTAGTACTAGTAGGGGTTTGTAAGTTGAACCAGCATGATGTTGGATTCATTTAGCTATTTATGTATGAGCTATTCTCGTACTGAATTACAGTATCAATTCCATGGCACTTAATGTAAGAGTTCTGGCAAATATTGGGTGTGACAATATGCGCATTGTTGACAAAGAAGTTAGCTCTGCCACGGTTGTTGATTCTGATCATCTTGTTCTCGGCACCAGACGGTATAAGGCTCCCGGTTGGAAAATGTAACAGGTCATTGAAAAGGAGAGGGGTTGTGACAGCGTGACTTATCAGGAAATCTTCGAGATGGTCTACTGATATTGGGGATTCAGATAATTGGGAGTCACCTGGCATCAAGAAAGTTAAGGACCGGTATGGTTGCGACGTGCTGTTTAGCATCTGCAGAAGAATTGCAAATCCATAGTAAGACTTTGATCTCATATCCGTAACTGCCGCCTGCACATCGGTGTAGTTGAGACCGTGGACTTGTGGGGAAAGTGGGAAGAGAGCAGAAACAAGGATGAACAAAAACCAAGGAGCCATTATATTAGAGGGTAGACTGTAGAGAAAGAGAGATGGAGATTGGAGGACAGGATGAGGGCTGAAGGGTATATATGTTAAACCAAGAGAGGAACAAAAAGGGAATTAAGGCCATTGTTTTTTTGTGGTGGCAAGTTGCAAGTAGGAAAAAATAGATGCACGACATGAGTGCTTCATGACATTGTATTCTATTACAAGTTAGTTTGAGGGTAGGTAATACACGAGGAAGCGATCACTCTTGGATTGGACCCAAATGTAACTTAGCAAAAGTGCATATGGCTTGTTTGTGCCTAGGTTGGCGGTGGCTCATTTTAAAAATATTGAAAAGCAAAGCCATTGCAAATTGCAAGGATGAGGGTACTTTAGGCATTGTAGAGAGAGAGAGAGAGAGAGAGAGAGAGAGAGAGAGAGTATATATTAGTCTTAGATTTGATTCGTTATTACTTAGAATTGAAGGAACGCATATGATAGCATGTTACTTTGATTTGAGCTTTTCTTTTTAAAGATGAGATGAGAATCTCTTGTGGCCCAAGTTGGTTTGGTTGCTCCATAAATACTATAGGGAGTCGGTGGAGATGTTTGAATTGCAGCAGTTACAAGTTTTTGTTGAGTTAAAACTTGAAAACAATGTCTTCTACATTGCTGCTATGGATTGTGCTAGCTCTCATGTTTTTGGCTCAAACACCACAAAGATGTGGTAGTAATTAAACTCGTTTCGTCTCGTCTCGTCATTATTTATTCTATTTATTATTAAAGAGTTGCCTTGTGGTGTTGTTGTTGTTGTTGTGAAATGAAAGGAGGGCAGTTGGAGGAGGAGTGGTGCATAGCCGATGAGCAGACCCCAGACGAGGAGCTGCAAATGGCGCTTAATTGGGCTTGTCAAGTGGGAGGAGCAGACTGCAGTAAGATCCAAGAAAACCAAGCATGCTACTTGCCCAACACTCTACAGCACCACGCCTCTTACGCCTTCAACAATTACTATCAAAAGTTGAAGCAGCAGGGAGGGACTTGCTACTTCAATGCTGCTGCTTTCGTCACTGCCCTTGATCCAAGTAATAACTCGTCATTCATTTCAGCTTGCATTGGATTTATTTTATATACATACCGTAATTCTTTTTCTTTCTTCTTCTTATTTTTGTGCTTGGATGGGTGACAGGTCATAATTCGTGCAAGTTTGAGTACCTTCCTTGATGAAAGCGTGGAGGATTGGGATTTGCAGTGAAACAAGTTAAAACAGAGGATTTGCATTTGTGGTATTATCACTATGTATGTATCACATACAGATCCAATTAAAATTATTTTTGAGTTTCCATTCACTCTCACCGTGCTCTGCTCTGCTTAATTCCTTAGATTATTTCCAGGACTGCTATGGTCGATGCATTGACCCTTTTACTCTTAACTTAGCTATGTTTATTCTTAAGTGAGGTCTTATCTCTTAATCGTTGGATCAAATTGGTTAGTTATTGGATCAAATTTGTTAGCCTGATCCAACGGTTAAGAGATAAGACATCATCTAAGGGCTTTAGATAAGGCTCTCACACTATAGAATCCACTGATGCCAGGTTGAGCAGAATGACCCATAATCCTGAAAATGGCCCAACTATATTACTAGGCCCGAGTTTCTCCTTTGATAATAACATGCAAGGTTTGGGCTAGGTTGAACAGCAGATTGGGCCATAACCCAGAAACTGGAACATGTTTTTCACATTCTAGGCTTCAACTCAGTCGATTGATTTCTAACCAAAATATACAGAATGAAAGATAAAAGGGTTATGATCCAAGTGGTGGAGCAGAGATATGGGCTGTGAGTCATGTCACAAAATAGCTAATAGCTAGCCTCTCCTCTCCCGAGTCCTAACCTCTCTCCCTGTATATTATGAGCAGGCAGTCATTAAAAGATGGCGGCATGGGGGTGCATGGTCACTTTCACATGCATGGATACTCATAATAGCTAAGCTAGCTCTACATGAAAAGACTAACCCAATCAATCAGATCCCATAAAAGTATGTATGTTATCAATGGGCACAGAGAAAGAGCCTAGAGCAGGGTCATCAACAACAGTTGCCTCCATGCCATCCCTCTCCTCCTCTCAATTCCAATCCAAATATCAGTCAAATACCAATTCAAAACATTGCTTGCAAGTGAAATTGGATGAAGATTTATGAACAGTGTGTCCATAGTCCATGGTAGTAGTGAAGCTCTTTTACTGTTAATGTGAATTGAGTAGGAAGACAGAAATGGCTCCATAGTCCATAGTCCATAGTCCACGGTATTAGTGACTGGTGGTGGTGAGAAGCAAACACCAACTTTCTTTCTTCATGCTACTCTCATCTCTCATCTCGCGTACACAAACCTTACCTACCATGGAAAAACCGACAGGGACCCACTAACTAAGCACAGATCAACACAACAAAATTCAAAATGACCCCACCACCACAATCCGACTTTGCGTCTTCCTTTATTCTTTTTAACTCTAATGGTAGAAATTGGTCATTATGAGTTCCACCACCAGAAACAGACATCATTTATTAATGGTAGAATTTAAGTTTCTCACCTTATCTAACTCCTTCCTTGGGGCAAGCAACTATTGCCTCTTCCTAGAAACAAATTACAGGGAGAAAATTTCATAAAATAAATAATAATAAAAGAAAAACTCCCCCAAAAGATCCCAGGCCACTATGTTTAATAAATGCAGAAAACCAGAGGTAAGGTGAGGTTCCATTTAATGTCCCTAACCTAAATTAAGTGACTGTGAGGTGCCCTTTCCCCCAAACAAGCGCCTCTGTCTTTCACCACTTGGCAGGCCTTGCATGCTATGCTGGCAGCGAAGCTCCTCCAATCACCAAATATAATATTTTCGGAATTTATAGAATAAGAAAGGAAAAAAAAAAACCCAACAAGAAAAAGGTTGGAACTTTATAATATTAAAGAAAAAAGAAGGCTTTTCTGAGCGCCTATATAAAAGTAGTGGGAAGTTGAAGGTAGGTGGGCTGAGTGATGATAGTGCAAATTGCTGGGTGGGGTACTACTGTTGTGTGGGTGTGAGAGTTTTGTTCTTGCTTGCTTCTTTTTCAACTTGTTGAGCGAAGTTTTAGGCTTTTGGGACTGGTTTTTCACATTTGGGAAGAATGAGCTACTTGGGTGTTGGTGTTAGTCCTGGGAATGTTCCGGTGTATCACAGCACCAATTTAAAAGTGATTGATCGGAGAGTGAGGGTGGCAGAGTTGGTTTTGAGGTGTGTGATCTGTGGTTTAGGAGTCATTGCTGCTGCTCTTGTGGGAACTGATACCCAGGTCAAAGAGATCTTCACAATCCAGAAGAAAGCTAAATTCACTGACATGAAAGCTCTTGTGTACATCTCCAATGCTCCTCTGTTCTAAATCCCCCATGTTTCTGTTTTCCTCTTTGAGGCAATTTTTTATTCATGTTTTGTTATGTAGGTTTTTGGTGATAGCCAATGGAATAATTGCTGCATACTCTCTGGTGCAAGTGCTGCGCTGTGTTGTGAGCATGGTTAGAGGAAATGTGCTCTTCAGCAAGCCCATAGCTTGGATCATTTTCTCTGGTGATCAGGTATCATTACATTGCATCTTGACTAGTTAAGTAGCTCCTTTTGGTACTAATTATTATTGCCCTGGTAGTTTATTAGAAATAACTGTGAATTAATAGCAAGCAGAGAAGCCTTCACCTATTTTAATCAGAATTTGGTACTTAATTAGAAATCATTAATTTGTTAATGGGTTTGTGTAGGTGATGGCATATGTGAGTGTGGCTGCAGTAGGAGCTGCTGCGCAATCTGCGGTGTTTGCCAAGTTGGGGCAGTCAGAGCTGCAATGGATGAAGATATGCAATATGTATGACAAGTTCTGCAACCAAGTTGGGGAGGGAATTGCAAGCGCTTTATTAGTTAGTCTGAGCACTGTGGTGCTCTCTTGCATTTCTGCTTTCAATCTCTTCCGCTTGTATGGTGGCAACAAGAGCAAGAGCAGCAGCGCCACCAGCTGGTAGGGGGTCTAGGTCTAGCCAGCCTTCTTCTAGGAACCACAAAGACCCCAACAAAACACCAACCACTACTTTGTAACTTAAACTAGTCACTTCTTATGTGTGATGATTAGACGGACGGTGATGATAAAAATGTAGGCTTTTGCTGCCTTTGAATTCTTACAATAAATTGATGAGGCCAGTATGTTCTTGTAGAGTTTATTCTTTCTTGATGAACCATTCTTGAACTTGGAACTATAATCTCAAGTGGTCAATGTAACATTAGAGCTGCCTTAATTAATTACAAGCTCTGTTGCAGGAGGACTTCTCAAACCTCTCACCTTTGCTTTCTTGTGTTGTGATAATTGAACTTAATTAGCTGCATGTGTTTAGCAAAAGTGTATCTGCTTGGTAACAGTACCCCAAGCTAATAGACCATATACAAAGATTTGCATTAGACAATAACCCAAAAGCTTGTATATATAGAAGAAACTATAGGTTTGAGGGTTGGGAGGGAGATTTACTCATACACAGTGTCAAGTGCCATGGAGCATGGAGGTTGAAACCGAAGACTATTGATCTGCAAATTAAGATTTTTTTCACTAAACTGAAGACCACTGATTTGCAAATTTAGACCTTTTTCACTAAACTAAACCAGTATTGAACTTTCAAATGCCTAATAACTAACATCATTTACTATTTTTATTTGTTAAATAAATTGATACCCCATTTTCAATTAGGGGCTGTATATTTTATTTATCGATCATATGCAATTTTATTTTTTTTGTTCTAAACATCTACAACTCTTTTTAAAAAAAATAAAAATAAAGCAAAAGTATTTATTGAAGAAATAGAACATAGTACAAAGCCATAAAAGTGTCAAAATGGATACAATATCTCCAATGACCAAATGAATCTGGAGAAAATTATGCTTAAACCAACAAATATTCAAACTCCTGATTCAGTAGCCCAAAGTATTTGTACTCATACTAACAATATAGATCCACTGTGCAACGGTAGAAACGACTAATCCGAATCTCAACTGAAAGTAAAATACAAACTAAGAAAATCCCAATGAGTAATAGACTAAAACAGACAAAGAAAAATAGGACCATAGCTCCACATCCTCTCTGACACCCAAAGAGATCCAAAGAGCCATGCCTACTAAAACCCTTACTGCCGCACCGGCTAAACCCCAACCTACACAAACCGTCAATTTCCATTATTGTAACTCAAACTCTAAATAGGAGCTAAAACCTTGTGTATATAGACCAAAAACAGCAACTAAATCATGACGACAATGGTGTTTCACGTTGGCTGCTTCAACAACCTCCAAGATACACAAGAGTTCTAGCAAAATCACCCAAGTCGACCAAAACCAATTGTCAATCCTCGGGAAAAGTATAGATCTGGAATAGACCTATACATGAATTCTTGAATCTTAAAAAAAATAAAAATAAACAAAACAAAACAAAACCAAGACACCTGCAGAAACAAAAGAACCACACAAAATCAAAGCAAGAGGAGGAGATGAGGGAAAGGGAGGGGAAAGGGTAAGGGCATAAAAACTTATATGAAACGGGAATAACAATGTTTTACTATTTCAGGCTAATCACAGTCTGCCGTGTGAAACAGCTAACATGTGTGTGTGTGTGTCATACCATGATTGATCAAAAATAACAAAATAATGCTATCCCCATTTCATATAAGTATTTCTCGCAGGAAAGGGGGCAGGCACTGAAGGAAAAGTGTGGAGGCTCATAAACAACTCTTTTTAGTAAAGAATATTGGTACAATATAACATTTACTTTTTCTTATAATATAACATACTAGTTAATCATTTACAATAACAAACCATGAGGCAATTTATAGTAACCATGTCCTTAGTTTCCTTTAAATAACAGATTGCACATTTTAGACAACCAAACAATTGCCGCGATAATTCAAAACATAATTAATTATGATGATAAATTTATGTTGTGGGATAAATGTGTGCACTTAAAAAAAAATATGTTAATCAATTCAACAAAACATTATATAAGAATTAATGAAAAAATAATTTTAAAAGTATCAATTACATTTTAGTCTAATGATATTTTTATTTTTAATATGAAAAAATATCTAAAATTTGGAATTTATATTATAATGTAAATATAAGCGTAAAGAATGAGTGGCGTGGTGGACCGTGGTCGACACGTGCTTCAAACGCTGACGGTGCAGAAGTATACAAAGGGCCCGACCGACCAACCAAAGCAACCCGAAATCTAATAGATAACGAAACAAGTAGATACATATCAAACCCTTACCAAAACGAGTACACAAATCAAACTACTTTCGTTGACCTTATTTTTTCCACAGCATTCTACAACCCCATTGGCTGCTTGTCTAAACAGCCTTCTTATGAATTACAGGCTAAGCCACACCTTCTCTTCTCTTCCAGCTTCTGGCACCGCCTCTGACCTATCAACCCATTTTCCCTTTCTCGTTCATCTTCAAACTCCAAAAACCCTAATTTGCAGAAACCCTCATATCAAATTTTCGACTTTAAATTTGTCGGCTTTAAAGTGATGTCAGAGAAGTTCTCGGCGACGCTTCGAATTGGAGATCTCAACGATTTCATAGCACCATCTCAGGCTTGCATAGTCTCTCTCAAAGGACTCAAAGCCTCCTCAACCAAGCCCTCTGCTAAGCCTGAGGTAAATTTCTCCCTCTCTTTATTTTTTCCTTTTCTGGTAGACTTTTTTTTTTTCGTTTTCCTAATTGTTGAAGCAAGTGTCAGCTCTTCGATTTTGACATATGCATTTATTCTTAATTGGAGCTGAAGTAATGATATTTAAGCTTGTTCGTAATTTTTTTTCTTTCTTTTGTTGTGAAGGTTTCAAATTCTAGCAAGCAATTGAAAACAGAACCAGTTAAAATTTCACTCAAAGATTGCTTAGCATGCAGGTAAATCATGCCTCTGATTTTTTTTTTTTTATAATTTGAATGTGAAACAAATCAGAATTCGGGTACTAGGGCGCGTTGAAGTTCGAGTTTTTAATCTTTTATTTATAAAATCACTTTTTTTTACTAGCCTTAATTGCCATGTTAAAGTTGTTGTTTCATATTTGGGATAGGACTTGCTGTTTGGCCTAATTTTCACTAACAATATATGTTGTAACGATATTTGCCATTTTAAAATTTCGAAGGAAAAAAATAACTGGGTTCTTAGAATCTGCATAATATATTGTGCAAGACTAGGTACTGTGAACATAAAATAGTTGGCTCAAATTTACCAACCTTCCTGCTGGGTGGATTATGATTAAGACTAGCTCAACCAAGTTAGAATCTACTGTAAGCCCATACAAATGGGATAATATCTATGATTTTCTGTACTGTGCAGTGGGTGTGTAACATCAGCGGAGACAGTTATGCTGGAGAAGCAAAGTTTGGATGAGTTCCTTTTTAATATTGATAAGGGAAAAGCTGTCATTGTCTCCCTATCTCCTCAATCAAGAGCTTCACTTGCCGTGTATTTTGGAATTTCACCACTTCAGGTCAAATATAACGTTGCAGCTTGTTTTTCCCTACGATGAATTGTTAACTCTAAGTCAAGGTTCTTATAGAATCCTAATAACTGTTCATTCACGATTGGTGTATGCAATAAGTTAGTCGAGCTTACCTGTTGTCATTGGATATTAACATCGGATGTTATTTCAATTTTCCAGGTCTTTAGGAAACTCACGACTTTTTTTAAGTCATTGGGTGTAAAGGCTATATTTGATACAAGTTGCAGTAGAGATTTAACTCTTGTTGAATCTTGTAATGAGTTCATCACAAGGTACAAACAAAGCCAGTCAACAGATGATAAAAGCTGTCAATCTTCCTTGCCCATGATTTCATCAGCGTGTCCAGGTATATACATCTAAGGCCTATAATTGTTTGGTAATTGCATTATATCCTTTTCTCCTCTTCCCTCCTTAATACAGACACAAAAGAGAGAGAAAAGAGGCCTGATTTTTTTTTTCTGCTTTGCTGTAGAGGTACACAAACTGGAAAAAAGGAAAAGAAAGGGTTTTTAATTGATAAAAGATAATAGTTCAATACTATATTCACATTTTTGCTTTTGTTGATAAAGAATGTGGTGAATTGTTTCTGTCATGATTTATAAAATATGTGTTGTTGCAGGTTGGATATGCTATGCTGAAAAACAACTTGGATCCTATGTTCTTCCTTATATTTCTTCAGTGAAGAGTCCCCAGCAAACAATTGGAGTTATTGTTAAAAATAATATATGCCAAAAAATGGGTCTTAGGTATTTTTTTTTTTCTGTCCCTTGTTTCTTTTCTTGGGTTGATAGGTTATTTTTTGTGTCTAAATTTCAAGCCTGCTCTCTTTTCAGCCAAACTGTGATCATAATTGGGATGCGGATAATTTCTTCTGTATGCTTGTAGCTTTATAAGAATTCTAATAATTGATGTTCCATAATATGTACATATTATTTTTATCAAATTTCTGCTGTTGACAGTCTTGTTAATAGGACCATTCTGTATCAGTAATGAAATTCTTAGCGCGTACTTAGCTGTTATGCATGCCAAAAAATTTGTGTTCCTTCCCTTTTTCTCCTCTTTTACTTAGAATTTATAAATTTATTTTGTACAATGGAAATTGACAATTTTCTAGCATATATTAGCATCATTTTCTGTTAAAGTTCATAAGAAACTAGCTGTGCTTGGATCTTAGGCATAATTGTTAATAGGTTTAGTCCACATATGATTGTTATGCTGCCTTGGCTGTATTTAGTGTTGGAAGTTTGAAGTACATAATTTTCTTCTGGTGAAATTAAATGAATTCACAGAAGTATCTTATTTTCATTGCATATGAATGATTTTATTTGACAGGCCGGCTGATGTGTACCATGTGACTGTGATGCCTTGTTATGATAAGAAGCTTGAGGCTTCACGTGATGACTTTGTTTTTGAAGTTGAACAATCCAAAACTAATGAGAATGAAGGTCTTAGGGTTTCAGAGGTAGATTCGGTGTTGACATCTGGGGAAGTTTTAGAACTGATACAGGTGAGACCAAAATTTTAAGTAATTATTACCATCTCCACTTTATTCCACTTTTCTAAATAATGCTTACTTATATGAACTCAAAATCTTTTTTGTTTTGGGCGGCTGCAGTTAAAAGGAGTTGATTTTAAAGGCTTAGAAGAGTCTCCTCTGGATGGCATGTAAGAGCTGCAAATATTTCCATAAGGCTCCTTCTATGTGCTGTGGACTTTTTAACAAATATGTTATTCCACCAGGTTGACAAATTTTAATGAAGGGCATCTTTATGGAGTCCAGGGAAGCTCTGGGGGTTATGCAGAAACAATATTCCGTTATGCTGGTAAAGTGCTCTTTGGAAGAGAAGTCAAAGGCCCTGTTGATTTCAGAACTATTAAAAATTCAGACTTCCAGGAAGTGACTTTGGAAGTAAGTAAAGTTTCTTTGTACTTTTGTTCACAAATGTGGTAGGCTTGTAAGAGGCAGGGGAAGGTCATCAGTGTTTTGAAGCACTGGTTAGATTGAAATTACCTATGGTTGTTTATGTCTCTAGCCCGACCACTTGATAAAATGTAGAGGGAAGTAGGACAATTGGCCGATAGTAGTTGTGATTTAGTTTAGGTGATCTGCTTGTCATGGTTTTGTGGCTTTTTATGCATGTAAAACCTTTCTTGTTATGGTTGTTTGGATAGTTTTCTGGTGTTGTATTCCCGGTCATATGGCATTTCCAGTCTTTATCTTTGCATCCGTACAGTATTGGTGGGTAGTATATAGATTTGGAAAAAAAATTAAGGGCTAAGTCCTTGTATTAGCGTTGCTGTCCGTTTTTGTATAGAATATTGATGCCCTCTCATTTAGGTGGAAGGCAAGACCGTATTGAAATTTGCACTATGTTACGGTTTCCGGAACCTGCAAAACATTGTCAGGAAAATCAAAATTGGAAAATGTGATTATCATTTTCTAGAGATCATGGCGTGCCCTTCAGGTATGTTTCTTGTAAAACGTGCTACTTATTAATTCTTCAAATGAATATGTTGTTCAATATTTTCAATTATCCTTCGTATGAAACTGGGACTTTGGAAGTAATACTAACTGGGAGTTAACAGGTTGCTTGAATGGTGGAGGACAGATTAAGCCACGGCCTGGGCAATCTGCAAAGGAGTTGATTCAGTTATTACAAACAGCCTATATGGAAAACGTAAGTGTTTTGTAGCATTATTTTCAGTTATTTTGTGGACTCTATTTGCAGTATGAGGCTCATAAACTTTGATAACTTTGGCCGTTTAAGTGATGGATATTTGAGGCATCTACTGTTGGCCCTTTTCTTGTCTATTCTGTCCAAGAAAAGGAGGGGAGTAGACATTCACTTTACAGAGTCGCCATGAGACTATCTCGTTTTACATGCATGGATCTTTTGTAATTGTTAACTTTGTTTATTTTGTCATTTAGCTTGCTGTTGTGGTAGTGAACCCTATCTTTGGCCTGAGAATAATGATGATGTTTGTAGGCTTTGAATGACAATCCTTTAATATTGTACAGGTTTTGATAGCGGATCCTTTTGGAAACCCTTTAGTGCAAAGCTTATACGATGAGTGGCTTGAGCATCCTGGTTCAGAGAAGGCTAAGCGACTCTTTCACACAGATTACCACCCTGTCGTGAAAAGCATAAGTTCTCAGTTACACAATTGGTAAATGATTGACTTAACCTCCCAAACTCCAGTTTTCACAAGAAGGTGCGAACATCCCTAGACGGTCCCTACTGAGTGCCGAGGCACGTCATCATCTGGGAGTCTCTCAAATTTTTGATACAGAGGATCAATATTTTGTTTTGACAATTTTTTCCCCTACATAATGTATATAGTGAACTCGTCCTTATGGAAGAAAGAATCAATTACATGCGGTTGTAATAAATCATATAAATTTTTTAATGCCAATTTTAGTATGTAAATGTAGCTTTTTCCAATTTTATTTTCTTTGTTTCAATTCAATCATGCTCACTTTTCCTGCCCTACTTTGATGTCATGTAATCAATAACACGCACGAGAAATTTGTAGCTGCCTTAAACAATTTGTTTGATGTATCAAGCAATGGAGTACACAGAGATCACTCAAGACCTTGTAATGTGAAACTCCGACAGGAAAATGGGGCCCCTGCCTAAATCAAACTCTTGGCTCCCCTAATGTGAACTTAGAAGATTAGCCATCATGTGATGTATCAATGTACCGTAAGTTGATCAAAAGTGGGGTCTCAGTTTTCCTATGTGTATAGTTCTCTCCTCCTCATGCTTGCTCTGCAATGTTGGCCATGCAGAGAGAGAAACTCAGGCTTGTAAAGCATTTTCAATATAATGAAGGTGGATATAAGTTAAACAGCCTTGCCAGCTTAATGCGTGGCGGGAGGGATTGCTATTCAACATCATCAACTGCTTTGGTTCAGAGTCGGAGAGAGCTAGCATTTTCAAAATCTCTCTCTCATTGTCTTCATTCTCTGCGGCTGTCTAAACCAATAGAGCTATGGAAGAAGGAACGACAGTGGGGAGGAGTGAACTCTGAGCAGCCTTATATATATGTATATATAGTTGTTCGTATAAGATTGTCTAAACAAACAAACTCCCTTGTACAAACAAACATGTTTGTATGAGATTGTCTGATTCAATTAATTAATTAATTAAACAGTGAGTTTAGTTGTTCGATGAAATTCTAAGTGATTTAGAAAAGGAATGAGAATCGGCAGGCAAACAGCAAAGTCCAAAAAGAAAAGGTTGAGTGGCCAAATCTAAGGGAGTTTGTTTGTTTAGTGTACTGTGTATGTGGGGGGAGAGGCAAAGGCGTTGCTAAAGGAGAAAATGGTTTGGAGAAAATTCCAAGAAGAATGTTGAAACAACCACATGGAAGGGAGTGTTTGGAATTGGATGATACTCTGTCAACTAGCTGCTCCCATAAAAAATAAAAATAAAAACCCTCTTCAGCTTTGAAAGGCTCTTTTATCTTTTTGGGGGGCCTTTTTCTTTTCTGGTTCGGTTTTTCGAGTTCCTTTGCCCTTATGCTTTGTGTGCGCTGCAGAAAAGAAGGGAAGAATGTGGGGGCGGTGTGGACAATAATGTATGACAAAGACAAACATACCAACATTCTCTCTCTCTCTCTCTCTCTCTCCCTCTCTCTCTCTCAAGATATACGTTTTGTCTTGGAGTCTTTGGAATGGAATGGCATGCAGAAATGAAAGCTGATTCTACTAAAGGAAGTGGACTGGATGCTTCTTTTTTATGCAACAAAAGGATCCTCTCTGTTATTAAATTTAAAATTTCGAAGCTCAAAAGATTGAAAGATATGAAATAAACTTTTTATCTTCTGGAGCAGGCGTGCAGTGCAATTAAAGTTTCTACACTAAGTTATCCTTTTGCCTTGTGTTTGGGTAAATGCGCATATACATATAATATTACAAGTGGAAATTTGTCTAGCCTTGTAAGTTGTATGTTGTGTTGCAGTTCCTATTTCTAAATCACACTTACAGGCGATTTCATGAGCAGCATTCACTAAATAACACAAAAACATTTGGTCGTAAGCTGGCTGATATGCAATGCCCCTGTTTTTTGTCTTAAGAAATGCGCCGTGTCCAAATAAGAAGAAGAAGAAGACGAAGATCTAAACCTACTAAGCACCTACACGAGGGTTGTGAAACATTTGAAATGTTGACTATTATAAGGCGATAAGGAACACATTTAGACATCAAAAATTGAACTCTTGTTTAGAAATTAGAGCAACTCTTCAGCATTTTAACTTATCCCGGATGGAAAGGAAATTTGGCAATCGAAAACTAAACAAATAGTTCAAAAATTCTTTCAAAGGGGGAAGATATTATTTTATTTCTCCAGATGATAGCTGAAAAGATTAGTTCATATAGGCATGCCGAGTGCATACAGCCAGCACATTGTTCTTGTTCCAAAGGGTTGGGATGGTGATACATACTTCACTTCCATGAGTGATGTTTCAAGTTTGATTTGATACATACACTGAAAACTTTGACAGCTTCATGCATGCATGCATGCATGTTACACCATGGCATCATTCTAATGCATGAAGGTTAGCTTATGCCTAAATAAATAATAATATAGCAATTCATGTAACACTCTAAGGAGCATGAATTCGTTTACAGATGAAGAGAAGTATCCACATCAGAGTCGCAATCGGAACCTTGGGATTTATTTGAACAAGTGTCTAACGAAGAGATGTCTGTGACTGAAGGCCATAAGTTGATCAACAGCGGGGTCTCAGTGCTCCTATATAGTATATAATCCTCATGCTTGCTCTGCAGTGCTGGCCACAATGACAGAGAAATTCCGGATTCTGATGATCCATGACCATGAGGCTGAATAAGATCATGGTGATCGGGATGGAAAAACAACCTTTCCACGGCCGGCTTGTTATGCACGGTGGGAATGGGATTGCTAGTGTTCATCTTCATCATCATCAACTGCTGCTTATGCTTTGGTTCTGAGTCACAGAGAGCTAGCATTCTCAAAATCTCTCTCTCCTCTCTCATTGCCTTCACTCTCTGCAGCTGCCGAAACCTTTCCTGCAATAGAGCTATGGAGGAATGAATGACTGTGGCATCATGGCTTTCCCTCTCCATTTGAGTTTGATTCATTACGAAGTATATAATATACTCTTTTTTTCTAAATGGGCAAGTTTTTTTAGTTGAGCTTCAAAAAATTGGGGTGGACCGTGGTGGGAAGGGAAGTGATGACCTCTAACTCTAAGGAGCCTTAAACAGGCTTCATGTATATATAGGGCAGTGGCATGTACATGTATAAGATTGTCGGCTTCTGCCTCAATTAAGTTTCAATAAGGGAACTCATCAGTCCTCGGATGAAACTCTAAATAAGTGGTTTTAAGAAAGGAATGAGAATCGGCAGAGAAGCTGCAAAGTCCAAATAGAAAAAGGTTGTGAGGCCAAATCTAAGGGAGTTTGTTTGTTCGTTTAGTGTAGGTTGGGGGGAGAGACAGAGGCATTGCTAAAGGAGAAAAAGAGTCTGGAGAAAAGTCCAAGGACCATGTTGAAACTGGCGCATGGAAGGTTGTGCTTGGAGGAATAATAGGTTGGATTGGATGGATGGAGTATACTCTGTATCAAACAGGCCTCTTTAGCTTGAATTAGCTTCAATTGATCAGCTTTATTTTTAAGTTATCAATTTGTGTGAAGAATAGAAGGGAAGAATGTATTATGTGGGGGCGGTGTGAACAATAATGCATGACAAAGACAAATATTACATTAACATTCTCTCTCTATCTATCTACCAATCAGTGTGAGGGAGGATGTACGTTTTGTTTTGGAGTGTATGGAATGGAATGGCATGCAGAAGAGAAAGCTGGAGGTGGATTGGCTGCTTCTTTCTTTGCAGCAAAAGAGTCCCCTCTATTATTAATTTTCAAATGTCGAAGCTTCAAGGATAAGAAAAGAAAAGATAAACTTTTAACTAGACCAGGCGTGTGATATTTACACTACATATATTTGCAATGGGTATGGGACCGATGGGTATGGGGGTGTTTACATGCTCATTGTGTGTCAGTAGACAGGTATGTCGTTTTGGAGTATACAGAACTGAAGTTACACCGCGTCGTCTACGGGATTTGAATAATCATTAGGCTTAATTATACTAGTGCCCCCTTAAATCTCGTGAGAGCCTTGTCAAACTTTATGACAGAATTTTTGAGGGAATTGAAGGTGGTGGAGGGCAAAGTGAGACCAACTACCCGTCAATGTGGCATGGCATGGTGGAACACCGTTACTTCATGGGGGCAATACAGCTTTATCGTTATTATGTACCGCATCTTTGATCTGTGGACTTGAGGGGTCAATCAACCACAAAAAACAAAAAAGAGGAGACTTGAGAGGTCAACCATAGGTTACCACCAAACCGTGCAATGCATTCAGTCATTCTCCGCTCTGCATAAACCTACCAGTGCGCTACCCGGAAAGCTTTGACTTCACTATATCTAAGGTGAAGGTGAGATGCAATTTTTGTTAATTTGTTTGCATTGCTTTAGAGTTAGAGGTAGAGTAGATTTCCAAGTATTTGTTGAATTTCCTGATTTGGTTTTTTTCTTTTATTCTATGCTAATCTCTCTATACTGATTGTTTCTTGGAAATTTTGCTTGAGTAGAATGCATGCGGTAATCTATAGCCCTGAACAATCTCTAAGCCTTCGAGAAAAACTGTGTGTGTTCTATTCTTCTCCATCTTGGATGAATTAATGTATGCAAGATTGAATATACAAACTAACTAGGAAGCATTCACAAGGATTCACTCAATATCTTCCAAAAAGTGGAGAGAAGCCACAATTTTTTGATACAAAAACTAAGATGGGATCATAGGATCATGGGTCTTGTGGAATTTCCATCAATGAGTGGGAGCTCAAGATTAGATGCAGAACCTGAGACAGCAGAGGGTGTCATACTATTATTAATACATCCAACATGAGAGCTGAATGTTCCATTCACGACAACGTCCGATACACACTTCACAACCAAATCAATTTCCCATGAAACCATCCCAATTAATAGACACACACCCCACTGTGCCCAATTCAACCTTGCATTGCCAACAAGAATATGTGAGATCTCAATAAAAGCCACCTGCAGGACAAGAATGCCACCCACAGACACCCAGAACCACTGATTGTGAAGTATGTCCCTGAACACGTTCTTCTTCTCTAGCTCCCTTGAATTGACTTGATTGAATACCTGACACAGAACAAAACTGTTGAAAACAATGGACTCGCTAACCTTCTTGCTGATGCCCGGGACGGTTTGCCCTTTTAGTTGAAAGCTGACCAAGATGGCACTCTGATATAAGGCTTGACTGACAATGTTTCTCCACATTACCTTGCTAATGAGCCAGTCAGTTCGTCTGACCGGTGGCTTCTCCATTAGTTCCTTTGTCGGCGGCTCCATCAGTAGAGCAAGCCCACCTAGAAGAGTCACAACCATGTTTGCCCAAAATAACTGAATTGCTGTAATTGCACTCTCTCTACAAGCCATTGTGGTAGTGGCTGTTATCAGCAGCCCTGCTATGTTCATGGTGAGCTCAAGTTGGATGTACTTTTGAATGTTATAGTAAATGCATCTTCCGCACCTTATAATGGGGACCAAGAAACTAAAATTTCCATCCCAGATGATGATGTCAGAACTTTCTCTTGCCATTTCACTACTCCAAGTCCCCATTGCAACGCCCACATCTGCTTCTTTAAGAGTTGGAGTCTCATTTGTTCTGACTCCAACCATCGCCACAGCGTGGTCTTTTTCTTTCAGGCATTGCACCAAAAGGAGCCTGTCTGAAGGAATGGAGTTTCCCATCACGCAGATTTTATCTACCATGTCCATCCTTTCTTCTGCACTACTATTTCGAAACTTTTCGCCTTCGAGCACCAACCTGTTTGAGTTGGCAAATATTCCACATGCAACAGCAATGTCTTTCAGCTTTGACACCTTTTCTTCTGACACCAATATGATGTTCACTCCTGCTTCCATTATATCTTCGCAACATGTATACTTCACACCTAGTAGTCCTATTAAGATTAAGCTGTTTTCTTCAAGCATTGCAACATCAGTCTGCTTGTAAGCAAATGCAATGGTCTTGAGATTGGACTGCATGTGCTCTACAATCTGGTTAAAAGCCAGTCTACGTTGTTCATCCATGACCTTTATTGTCCCTCTACTGTCAGTGTAGTGTGAGCACATGGCTAATATTGTTGTTGCAGGTCCTTTCCAATGCAAGCACATATCTCCTTCATTGTCACTGGATTTTTTCATCAATACTCCACTGCCTTCCTCGTTGGTGCTCAACTCCTTGGCCTCCAGGATGGTGTGGCTCTGCCTCAAAATCTCAATTTCCATCCCCAAATTGGCAGCCCAGGGAAGGAGCGGGTCCTCTGATGAGCTGCAAGAGCTTGACGATTTCAAAAGTGGTGTGCAGATTCCATTGCACAAAGCTTCACGAACACTTGTGTCTATTCTGGTGACACAGTCATTTTCTATGACTTCGTTCCCAATATAGCACACGTCGACTTCCAGCGAGTTCAAAGTCAGCACACCAGTTTTGTCAGTGCAAATGGTTGTGACAGAGCCCATGGTGACACAAGCCAAAATTCCTTGAGCAATGGCCTTGCCAGACAGTGTCTTCCTATTCCAATAGGTAATGGCAAGTGTAACAAAAAGAGGTATCCCTTCCACTACTCCTACAAGCAAGATGGCCAGACCTGTTGTTAAGATGCTAATCTGCCCACTTGGTTTCAAGAAAACTTTCCCCATCTCATTCATTATTTCCTTACTTGCAGTTTGTTTCCCCTTAAGCTCTGGGAGGCCAGAGCTGTAATCTTTCTTTTCAAGCAAGAAACGAAAGAACAACACTACAAGGAGGAGAATAGAGATTGAGAGCCCGGCAATATGGGTGCGTGTGTTCATCTTGTCAAGTTGAGCTGGTAATTGGGCACGGTTAGGAGTATGTGCTACTCGGTTCATCAGCTCACCCAATGCCGTGTCCATGCCCACAGAGGTAACTAGCATGCGACCATTTCCACTAACCACCTTTGCACCATAGAACATAAATGGTTTCTTGTCATCAATGGTTGTCTCCATACCATCATCCAATACTAAGAACTCACCAGAAACAAACAAACCGTCAAACATCAGATACAGAAAGTTCACACGGACAACCCCCTCTGAAGGCCTCAACTACATTTTCACTCATCCCTGCAGTCTGTATCACTGCATTATGGTTGTGTGAGTTTTCAAGCCAGAAGTCACGTATGGAAGATGCAATCACATGTATGAGGATGGCAAACATTATGATGGCCCCTTCATACCAACCGGTCCTTAGGCCTTCCACCTTGATGCCAAACCCAATTGACAGCAATCCAGCCACAAAGAGAAGGACAATGGTGTAATTGTTGCACGATTGAAGGAGAAGTTTGAAGAAGCTTGGAGCAGGAGCCTGTGTTGTCGAGAGTGCATTGACCATGCGTCGATGACAAATATCTTCTTGTTCGCCTGAAATTCCAATTTGTAAATCTGTGTTGAGTGCCTCTGCAATCCCTAGGGTGCCTCCAAACTTCTGCAAGGAAACAAAATCCTCGTCCTTCACTATCTTGGCAACATTTGCATGCTGGAGTTCAGCATCACTTGCAGTACTATCCCTGCTCAAATGGACATCAGAAACTTGAGGTGAGGCAGGTGAAATTTCTGTAGTCCCTGTGAGTTCCAAGTCCTGCAAAAATCAATTAGCAGTAATTTAACTACAGTTACTTGAACTGCAGCTCAATTTGGTACAAGAGTAAGAACCGAAACAAGTATTATATGTTGCTCGATTGTGAATCTCAGGTCGATTTTGGGGCTCAGATCTAGCAACATATTACATCTGCCTGTCAAGCTCTAGAATAGCCCATAAATAACTCAGCATTCCAGTCACAGTCGTGGAGTAAAAGTCTTAATCAGACTCAAAACTGTCAAAGTAGTATTTGCTCAGACAAAAGTAGAGATCATCATAGGCCATGTTTTACGGTACCAATACATAATACACACAAAAGATTGGAATATGATGTAAAAGATATATTATGCAGCACCAATACATATATAAGAGTTGTTTTCCATATGTTATGACTTTTTCATAAAAAGATATGTACAGTAGGATATTATTGTTGAGAGTATTTGTCTCACGTTGAAATGTTAAGGGACCAAGCCTGGGTTTATAAGGAGTTGGTATCAAAGTGGGTTGCCCACGTGTGAAAGCCTAACGGCCACACGTGCTCCACGTCACCCAAAATGTGTTGTCCACGTGTTAGGCTTGAAAATTTGCCACATGTGCGGAGGCATGTGAGAATGTGAATGTAAAAAATCCCACATTCACACGTGCTCCCACGTCACCCAATATGTGTTGTCCACGTGTTAGGCTTGAAAGTTCGCCACACGTGCGGGGGCATGTTGACCGTATTTATTCCACATTGAAATATTAAGGGACCAAGCCTGGGTTTATAAGGAGTTGGGTTACTCCCTCCATTGCCAATTGGTTTTGAGTAGAACCTCAACTTCCTTCAATTAAATGGTAATATTGATAGAAGAACAAAATTGAGATTTCACATAAGATTCTTTATACTATGTCATATATTTTCTTCAAATTAGCTAGCTATATATAGTTAGCGGTGGGAAAGCTGTAGCAATAATTTGGCTATATGTATAGTATACTCACTGGTGTATCTCCTGCAGCAACAGTGCTGGTAACTGTATAATGGATAGCGGATGATGAGGGTTGAGGAAGAGATTGAGGAGATGCCTTGTCAGCTCGATTGGCTCTTGATGAGATGAGGAGTTTGCGCACTTGGAGGATCACAAAAATCCAGCGCCAGTGGTCGACTCGTGGCGGGTTGGTACCGGTTATGAGCAACACCGTCTGCTGAGACTCGAGGTCTAAATGGTGCCCAGAGCTTCTTGTGTCTGTCATACTAGTAGCTAGCTGGTGGCTTTGGTGCTTATCCAACCTTATTGCAAAGACGAAAATTAATGCAAAAATTAAATGGAAGAGATTGAGTTAAAACGAGATTCAATGGAAAAGGGAACAAAAATTAATGCAACAACGAAACAGATAGAGTTATAAAGAGGGATACCTTTTACTGAAATTAATTAGCAACTAGAAGTTGCTATAAAGAAAATGGATGAGTTACTGAAAAAACAAAAATGAAATTTCTCTGCTGCTGGAAGGAGAGGAGGAGAATGTGAGAGAGTGGGACTCAAGAAATGCAAGTAAGGAATGCTACAGGTGGTGGGATATTTATAGAGGAGAGAGAAGGGCAAGGCCCTGAAATGAAATCTGAAAAACAAAAACGCGTGAAGGGAACTTCTAGTGTAATTTTACAGAAGCTTCATTTCACGTAAGTTTTTTCCTTATGTTATGAGTTTCATTTCATGTATATTCTACTATTAATTGGTTACATGCACTTTCACTTTGGTCATTCAGCACACACGGCATAACTCCGCCTGCACGGCACTGCACCTGCAGTTGCGGACACAAATTAATGTTATGTAAATATAATCCAATTCGTAATTACAAATTATTGTTACTCAAATATATAAATATATATATATATATAGAGAGAGAGAGAGAGAGAGAGAGAGAGAGTGAGTTCATTGAGGGATCCCTCAAATTAGCTTATTTAAAAGACACCTTCGTAGGGCCCACTTCACATTATATTTTACTAATCCAAATCGTCTATGTTTTAGATAATCATTCCTCTACAAAAAAATCACTTGAATCCGATATTGTTTGACGACTCAATTGTGTTATTGAAATTTTAGTACTTTCTTGAATAACTATGTTCATTGATTTTGTATGATACAATTGGGTGTTGAAACGTTTTTCGATTTGTCTAATTTTTTGCAAGGATGATCTATGAATGTAGACTTAAAAAAAATATATGGTTTGGATCGTTGAGAAAAAAATTGTAGGGTACTCTAAGAGTGTCCTTCAAATAAAATTATTTAAAAAATTCTTCAATAAAAAAGAAATATTATATATATAGTTTAGGGAACACACGCATCTTTCCTCTCTCATTTGTAGACGCGGTTTTTATAGTCTTGTTTTATGGCTATGAAGTAACTGACAGCCACCAATTAATACTGATGTTATATTCCCCTTCCAACTTATTTCATAATCTCTTTTAACCTATTTGAATTTGGAAACTGGAAAGCATACGTTTTCATGTATAATTATGAAAAATGTTAACGACAACTATGCTTTGCTTTATATATTGATTAAGCTGTTGTTCCAATTTCAACACTACCGTTCGTATCGTATGAGGGAAGAAAGATGCGTGTGTGTGTGTGTGTGTGTGCGTACGTAAAAGAAGAAAGAAGCTGCCTGGTAAAGTGTCAAGTGGTAGCATATATTGCAGGCGGACGAGGAGTCGTCCAATTCCATGCAGATGTCAAAGTGTTCGCCCAATGATAACGAATAGGTTGGTTCTTAATTGGCCCATTACAAAAATATGTCAGCCCAACAGTAAGTACATTAACAAGAATTCTATAATGAGGGCCTTATATATGGCCCTTAGGTGAGACCTTATCTCTTAATCGTTGGATCAAATTCATTAGTCGTTAGATTAAATTAGTTAGCCGTTGGATAAAATAATTAACAGATAAAATCTCACCTAAGATATATATATATATATATATATATATATAGGGGGTGGATCCGTAGCACCATATTTTTGACACAATTTTTAGGCCATTAGATTACTCCACTTTTAATGGATGAAATTAAACCTTTTGACATAAATAAATTATTTAAAATATTTTTCTCTCATCTATCAATTTTCTCAAAAAGGTAAATTTTTCTCAGCAAAGTAATTTTCCTCTCTCATCTTTCCTGTTATCTGCCAACTCTCTCTTTCATCAGACCCAAAAACCATCTTGCTCCTCTCTCTCTCTCTCTCTCTCTCTCTCTCTCTTGCTTTAACCGCTCGAAGTTGTCTCTTGATCTTCTAATGAGACTCGAAGAAATGTACAATAATTGTGAAGATTTTTGTTTGCTATAGTACTATTTTCATTTTTGTCGAAGACAATTCCATTCCAAACGCTGGAGATAAAAAAGGAAACACAGCCAGACTAAAAACAAAGAAAACTGAAGACAAAACAGGCCTTGCAAGCAAGAAACAAACTAACTAAAAAAATCCTGCATATTAGGTGAAAAGTCCCAATTTTTCATTGGTTTTCGTCTTTTTTTAAAAAAAAAGCTAAGTTGGGTTACCTTCTAATTCGAACAAACTTCCTTACCGCTACTCCCTTTAAGGCTTGAGAAATGATGGTAAAATTGACTCGCATAACTCCAATAAAGTTTTTCTTTTTACAAGATCAGGGTGATACATTCTTATGTGTTAAGGCTTTTAATGGCTTGGTTCAAAGTTTGGAGTTTCAGAAATGAAGCTACACAAAGCAAATATAAAATTGCCAACATCTAGTCCTCACTCATCTTGGTTGAAAGAGAAGATTACAATCCCTAAATCCCAAACCCAAAAATTCAAAAACATGAACAACAATATGAAAGAAAGATAGAAAGACCAACATGTTTGTTTTTTTTTTTTTTTTTGTCTAATGAAAGAGAGTGTTAGCAGAAAACGTGATAGGGAAGAGAAAGAGGAGAGAAAAAAAATGCTTTTGTGAGAGAAATTTAACTTTCCGAGAAAATAGAGAGAAGAGAGAAAAATACTTTAATTATTTTTTATGTAAAAAAATTATGTCAGATTTAATCTCATCCATTAAAAGTGGAATAATCTAATGGCCCAAAAATTGTGTCAAAACTTGTGTCAAAAATATAGTGTCACGGATCCGCCCCATATATATATGACTCTCACTATAGAATGACTCAGTCCATTAACAAAACTATCGACCTATTTACAAAATTGTAGGCCCATTAACAAAATGAAACCAGCAGGCCTAGTGATGAAAATTGGAACGCTGAGTAGGCCCTTCAATCCAAAAAATATATACAAAGCCTCTCTTTCAAAGTTTCGAAACGACAATTGCTTGCTTACAATAAAACTAACAATTTCCATTTTACAGCAGCACCATCACTGGCACTGTCCCTTGCCCACAGCCATTCTGTTATCATTAACTTAAACAGACATTTCACATGACAGTTTGTCATCTCATACAAAACCCTCTCAATCTATAGGATCTCCCAAAATGAATTGGCATGATCATATATGTATAATAATCCACATGCTCCATACAAAAGTAATTCTTTTCTCTCTTTCTTTAAACCAAAATTCTACTCAAGACAGAGTAAAGTAGAACACACAATATTTTTGCACAAAACAATCCCCCACTGAGCTGGTCATTCCCCCTCCCCTCTCCCCAAGCTTTAAAAGTGAAAACAAGATTCAATAAACCATTAAAGAGCTCACTACTTATGTTCAACAGAGCTCATTATCTGTCCAGATCAGATAATCATGGAGCAATCAGTTAGTAGCACTGCCTGCTTAGTGTTTAGCTGTTTTTCCTTCACTTTCTTCTCCTACTCTATACAAGTTTTCTTTCGCCTCTAACAAATTTCATAAACTATCCTCTATAAGTAAAAGAACATTACTACAATTGTCAAAGTCTGACTGACTCATCTCCAGTGAATGTGATGTTTTCCTCATTACAAGTTATGTCCTCCTCATATGCCTCAATCACAAAAGCATATTAAGAACCAGACTCTTATCGCTATAAGACTCCTAAGTCTAAAGATTCAATTCCAGTTTTACAATAATATCACCAATTCAAGCCTTTCATGAAAGAGCAAAGAATGTAAACGATCCTGCTCCTGAAATGGTACTATGCTCCATTTGCTGACCAACATGGAGAAGAGGGAAGGGAAAGGGAAAGGGGATGCTGGCTCCTAAAAGATCTTTTTTACTTATATGACGGCTCAAAGGAAGTACATACCGGAGCATTTTTAATTTGCAATCCCATAAAAGGAAAACCACATGTTCAGCTTGACTGAATATAGTGAAATCTCATATGCTTCTAACTAAATGAACCCACTATGACTCAGAGAGCTGCTGACTGCTGAGCTAACACTAATAGATAATGCAAAAAGAACCACCTCTTTAATCACAAATAAAATCAACTTGTTCAAATATTCGACTACTTCGTGTAGCATCACACAATGAGGAATTCAACAAGAGCATTTTATTATCAGTTGTATGACATTTTAACACTTAAAAATGACGGCCTTGACATTGAATCAAAAAACCACAAGTTTTAATCTCAGATAGCACATGAACAAATTCACCACAAAAGGAACGATCTGATTATTAAAAATCCAAAACCCTAAAATTGAGGACATTGATTTCATTTCATTTCTTGTAACGGGCTACCTCACTGTCGTTGGGGAAAAAGCCCATGAGGCGTCCCGCCGAGTTCTGGTAAGCGTACATGAACCCGCCCATTAGCCCAATCAGACCTCCGGTGACCATCGACGGCCCTCTAATCCCTGGCTTAATCCCTATAAATTACAAAAATTAAAGAACCATTAATCAAAATTACTGCGTCATTTGAAAAACAAGAAAATCGGGAAATGAGAGTGAGAGTGAGAGTGAGACCGGAGAGGTAGCCTACGGTGACGGAGACGCCGGTGATGGTGGCGAAGCGAAAGTAATCGAGGGTGCTGAAGTTGCCGACGACTGTGGTGAATGGAGGGTTCCGATCTATAACCGGGTACTCGGGCTTCGTCGACGCAGTGATGTCTGTGTTCATCTTCTTTCCCGTTCAACTTCAGAAACGACGCCGTCCCCCTCTGTCTGGTCTGGTTTTGTTGAGCTCAGTTGGGTCTTCTCTTCTCTGTAGACGGAAGTCTGTAATGTAAAATGTACACCGGACACTGGACTCCAGAGAATTGAATATTGTTTGTGTGGCGTGGGTCTTTCTTCCTCAGTGTCCTTGGGCCATCTAAAATAGGTTGAAAGAGAAGATTACAATCCCTAAATCCCAAACCCAAAAATTCAAAAACATGAACAACAATATGAAAGAAAGATAGAAAGACCAACATGTTTGTTTTTTTTTTTTTTTTTTGTCTAATGAAAGAGAGTGTTAGCAGAAAACGTGATAGGGAAGAGAAAGAGGAGAGAAAAAAAATGCTTTTGTGAGAGAAATTTAACTTTCCGAGAAAATAGAGAGAAGAGAGAAAAATACTTTAATTATTTTTTATGTAAAAAAATTATGTCAGATTTAATCTCATCCATTAAAAGTGGAATAATCTAATGGCCCAAAAATTGTGTCAAAACTTGTGTCAAAAATATAGTGTCACGGATCCGCCCCATATATATATGACTCTCACTATAGAATGACTCAGTCCATTAACAAAACTATCGACCTATTTACAAAATTGTAGGCCCATTAACAAAATGAAACCAGCAGGCCTAGTGATGAAAATTGGAACGCTGAGTAGGCCCTTCAATCCAAAAAATATATACAAAGCCTCTCTTTCAAAGTTTCGAAACGACAATTGCTTGCTTACAATAAAACTAACAATTTCCATTTTACAGCAGCACCATCACTGGCACTGTCCCTTGCCCACAGCCATTCTGTTATCATTAACTTAAACAGACATTTCACATGACAGTTTGTCATCTCATACAAAACCCTCTCAATCTATAGGATCTCCCAAAATGAATTGGCATGATCATATATGTATAATAATCCACATGCTCCATACAAAAGTAATTCTTTTCTCTCTTTCTTTAAACCAAAATTCTACTCAAGACAGAGTAAAGTAGAACACACAATATTTTTGCACAAAACAATCCCCCACTGAGCTGGTCATTCCCCCTCCCCTCTCCCCAAGCTTTAAAAGTGAAAACAAGATTCAATAAACCATTAAAGAGCTCACTACTTATGTTCAACAGAGCTCATTATCTGTCCAGATCAGATAATCATGGAGCAATCAGTTAGTAGCACTGCCTGCTTAGTGTTTAGCTGTTTTTCCTTCACTTTCTTCTCCTACTCTATACAAGTTTTCTTTCGCCTCTAACAAATTTCATAAACTATCCTCTATAAGTAAAAGAACATTACTACAATTGTCAAAGTCTGACTGACTCATCTCCAGTGAATGTGATGTTTTCCTCATTACAAGTTATGTCCTCCTCATATGCCTCAATCACAAAAGCATATTAAGAACCAGACTCTTATCGCTATAAGACTCCTAAGTCTAAAGATTCAATTCCAGTTTTACAATAATATCACCAATTCAAGCCTTTCATGAAAGAGCAAAGAATGTAAACGATCCTGCTCCTGAAATGGTACTATGCTCCATTTGCTGACCAACATGGAGAAGAGGGAAGGGAAAGGGAAAGGGGATGCTGGCTCCTAAAAGATCTTTTTTACTTATATGACGGCTCAAAGGAAGTACATACCGGAGCATTTTTAATTTGCAATCCCATAAAAGGAAAACCACATGTTCAGCTTGACTGAATATAGTGAAATCTCATATGCTTCTAACTAAATGAACCCACTATGACTCAGAGAGCTGCTGACTGCTGAGCTAACACTAATAGATAATGCAAAAAGAACCACCTCTTTAATCACAAATAAAATCAACTTGTTCAAATATTCGACTACTTCGTGTAGCATCACACAATGAGGAATTCAACAAGAGCATTTTATTATCAGTTGTATGACATTTTAACACTTAAAAATGACGGCCTTGACATTGAATCAAAAAACCACAAGTTTTAATCTCAGATAGCACATGAACAAATTCACCACAAAAGGAACGATCTGATTATTAAAAATCCAAAACCCTAAAATTGAGGACATTGATTTCATTTCATTTCTTGTAACGGGCTACCTCACTGTCGTTGGGGAAAAAGCCCATGAGGCGTCCCGCCGAGTTCTGGTAAGCGTACATGAACCCGCCCATTAGCCCAATCAGACCTCCGGTGACCATCGACGGCCCTCTAATCCCTGGCTTAATCCCTATAAATTACAAAAATTAAAGAACCATTAATCAAAATTACTGCGTCATTTGAAAAACAAGAAAATCGGGAAATGAGAGTGAGAGTGAGAGTGAGACCGGAGAGGTAGCCTACGGTGACGGAGACGCCGGTGATGGTGGCGAAGCGAAAGTAATCGAGGGTGCTGAAGTTGCCGACGACTGTGGTGAATGGAGGGTTCCGATCTATAACCGGGTACTCGGGCTTCGTCGACGCAGTGATGTCTGTGTTCATCTTCTTTCCCGTTCAACTTCAGAAACGACGCCGTCCCCCTCTGTCTGGTCTGGTTTTGTTGAGCTCAGTTGGGTCTTCTCTTCTCTGTAGACGGAAGTCTGTAATGTAAAATGTACACCGGACACTGGACTCCAGAGAATTGAATATTGTTTGTGTGGCGTGGGTCTTTCTTCCTCAGTGTCCTTGGGCCATCTAAAATACTTTTGTTCCACGAAGGGGCCAACTTGGGTTAACCATGGGTCGGTTTTGGGTACTCCATCTAGTCTATGTAGGCCCATAACATTACCTCCTCTCTACAAGTAGTTGTGCGATATTTTTCAACACTTTGATTTTTGCATCATAAGTTGGTCAAAATAAAAGTGAGAGTCAATAACTTTTCCATGTTAAGTTGGACATAATAAGCATACTTTTCAAACTTGTGGGTTAAACCAGTTGAATAAGGCAGTGAGCACACTCTCGTCCACTCAAATTTAATCATCCTCCATGTATATTAGAATAATTCGTAATATCGAAATTGTCACATATATATATATATATTATGAGAGGTATCAATGATAAGACATATAAAATTGAGTTAACAAGAATCATTTAGAAAAGTAAAAGTTTTTACAGCTAATATAAGGTCTTTACCGAAAAGCACCATCTTTGTAAATTAGGGCTTTGTAAAGTTAAAGGACAAATAAGGAAAATAAAAAGAATTGTTTTTTTTTAGGGTTGGTAAATTGGCTTATTATACGCGTAAACAAACAAGAAATGCCTTCCAATTCCAAGGTTCAAGTTCCACGCGAGTCGCGACCCAGCGGAGGAAAGGTGAAGGCAATATCTAATGTCTGTATTGTCTTTGTCTTTTTGAAACGCGGGTGGACACATGGACTTTGGAGCCGGTGGGCGGCAGCAGGGCAGGTGTCATTCAATATCAATACAATTAATATATATGAACAAACCAAGAACCAACCTTCAACTTCACGGATGGATATTTTGAATGATGCTGCAAATTAAAATAAAGTATTTCATTATTATTATTATTTAATTTTCACATGTCACTATCTTATTTTCTTAATTGGCATTATAAATGGCAATCTGATGTGATGTCATCCCACCATCACCACCATCACCAGCACCGGGAGGAGGAGGGCAGTGGGCATCATGGGTTGGGTTTGTTTTTTAAGCTTTCGGCCTTTATTCTTTGCACAAAGTGAAGATAACTCCACCCACTTGCATACAAAATTTAGTAAATAATAAAGCTCAAAGATTTGCTTCAGACCATTCCATTCCTGCATTTATTTGTTTTCTTTTATGGTTGCTCTTTACATGGGCCCCATTCATCCGTGGAAGCTTCCTTTATGCGTCATGACAACTTGAGACCAGATGAGGACAAAATCTTTATGGATTAGAGATAATAACTTGCTGTTGAATGTTGATAATGATGATGATAATGAACCCCCAATAATTTCTTAATAAATCATTAATCAAGTAATGCAGCGTGTAGTTGAATTGAACTGGCCGTCGTCCGAATCCCCCCTATTACCTAATACAATTGGATGACGTAGATGATGACCTCTGTGGGCTCTATTCATGTGACGTACGTGGATTGAATTTGATATTTGAATGTAATTAGTGTGGTTGGTGGTTGTAAGTGTAACAATGACACACAACAGAATTTGCATAATATTTATTCGGCCTTTTCTCATCTCAGTGTTTACTCTCTCTTTTTTTCGGTCGTCTCGTCTTATCTTATTGAATGACCCGAGATTTAGGTCAAGTGTTTTGTTTTGTGTGACACATGGAGGAGGAGCTTTTTTGAATTCAAATCCGAAGCCTCCAAAGAATTATGGCCCTTGAATTTTTTATTTAGCAAGTATGAAAATTAACCTTGACTAGTAGTAGCACTCTCACTTGGATGTAATGTGATGGTGCTGATGCATTGAAGATAAGAAAGTGGGCCGTGCATGCATGCCACAGAGTAAACTGCTCTTTTTCTTTCGTTAAAGCAAAGGAAAAGGAAAGCAAAGCACCAGCCACCAAGATTCTCCTTTCTAATTATCCTCTCCTTCATCAACATCATTATCAGATCTCAGTTCCCTACAAAAATACCTAAGGAAAAGAATAAAGCTAAATTAGCTCCACAGCATCCATCCTTTTTATGCTTAAACTACCCCCAAAGTTAACTGTGCATCACAACATCATCATCTCATCGCCAAGAAGATCAAGCGTGAGTGATATTACAATACAATATAAATATATACTACCATCAATCGTGCGTGACATACTTAGTTACGGAATAACAAAACATAAACAAAGTAAAAATAAGCATATTACAACACATATCTAATACTAATAGATTTTTGTGGTCTGAAACGTAATTTGATTTTTATGATTCTCAGCAAATATATATCTTAACTTAAGGTCGCATGTGTTACACGCATGTACATCATTACAATTGACCCTAGGGTGAAGAATGGCCATGGCGAGTTGGCAAGGACAATACGTCCTATTCTACGACTCAAAATCAAAATTTATAATCTTCTAGTGTCATGTAATGGTTCGTTCCACCTTTCCTTATTAAATTACCACCATTCATTCATAACCCAAAATAAAAAAATTTAAAAAATATCTCCCTCAGTATTGACATGTGGCTATTTTTTATTCAAGTTAATTATTATGTCGTTGTAACTTGTATGTATGTTCTCTCTCTTTTTTCTTTGTTCACAAAATGAACGGTTGCTCGCTGGAGATAGTGCTCATTACCATTGGAGTTTGAAATCCCATGTCATATTAATTTCTCTGAAAATGACATGTCATCTTGTTGTCCATCAAAAGAGAATAATATTTCCTTTTATACATCTCTCTCTCTCTCTCTACATATATATATATATTTCCTTTATCATTGTAAATAAAGAAAAAAATAGAGAGGAGTCGTAAAAAATACATGATATTCGCATTATAATAACGCATATATACATCCCGGTCCTTATTATATGTCATGAAGAAATGCGGCTTTTGTTTTTTTGAATATTATATTTTGCTATGCGAAGTCCATGTAATGTAAGTAGGGCATAAGGTATATATGGTGGTATATATTCCACATCCTATTGGTTTTACCAATTTTGTCAATAAAAAGCATTATCTTGCTGCTGACTGCTTGTTTTTGTCATTTTCAGATTTATTTTAAAATATGACTTGGGCATGTGCCTGATTGGGTAGTTTCAACTATCTTTGGTTATTTTTGTGCTTCAAATCAATTATATTTCAATTATTATACAAGAGTCAAACACTTGCATTTTCAGAAAATCCAAATCCAGTTGTGTGTACTCCTTTTTCTAGATAATACGTATACGTACATCAAATCGTGATTTTGGAGGGTTCATGTTAGCTCCATGCTCCGTAGACCATCAGATCTTTTAGTTAGAGTGGACCTGAAGACGTTAATTTCCACGTTATTATATATTTTAATCATTTTAATTTGGGGTTTTAAAAACGTTTGTTCAACACTGAATAAAATATGATGAGTAAAGGTGCAGGGGAAGTTCGGAGAATGTGCGGTGCGTGGCGGCCTTCCAGGCAAAAGCTCTCCGTGAAAGAAGGCCCTTCTTTCCCCATCATATTACGGGAATGCCATTTGACTATTGTTAAACGACTCAATTGAATCAGGACCGAAAACGCCCATGGTTTTGTCTAAATTAACAGTTAACAGTAAACGCACACAGACAAGACAACTTACTTTGTTTCACAGAAATTCAGGGAGTTTTCCACGCCGCGTGTCTGTTTTAGCTCGAATTGGTGTTGGTCTATGTTGTCTTTTTATTTTAATTTTTTTTAAAGCTTTCGTAATCTTTATATTTGAGAGATTTGTGCAATCAAAGCTTTAACATAATTATATAGAAAATTAACAATTAACATCTATACTTCGTATTAAGAGCATTCACAATCATGCTCCTAATTTTTTAGTTAAAATTTAATTAAAAATATTAGAAAACTATTTTATGAGCTCCTTATAAAATTTCAACTCCAATCATACTCTCTAGCTTAGGAAATCATAAATGATTTATTTATTTTTTTAATTTAGCTTAAATGCTCTCTCTTCATATAAAATAATAAATAGTTAGCATTAAATAAAAACTTAAAATATCATTATAACTAAGCCGCATTTAATTAATGGGAGTTTCACTAAAACACCCAAAATGGAAGTTGAAATTATAAAAAAACCCAAGCACTATTTAAACATAGAAACACACCCAAAATCAACCCAAAAGTCAACTTTTTGGGTGTGTTTATAAATGAGTTTTGAGTGTGTGTAATGATGAGTTTTGGGTGTGTTTATATGTTTAAATAGTGCTATGGAGTAATTAGAAGTCATTTATCTCTCATCATATATAGGATCTCCTAGAGATTTATCTATTTTAGGAGTTGGATAAGGAGCATGGTTGGAGGTGGGTTTTCTCACTTCCTACTTAAATTTTATATAAAAAGGTGGTTTAAGAAGTCCATTATGTATGCTTTAATGAAGGAAAAATTTATACATGTAAAGCATTTAACTCTATTGATAACAACATGCACGGCTCTGTTTTCATGATATGTCAACTATGAGTGTTGGTAGTCAGTCAAGTTGGCTATAGTGGATGTGCTCTCCACTCTGCACCCAAGTTCAAATCTTCATCCTCGTTGTTTAGATAAATTTAGAGTAGAATATCACTTGTATAAAAAAAAATGCAGAAGCTTTAATCAATGATTAAAACACAGAGAAAAAAAAACATGTTATATGGTTTAATTGTGTTTTTGAATAATGTTTTAGCCCACATGTTGTCCTTTTCATGTAAGTTTGTCTCCAACTGCAATGATTCTTTAGAACAAGACTTAGACGAGTATGAGAACGTCAAGCATGCCTTGGTTGAACTCTATCGTAACTAACGTTTGATTAAGTTAAATTATTTCTTAACCTTGGCTAAACTTATTCATTGTTGTGACATAATGAATAACATGACATTTATTAGGAGGAAGTTGGGAATTAGCTACATTACACTTATTATTTACTTTAAGCATATTATTTGAAGATGAGCAAATTATGAGGCCACAAATCTCTATTAACCAATATTTGAGTTTTTGTTC
>NC_024128.1:20660167-20685641 GCF_000346735.1 Prunus mume
GAACAAATTGGAGACTTTACTACTATAGTTAGAGAACAAATTATGGGACACCAATCACCTATAAACAAACAAATCTCGTACTAAAAGTAATGGTCATCTTGTAATTTACTACAATTTCTTATGTTTTGGGCTTACAAAGAGGGCTTGAAAATACTCTTAAGTCCGCTCCCCTCTTCCCTCGCAACTTCCTTGACGGACGAGTGAAGGACTAATATCTCAATTGTATAGTAGTTTTATTTGTTTTTGATGTGTTGTAGCTGTTAGATTAGCTAGTTTTGCTTTAATGTCTATGAAGTATTTATATAGTATGAGGATCTCCTGATATTATATAGTATGTTTTAGTTTAAGATATTTGAAGTTTCAACGCTCTTTTAACAACCTTGTTACATGATTTCATATTAACTACATTATTAGTGACATTAAATGGAGCATTTCAAGCTGAGATGTTAAATTTAACGTGACACTTTTAGTAGGTATAAAAAATAGATGAGACAATTCACTCCCATCGAAAATGTGTAAATCCTATGTGGAATGACATTTTTATCTCTTCTTGCTATTTTATGATGTTTGATATTGTGATATTATTATTATTATTTTCAATTAATGTGCCTAAATTGTAGTAAACTAATAAATAATATGTAATAAAAAAATATTTTAGTTTGACATGTCGGGTAAAACTCTTATGTATTAAATTGCCACATAAATGATCAAATTCAACTTTAATATTTGATATTTGACATCTCCCTTAAAGATACTCGAAATTCAACCGCATTTGCGTGTGGGTCAAGGCGACCAAAGAAGAAATAAAAAATAAGACTTGGATCGGGTAAATGAAGCGCGGAGGAGTTTATTGAAGTCAGAGAGTTCGTAATTTGTTCTTACATCGCTTTGACTCCTGCAAAGTCTACAAAGTACAGGAGGAGCACATCAAGCCAATATTCTACTCTACACTTCCTGACCACACACGGTGTAACGTTGTGTGGGGAAAAGGTCAATATCGTAATTTGGCACCAAGTTTCTAGGCAAGTGTACGGTCACCCAGAATTTCATTCAAAAGGGGTAACTCGTGTAATTAAAGCTGAACCACGATGGTTTTTTGTTTTGAGCTACAAGCGTACAACTATAAAAGTCTTACGAAGCCCACAAACGCGTACTTATAGGAGATGACGGAGCGGTTACTATCTGGCTTCTGAAGACGAATCTAAAGCTTCATTAAGGTTTATTGCGCCAGAATCTGAGCTGAGCCGAGACGAGACTTGCCTATGGTTCAGGTATGTCGGAGCTAAGCTTTCATTAATTTCGACAAATTTGTTGTTTTTGAAGTACGTTTTGGATGAGGTTTTCTGTGTTGCTTGGGTTGTATGTTTGGTTTACTGGTTTTAAGGTGTAGATTCAACTTTCAACTTCTATTGGATGATTTCATGATCAGGGAACAAGGGTTTCTGTTACAATTTTTTAAAAAGTGGGGTTTTTTTCGCCGATTTGCATTCAAATTTGGCGTCTGAAAATGGGAATTAGAAATTTCGGCCATCTCTTGTCGTTATTGGGCGTAAGTTTGTGAAATTATTATCTTTGAGTGCCATTTTTGTTGATCTAAGGACAAATTCATAATTTTATTAGGCGGAAATTTTCCCATCTTAAGAAATCAAAAGATTCAGTCCGAATTTCCATTTGTTTCACAAGCCAAATAGATTTACTTCTCTTGGTTTCATTGGCATCTGAGTTTATTCTCCTCTTTTTCATGTTGCTTGCAGCTGTAGTTTCCTCTTCCCACCCACTAACCTTTGTGCTGTTAAAGTGCCTTTTTCTCTGTAATTAGTTACTTTATTTCTTTTCATAAGATGGAGAAGTTGCAATAGGGAATTTTAAATAGACACAAAAACGCGTCTCTACAACCGTGTGCTCAGAAATTTCGCGTTTTCTTGCTTATAGCTCTGGGGATGCTGCTGTAGAGAGAAATGAGTAGGCATACCTAGAGTATTGACCTGTGCTGTTTGGTTTTAACTTCTGAATATTTTTCTTAAAAAGAGTTTCTTTGGGTAAAAAATAGAATCCAAAGTTATGTACAGTATGGCTGCGTTTACGGTTCGTGCAATTTTGGGTTTCAACTTTTGATTTTCTAAGTCAGGGGTCAAAGATGTTGGTTTTAAGCATCATGTTTTGCTTGTCATCAAGCATCAAATTTACGTATGCTTGTTTGTATAGTCTTCAACTTTGTGGTTGTGAGGTGCTGACTGGTGATTGATCTGGACTATAGATCTGAATTCCCTAATTCCCAATATGGATCCCTCTCTTGAATCTGTTTCTAGATTATGAAATACGGGCTGGTTCCATCAGATTTTAAGTTCCTCAACAGATGCTTCTAAAATACTAAAACTTGTAAGTTTGTCATTTGCACCCAATATAGTTCAGAGTCATGACCTACTCGATCTGAGTCAGATTGTATTAGAGACTATCTAATTTGCTTATGTTATTTACTAGCTAGTGGGTCACATATTTTGATTGTTTTAAGTATTTCCTTAAGGAATGTATGGCTAATCAGCCAAGAAGTGAAAAAGCAGAAAAAAGGGGAAGTGCTGCTATTTTTTAATGATGGTTGGCCAATAATTTCAACAACTGCTATCATGTCTATCTGAGGACTGAGATCACTGCAAGGCATAGCAAGACAATGGGTCAAAATTTTTACGGAGAACTGTCTAAGGAGCAGATAGGAGTAGAGTGCTCATGGAAGCTCAGAGGCATAAATTGTGGCCCGTTAATGGTTCTTTGTTATGCATTCAACCTGAGCCCAGAGTCTCAGTTGAGTTGCAGTTTGGAATGGAAGTACTAACTGACCTACAATTATTGAACAGAAACGTAAACTAAAACCTTCTTGCTTTTAGACCCTGTGCCTGGACATTGTTTCCCGAATCATGGATGGCTGTAGAAGTTGACAAGTTAGCATTTATCATCTGTGTTATGTTAAAACTACAATGGCAGGACCAAGCAGCTATCTGTATATTTAGATTTGCTCTTCATGAGAGTTTTTGTGATCCTTGTTTGTTCAAACTTGGTTTATCCATATCACTTTTATTATTTGTTTCATTAACAGAATCTTTTATCCTCTGTGCAGATTGTGGTGGTTCTGTAAAGTTTTTTCTGGATATCACAAGCAGATGGTGACCAACAATTTTGTGAAAGTCATACCATATAGCTGCTTGTTGAGACGTGGCGGATACTGGACTGCTTATTGAGATTCAATTCAAGTTCTGACAGACCAGCAATTGAGTCAAATTTAGGAACATATATTAGAAAGAGCTGGTGAGAATCACCCTCTGGATCGGGTCAATCATTTCATATTTTCAGATGCAAACATCTCAGAAACACCGAAGTACAGCCAGTATCCACAGGTTGTACCACCACCAGCCTATGCAGGACATTGATCCCTCCATTTTCCAAATTTTGGAAAACAGTGTATGTTCAGATACTGGAAGCCAAGGAAACAACGTTTCCTTTCAAACCTACAAGGAAGAGTACTTCACCCTGGAATCATCCCCTGCCACTACTGGTTTTGTAGCCTGTGATTCCCCTTCGGCTGTTAGTGGCTTGTCTAACAGGAGTCCATTTTCATCACAAGGTTCTCAATCATGCTTGTCTGATCAGCATCATTCCCCTGACAACACTTCTGGATCACCAATAAGTGGGTGCTCCGTAGCTGATGATGGCAATGGATTGAGGTACAAGCTCAGGGAACTGGAAATTTCACTGCTAGGACCCGAATCAGATATTATTGTTGACAGCCACTATTGTTGTTACAAGAGTGATATGCCAAGGTGGAATAGGAATGAAATAGCTGAAATGCCCAACTTAAACCTAAAGGATGTTCTTATTCATTGTGCACATGCAATAGCTGAAGATGATCTACCCACGGCAAATAGTTTAATGGAAGTTTTGGGGCAAATGGTGTCAGTCTCTGGGGAGCCAATTCAAAGATTGGGTGCTTACATGTTGGAAGGTCTTAGAGCAAGGTTGGAAAGATCAGGGAGTTCAATCTACAAAACCTTAAAATGTGAAGTTCCAACAGGCGCAGAACTTATGTCATACATGTCTGTGCTCTTTCAGATATGCCCATATTGGAGGTTTGCTTACATGTCTGCAAATGTCGTCATTCGGGAAGCCTTGGAAAATGAGCCAAGAATCCACATAATTGATTTTCAGATTGCACAGGGCAGTCAGTGGGTGCCCCTCATCCAAGATCTAGCACGTCAGCCTGGTGGCCCCCCACATATCCGAATCACTGGTGTTGATGATTCCCAATCAGCTCATGCTCGTGGCGGGGGACTTCATATCGTAGGGCAGAGGCTTTCACAGATTGCTAATTCATGGAATGTGCCATTTGAGTTTAATAATGCTGCCATGTCTGGTTGTGAGGTTGAATTAGAAAATCTTAGGATTCAACCAGGTGAAGCCATAGCTGTTAATTTTCCATATGTGTTGCACCACATGCCAGATGAGAGTGTAAGCACTCAGAATCACAGAGATCGATTGCTAAGGCTGGTTAAGAGTTTATCACCCAAAGTTATGACACTGGTGGAGCAAGAATCAAACACGAATACTTCCCCATTCTTCTCGAGGTTTGTTGAGATGGTAGATTATTATACAGCCATGTTTGAATCGATTGATGTGGCTCGCCCAAGGGATGACAAACAGCGGATTAGTGCAGAGATGCACTGTGTGGCTAGAGACATAGTGAACATGGTTGCTTGTGAGGGGGCTGAGAGGGTGGAACGACATGAACTTCTGGGGAAGTGGAAGTCAAGGCTAACGATGGATGAGTTTACTCCATACCCATTGAGTCCTAAAGTGACGGAGGCCATCAGGAGTCTGTTGAAGGAATTTAATGGGAATTATAGACTTCAAGAGGCAAATGGGGCTCTCTACCTTTGTTGGAAGCAAAGAGCTTTGGTAACGTCTTCTGCATGGAGGTGAAGCGGATGGTGGTGACTGCAAAACTGTAAAATTTATGTTTTCATCTTGTTTTAGTTTGAGAGATTGATTTGTGTAGTTTCTGTAGAATCCAGACTTTTTAGCTTTCTTGCAAGAGTTCCTAGTTATAGGCACAAACCTGAATCTCGAGATTTGGTGTAAATGTTTGCCTTGCAAAGAAAGGGAATAGCTCTCAGTTCAGTTTTACTGCAAATTTACTTTCTTCTGCGTGATGCATTATCGTGGCTTTTAGCAAACTAAAGTGCATTTATCTAATTACTATTTGAAGAACGGCAGCAGTTTGAGGAGTATCTGAAAACAGACACCTCCCACAACACCCCACCCCACCCACCCCCCCAAAAACCCAAATTTCTAATTTCAGTCAAGCAACCAGTTCTCCAACCAAACGCACACAATTTAACTGGAGGAGCTGGTGGCCTTGGACAGGTAGCCCTAAAGGTGTCCGAAACACCGGAGCTGTCTTGGCATCGATCCTTCTCTTTGTACATTATAGTAATTTAGAATATCGAAAACAACAACCAAACGAACCGTTTTGGCACGTTTCTATTTGAAATGAAACGGGTGGGATCACAATTAGTTCATTTTGATACAGAATATTACACGGTAAAAGCGACCACTTACTTGGTAACTCTCCGGAAAATACGGTTATTAACCCGTGAAAAACGAAAAGAAAATAAACAAAAAGTTACACGCCGCTGCGATTCGAAATTCCATGATCAAATGCATGAATTGCAGCTTTCTGAATTCTGATCAGGAAAGTCGAGGTATGTTGTATTCATTCAATCTCAATGCTTTTCTCTTACAGATATCCTCTTTTTTTTTTTTTTTTTTTTTTGGGGTAAGACCTACGGATATCAATTTCAGTAGAGGTAAACTTCTGATTTCTTGTAAATTTTAGGTTTATAATTTATTTTTCAATGATATAATAGACTCACAATATGGCTTTTAGTTTTTTTTGAATTTTGAATTTGTTAAGTCGTGTTTGATTTTACGTGTTTCTTTCGTTTTTCAGTATTATATTTTTTTAAAAATGATTAATCTAAGAGAAAAAGATAATCAAATTTGAAGGGGAAAATTTAATATGAGAAGTGCTTGTCGTATTGATTCAGAACGAGAGCAAACTCTGGTGGATGAATTGGGAGTCCGTTGGATGTTGACCAACGGATTTGAAGAACAATGAAGGAGTCGTTAGATAGATCAGAGTTGCGCAGAATGCAAAGGGAGCAAGAGCGGGAACGACGCCGTATAAGGGACAGGCAAAGAAGGCAGTCTATGACCGTTGAACAGAGAGAACGACATCTGGCTCGGCGTCGTAGGAACTATCAACTTAGACGACTGAGAGCTGAGAATGCTAAAGTTGATTGCCAATCTCAGCACATAAGCAATGAACATGAAGAAGCAGCAGCAGCAGAAGGGAATGAAGGGAATGATGCCCAAGAAGTTACTCAGACTGAAAAGCTAAGCACCGAACGTCTGCATTACTCTGAGTGTAAGTGTTCTATAATTGTTCACTTGTTCAAAAATCAAAATGATTTCTTTTTTACATGATATTTTTACAGGCTTGGAAGCTGCAGCTTGTAAATCGGCTAATTTCACCATACGGTTGCGTTTGAGTCATATAAGGCGGCTTGCACGATCCTTGAATCATTTAGGGGGTGAAGCTATTGGTAACCACCAAATTGTAGCAGACGTGATTACAAAGGGTGATGCTAATAATACTTCTTGTAAGTTCCACAATGTCCCTGCTAATATGATGATTCTAGTTAAGCAGGAACTTGTTCGTATATCATCTCTCTTTCTTTTCTTATAAAATAGGCTTCCGAATTGGAGATTTTGATTCTGGTAGGCTGCCAAATGGACTACGATTGAATCGTGTTAAACGTCTTGCACGGACATTAAATATTGCTGCTCATGAGACTTCTGTCAACTGCCCGAAAGGTACTAAAGAAAAATGTGCATGTAAGTTTGCTATTTGTTTTCGCCTGAAACTATATTACATGCTCATTCACTTTCAGTAGCCCAGCTCATGTTAGGAACAGTAAACCTTACTTTTGTCCATGTATTTGTTACTAAATATTGCATCTGTGATCCAGTGGACCAGAATGTGTCTGCGGAAGAGGTTCCAGCGACCGGTGATGATAAGCCTAAATTTGGACAAACTATCAGGGTCGGAGGAGATGTTGAAGGACCCAACATGGATGGTAATAATCAGCTACAATTTCCATGTACTTAAAGCATTGGTTGGTGTTTCATATGTATTCTTTTTTTGTTGATTTTGTACTAGAGAAATCTGCATGGATGTGCTAATTAGATTTTGGTATCCCATTTCAGGATAAACACCCCCTCATGTACTAATGTCAAGAGGTGAACTTTAACCACACACAAAGCAATGGACTTTGCGTAGCTCTTCTCTACAGGTTTTTGACTGAAGACTAGTAAGTTGGAAAGTATTCATCAATTTTTGCTTGCATTCATGTATGTTGATGATCCACTATAAAGGGTGTAGCTGTGCAGGATTTGTTACTTTATCACCAACTTGTCGTTATTATCCCTAAGATTCATTAAGATTTCTTTCCACTTTCATAGTGGAAGATGTAAAAGATTTAAGCATGTCTTATCTACTTTCTAAATAGTTGTGAGAGATGCATGTAGATCTCACATATATTTGTCTCAGTCAACATGAGATAATTAGGCAGGGGGACATGAAGTATGCTGGTTGCCATTCATGATCAGCAATAGATTATGGAGTCCTTAGAAACCGAGCCTTGATTGTGTTCGAATATCTATTGTTATAGTTTGCTACCATTTGTTGGGAAACTTTTATGGACTGATTGTTTAACTTTTCTATTATATTTCTAGAATGCATGACAGAGGAAAGCTAACGGGATGAGAAAAGCTTCTTGGATTCATAAAATTTGCTGGCAAAGCTCTCTGATTTCTTTTGAGTAATTATGCGTAACGGGAAGAGCAAAGAACTGGAACTACGGTTCACTGCTCTGCTGCTGGCAGATTTGGATTAGGAGAAAGAGAAAATATTCATAAGGGCCTTGAATGAATAGGATTATACATGTAGATCAAATTGTGGATGAATTAATTATACAGATTTACTTATAAGAGATTCTTTGTGGGGGGTTTTATTTTGGCCTGTTCTGTTCAAAGTGTTTAATTTACCACGTATTGTTTTCTGCTTCCTTTGTCATTACATTTTCTCATTCTTCTTAAATGCTCAGCTGGAATTAATCTAAGATGCTTACGCCCAATTTTCAACTCAACCCACATGTATCTGGGCCGGGTCGGGTTGGGTTTTCTTTTGGGGCAAGAAAGAGTGGGAAAAGTTTTGAACATCTGTTTCCAAGGAAAGTCACCGACTTTATTTTGTTTCCACAAACGTTCTCCATCTTTAATACACATAGAACTCCTGGCTAAGTTAAAACTCCTAATCATACTGTGACACAAAAAACCAAAAATAAAAAAAAAATAAAAAAAAATTCCTAATCGTACAAGGACTCCAATCCTATACAAACAGAGAACCTTTCGAGCATTCATTATATTTATAGGAGCTCTCTCTGTCTTCACTGTAATTCCTGTTTCTTGTTCTGCAATGGAGACTTCATGTTACGCTGGTTCTTCTGTTGAAGAAGAAGTAAAAAAAAGCCTTTGCCTTTCTTTGGGCAAGGTTCGGGTAAAGACGGAAAAGTTTGAGAATGAGAAACCTGGTTTCTCTGTGCATAATAGTAACATTACTTGTTTGGGTTCGTCTTCTAATGCCTCTCCAAGCAAAACCCAACAAGCACAGCCTGATGTTTATCCAAAATACGAAAGCGGATTTGAAAATTCGCCTAGAGTTCCAGTGCCATTGTATCCACAAAGTATCTGGAGAGATCATATTTTGAACGGTGGAGGTAAACCCTCAAATTCTCCTCTGCAAATTCTGGTATAATTTCGTATATGTTTTGAGTTTCTTGTAATTTAAATTCTTGATTTTGTAGGACACTTTCTGGGTTCAAACAACCTGAATGGGCATGCCAATGCTTATCAACCAAAGAACCCTCTTGGTAACCTGACAGAAGAAACTACAAAATCAAGATTAAGTCGTGGAGAAACATCTCCATCTTTCTGCAGCTGGGCAAACCAGCTCAACCCTTGTGTTAATAACTGGTACCAAAGTTCAGGAGAACAATATTACAGAAGCAATGAAAGGATTGGAATGTATTCAAATGGTGATCGGTACCCAAGTTCTGGAATATCTAGTTATATGGGGACTCAGTCAAGCTTTAACAATGATGGATGCCATGGTGATCAGATATTTAAGCTGCGATCTTATGCCGATATAGCTCGACTCGCTATGACGCAAACCGGATCACAGAGCTTAATAAATATCATGGTGGCTTCTAAGGACCCATTCGCTAAGGATATGATTTTTACTGGGGTTTTCGGTTCCATATTCGAGGTGATGAATGACTCACATGGATACTATGTTTTTGGGAAGCTTATTGAATCATGCAATTACGATCAGTTAAGACACATTGTAGCACTGATGACTTTGAATACTGAATCACTTGTCAGCATATCAACCAGCAAATTTGGGTACCTATCTAATCCTTAACCCCACCCCATCATTTATTCTTCATCAGTCAATACTCAAGAAATATATTTATATATGTCTGTATTTTATGGTTATAGCTGTGATGGACTCGTGTCTTTAACTTGTTTGTGCAGATCAAAATCAATTCAGAGGCTTGTCAAGGTGCTTGAGAAATCACCCTTGATTTACACCTTGACATTAGCTCTATCCAGTGTATTGGGGCCACTGATGACCAACCGAACAGGGTCGTTTGTTATATTGAAGTGCTTAAACCTCCTTGACACACAGAAAAATGAGGTACTTTTTATGTTTCTGCTGTTGATACATATCATTGCCTTTGACGTGGTTCTTTTTTAAGCCTGCTTTTATGACAAGGTTGGTTGTGTGATTTGATTGCAGAAAATATACGAAACTGCTGAAAGGCTTTGCATCACTCTGGCCCAGAATGAAAAGGGATGCATATACTTGAATGAGTTCATCACCTACAGTAAAACTCCATACAGAGAGAGACTCATGAATGAAATCTCAAGCAAATCAAAACTCCTTTCTCAGGATCCTTCAGGGTACAAATCCCTCTCCCATCTTGGTCTTTTCTCGTTTCAATTGTGGTTTTTGCATCATATTGATTTGTTTTAGTTAATACATTATATCTTTGTCATTCAGGAACTTTGTTGTCCAGCACGTCCTGGGACTCCATAACCCTGTCTTCTCTGCAAAGATATGCTTTGAGCTGAGGGATCTGTACGTAAAGCTCTCTTCACAAAGAGGTGGGAGTCATGTTATAGAGAAATGCTTGAACTCTTCTGAGACGGATTATGTAGTAAATGCTTTTCTCAAGTATGAAAAACTGTCGCAAATTGCGCGGGATCAATTTGGAAACTACGTGATCCAAACAGCATTGAAGGCCACAAAGCGTGCAAATAGTCCCCTTTATAAAATGCTTTTAGCAAAGCTCAAACAAAATCGGAATGAACTCATGAGTGGATTTGGAAGGAAAGTGCTGAGTTTCATTGACAGCGGCGTCCCCCTAGACTAACTATGATTGATTGATTGATCTCATCAGGAGGAGCTCAATTTCAAAGAAACTGTTAGTGTTAGTGTTATGTTGTTGTTGTTGATGTTGTGCAATTTTGTTTGTTGTCTTTTAAAAGCCTCAGGAGTCAAAAGGTTAGAGCCACCCACCCTTAATGTTTCAACTCATCCAACTAGAAGAGTAGTTGATGAGTGCTTTAGTATAATTTGTAGGAAAAATGTAAGTTTGTTTCTTCTGGTATTGTAATGTATACGTCTGGTGTGATTCAAATGCGCTATGGCTGTTTCTGTAATCACAGTAAATTATTTCACACCTGTTGAAAATCAATAAGAGAAACATAAATTATAGCATATCTGGATTCTGTTGGAAATTTGGATTAATTTTGTATCTAGTGTATGGATGTGCGGATCAACTACAAGACCAAACTGTAATAATGAAAAATATCATTCGAATGCAAAAATTGTAGTTCAAGTGGTTAAGAGTAGTTATCTCAAAAAAAAAAAAAAATTATGTTCTTGAATCCCCCGGTCCAAATATAGCTCGTGTCAAAAAAATTACCATTTGGATTTATGCTGAGTTCATTAAACATATGCAGGCTTCGTATATTCATCTGGCCCAATCTCAATGCTGTTTATTTTCTGGGCCTGAGTCCCAAAACCAAACCGTACGGCCCAAAAGGAAAAAAGGTCAGTAAAACCCTAATTTCATTGTCGGCGACCGTGTTTAACTATGACTCATTCCCAGTCACACGATACGCATCGGACGGTCGTGACCTAACTCACTCACATTATAAATATCCTCTTCCACTTGTACCCGAAATCAGATTTGCAGCATATCGGTGCTAGGGTTTTAGTTTAGTCAGTCTCTTTATGGTTTTTAGTTTTATATCAGATATTGTTTGATCGATCATCAAGGCTTCATCCTTTTTAGTCAGGTTGATTGTTCATCGAGTTTAGCTATAAGATTTTTTGTTTTCCAAATATGGGGACCATTGGGTCGTCAAGATTTTGCAAAAAGCTTTTCTATTTGTTTGATAAAATTGTGAAATTTGTGACGGGGGACATTGATCAGTCTCCAACTTGAAGGAGCAGGCTATTGGTGTCTGTACATTCCCAAGTAAACGTCGCATACAAATTCTCGTCGACGTTGATGGTCCTCCCTCCCTCCTGGGATGGAGCTCCTCCGTCGACGAGTGGTGTCATATCCTATCGCCTTGTGGAGCGGTGTTTACTGCCTTTACCATTTGGGATTGGCCATGAGACCGACATTTTTTCTCTTCATAATTTTATGATATTGTTTTGTTGGAATAGTTTTTAAGTCTTTGCCGGTGATGAAATCAGTTATAAAACACACCATCTTTCGGGACTGAGTGGCTTATTTATAAGCCGTGCTGACTTTCTGCAATTCTGAGGCATTGTCATATTTCGTTTTATTGCTTTCATTCATTTTTTTTCTTACTTTTTAATTTCTGCTTTGTAATTTGCGTTTTCCAAATATAAACTTTTTAATCAACTTTGCTATTTATCATCCGATTATTTCCCAAAAGTTTATTTTGATTTCTTGCAAAGCTGTTCGATTCCTGAATTCATTTTGGTCGGAAAATCATATATGAAATCCAAGTGTATAATCAGATCCTAAAAAGATTTTGGTGCTAATTGGGATTAGCTAGTCGTCAATATCGTTAGCAAAAGAAATATGAGATCACCTTAAAGATCTTTAGACATGCTGGACGGATGCTATCTTAAAATTACCGAAGTGAACCCAGTTTGAACAGAACATAAATATGAACATGAAAAATCAGGGCAGCAATGACGATAACATATGTTGTCAAATTTGTTCGAGCAGAAACAAAGAAGTACAAAAATGCTGCTTGTCTCGCATTTATAATAACCAATGTTGTATCTACCCAGGGTAGAACAATCACAAGAAAAGAACAGCATCATGATTTTAAAATGAAAATCACATGTTGTCATGGGTCTGCTCTGACTGGAATTTGCACAATTCCAAGTCCCACCAAGGTAAATGATTATCCAAAACGTGCTGCATTGGGTTTATCAGATCATGGCCATAACCTCTTCTATATGACACTTTAAAAGCTCCCTGTTACAAAACAAATACAAATACAAATAAAAGTATCAGGAACCAGCACTTGCCCAGCCAAGATCATAAATATCTACTCGTATCGACTACAAATGAGGATTCACCATGAAAGATATGGCATAAATATAGTGATCATGTGGACTGAAAGCCAAAAAACGTCTGAGGAGTATGGAGAACAACCTTAAGAATTACGAATACTGTTCGTCCTTTAGACAAGTTGATCACTTGATCCTTTGATGAATTACTATTTTCCACCTCCTCCACTCAACTTTGCCTGCCGAGTGCTTGCAAGCATAAACCTGGGATTATAATGAGCTCCTTAAGCTGATAATGTAACATGATAAAAATCAAAGCCTAGTGGAAAGACACATACCATGTGATCTATCATTGAAGAAATAAATAATTAGTACGTACCAACTATCATGGGATTATACAGAAACTGTACAGCAACGATTGTAGATTTGTGAATTGAGGGGTCCCAACAAACATTATTATACTATTTATTACTAAAAGTTCCTACTTACACATTTGCATTCAGAACTTGGAAGGAAAACGCTAATTATTTTCAGACATTTTATAAAAAATGATGTCTATATACGTGTGTGCGTGTGTGTGTGTGTACAGCCTAGCAGAATATAAATATAGAAGCATGCATATGATCTCTTTCACCAAAATCACCACAAGGCCTCTTTACAATACGTAACTCTAGAAACTTCCTAACAGTACGCATGCAAGCTACCACTTCCGAATGATACAGATTCACTTATGTCAGAGTATGGATGAAATACGAATTTGCAATAGCTACTAGAAAATTTCTACATGAAGAATGAACCTTAAGCTCAATCAACACAAAAGTAAACTAAGTAAATAGTTAATGCAGGTATATTGTATATCATGTTAGGTCGGCCAGGATTGCATTTACCTCTCACATCATAATGTGAATTGTTCTGCTTCAACCAGCAAAAAACTCTTGACGAGATGAGACAGCCAGCCAGTTTGTTCCCTAAGCGCCAACCCAAATATGACTCAAAAGAGCTCAAATCAAAATCTGGAGTATCATTTCTGGGCAGAAAATCATAATAAAGTACTTCCATATCCACCTCAAATTGCCAGAGGGCAGACATCCAAACAATACCACAGGGATTCTAGTATTTGCAATGATTTGCACTAGAGGAAACTAAAATCAAGCTTCCTCCCAATCCCTAAACAATATAGCGCTGATTCCCCTCATCTCTTTCTTTAGATAAGTTGCTGACCAGTATATACCAAGTCAAATGATTTGGAACGAGCCCGTTATTCACACCTCTATTTAAAAGTAAACAAGCGTCATAAATCATGCCCTCTTTGCAATACCAACTGATCAAAGTGTTATAAGTAATAACATCAGGACACATCCCTTCAACTTGTAACCTATCAAAGAGATTCAAAGCTTCCGAAATGCGTCCCAACTTGCACAGACCATTTATCAGGCTATTATAAGTGACTATGTCTGGCATCAAACCCCGATGAATCATGTCTCTTAAAAACTCAAGTGCATCATATACTTTGCCACTTCTACACAGACCATTAATCAAAATATTGCATGAGATACTATTGGGATGAAGTCCCTTCATTATCATTTCTTCAAACAATCCCCTTGCTTTTTCAACAGCTCCAGCTTTGCAGAGTGCCTTTATTAGCCCATTATAGGTTATTTTGTCAAGAGGGCATCCTCTAAATAACATTTCATTTACAAGCTTAAGTGCTTCTTGGATCGCACCTCTAGTCAAGAAAGCATTAATTAATGTGTTGTAAGTAACAGTGTTGGCAATAACACCCTCCAGTACCATATCACGGTACAACCCTAAGGCCTCTTCCATCTTATCAACCTTGCACAGTCCATATATTAGAGAATTAAATGTAAATATGTCTGGCTTACATTCATTGCTTGAGATTTCACTAAACAGTTTTAAAGCTTCATGAACTTTCCCATCCTTGCATAGAGCAGATATTAAACGATTGTATCCCACAATATTCAGACTTAATCCCTTGTATGACATCTCATTTAAAACATCACCAGTTTCCTCCAGTTGGCCCTCCTTGCAGAACCCATCAATCAATATGGTGTAAGTTATCACATTGGGCTTGCAACCCTTAATTTCCATCTCATTGACCAATTCACGAGCAGAACCCAAACGGCCCTTCTTGCAGAGTCCATGAATCAATATGTTAAATGCATATACATCAGGTTCACAGCCACTACCTAGCATACCATCATATAGAACAACTTTGGCTTCATCAAACCGTCCACTCATAACATACCCATTTATCAAGGTATTAAAAAGCACAATATTTGGGCTAGGCACTTTGTTCAACAATGCCCTTGCTTCCTCAACTTGCCCTGTCCTGCATAATCCATGCATTAAAACACCATAAGTTACATAATCAGGAGTAAACCCCCGAAGAAGCATCCGATCAACTAACCTTGCTGCCTCATGAGTCCGATTGACCTTGCAGAAAGCATGGATAATATCATTGAAAGTCTGAACATCAGGTGTGCAACCCATCAAAAACATTTCCTCCAAAAGTCTCAATGCTTCATTCACTTGATTATTCTTGGAGAGTGCATGTATAAGAGTCTGGTAAACCACTGAATTTGGCACACACCCATGCTTTGTCATGTCTCTCAGAAGCGAGCAAGCAGTATCCACCTCATTAACCATACAAAGTGCTTTCAGAACCACCCCAAATGTGTAGACATTGGGAGAGATACCCCTACTCAACATGTCATAGAAGACATTGGGAGCAACCTTTGGGCAATTCCCAGCCACGAGTATATCCAATACAACATTATAAGATCGGAAAGTTGGTTCACAAGAATAAACACCTCTCATATCCAAAAGCAGCCTAGTTGCTTGTCCGGGCAGACCTGCTCTCCCATAATGCTTCATAATCATAATGAAAAGGGACTCCCTAAACACAATCCCTTCCTCCATAATCTGCATCAACAACCTATCTATAACCTTAAACTCCCCGGCCGCCCCAAGCTTATCAATTAACACATAGTACACATCAAAAGAATGCCAATAGCCCTTCTGGGCACCTACCAACTCGAATATCTCCATCGAAGTGGGCACATCGAGTGGAAGTTCAAGTAACTTACAAAGCTGAATTGGAGTGATTTGAACGAGTGACTTCCTAAGTTCATTGAGGTCAAACGGCTTAAGCAACTTCTCCCATTCATTCTCTGACTCTGACCCATTAGTATTTAAGACCCTATCACTGGTATCCGTAACATACCCAGCTGAGAAAATTGCAAAACAGTGGGTTTTTAACAAAGACTGTAACCTTATTGTCAGAGGGGTTGAAATATGTAGTCTTCTAAACATTACTCTAAATGGGTAGCTCAGAGTTTTAAGAAACAAACAAGAAAACCAGATATTCGAAAAACCTGATAAGCAAACTGGCCATGAGCCCTTTTACAGAGATTCGGGACACCTGAGAACCATTTCGGCCGAAAATTTCTGAAGCTTGAAGAACTAAGGAAGAAGAAAGATAAAATCCATAAAACCGTCAAAGGCATTGAATAGAAAAATGAGAAAAGAAAGATCAAACTCTGAGAGTAATACATACCGGTGCAAGCACATGGAAGGGAAATGGAAGGTCTTCGAAAGCCATCGAGTCATGAGAGAAAACATGTGCTCTAGTTTCTTAGGCTCCCCTTCGGGCCTCGGTTACCAACTCAACTGCTGTAACGAGGTCTTGTGGACAATTTTGGGCTGGCTTAGCTCTAGGCTTGAACTACTTTCGGCCACCAATACATATTCAGCACATTCGGGCCAAACTTTACTGCAAAGAGTCCAAAATTTCTGGTTCTCTATTATTATGCTATAGTATTTAAATATTCGAATATACCTAGAAATATAGCCGCGCTATACTTGTTATATAAAACATAATTCATATATTTAAATAATATAGTTGCACGGTTATACTGTTTAAATATTCGAATATATTTAATACAAATTTATAAATAAACTCAATCCTAGACATGTATTTATAAAAAAACCCAAGCACTATTTAAACATAGAAACACATCCAAAATCAACCCCAAAGTCAACTTTTTGGGTGTGTTTATAAATGGGTTTTGAGTGTGTGTAATGATGAGTTTTGAGTGTGTTTATATGTTTAAATAGTGTTTGAATTTTTTTATAATTTCAACCCCCATTTTGAGTATTTTAGTAAAACTCCCTATATTAAGAAGTACACACGCATTCCACTGGTTTCAGGAGCGTCTGTCATTATGTATTTACCATTTAGAGATTGAAAGGTTTCCAACTCTAGGGCTTATTCATTTTCGAATGCCTCAAAATTTTATGGTGGTGTCAAACGAAAAAACTATCTCAACCGGTATAAATTTATCTGTGATGGCATTTTCTGTATTGGAAAAAATAAAATAAAATAATTGAAGCATGAATTGCCAGCAATCATGTTTAAACGAATTAACAGGAGAAACAGAAGATATCTTCATTTTTTTCGCACATTCTTTGGTTGGTGAAAAGAATATATACTACATTCTTGATCGAGACCGTGTAATATTCCCTATCAACATGTTGTCTAAAGGGTCATCCAGCAAAGTGTAAACTTTCCAATAAGACATGTAAGGAGGTTGCAGAATAGAGATATATCCTACTAACTGGCAAAAGTTACTACGCATATGAACCGCACTGAACTTGAGATTCCAGGACAACTCTCGCGGCTTCTATGGCTACTTGTCCACCAACATAGTGCTGCCGGCAGACAGGCATGTAGACTTCAGCCCCGCCAATCAGCTCAGTCTGCATCTCCTCCGTCTTTCTTAATGTAAAGAAAGCCCGGTTCCCACAAAGTTCACATCGAGATGTTAACTTGGTTACAGAATCAGCAAGAGGAATTATATCTAGCACAGAACCAAAGCTCCTCCTGCCATCAATTTTTGAATTGACCATAAAATCAAAAGGGAATAATATTTCCGAAGAACAGGCAAGAACTGCCCATTGCAAAGTCAAAGAATGAGCTTGAGAACCTCAACTCGTGGAGAATTGAAATAATACCTTAAATAGTCACCATCTAGTCCAGCGACTATTACTTTTTTACCATCATGATCAGCGGCTTCAGAACAGAAATCATACAGGTCGTCAAAGAATTGGGCTTCATCAATACCAATTACATCTAGCTGTCACCGCATAGTAATTATGAGTAACATAAATTGTACATGGACAAAATATGCAATTTGTCACCCAGATAACAGTGAAACTATAATAATTTCAAATAAGAATTGCTATCTAATCAAATACCGGCACTACGATACCTGATCATATGCATCAGGGCTCAACTTTTGTTTGAATGCTGATAGATGTGTTAACGCCCAACACGGCATCTTGACCCCATCATGCGTCACAATTGAATCCAATCCATATCTTGTATCCTTGCTTGATTTAATTATAGCAACATTTCTGCCAAAGAGTTATTCAAAGGAATTAATGAATGATAAGCATGAATCCAGTAAGATATGTAATAATTTTCAAACAAGAGCTCAAAAAGATTAGCCCTCTGCCTACAAACAAACCAGAAACCTTTACATCTCGAAAAAATATTAACAGTAACTTGGAAGTATATGGATACAAGGTTCAACGTACATTATTTAAGCATCATTCAGAGGTAGCACTAAAAACTTAGAAAGGGTGAATATCTTTACCTCTTTTGCTTACATCTTGTGATTAATGACTTATGGGGAAGTTGACAATGAAAAAACTTGGCCCATGGACTCTCCTCTTGGATGTGCGCTGCATACCAACAATCATGAGAGTCCTCCAACATTGCAAAGATCAATCCTAGAGATAGTTATTAATGTCCAGTACTAGGGGTATTACCACTGTATATAAACATCAACTCTCAACTTCTAGTTATCAAGCTGAAGCTTTGGAAAAGTATTTACTAAGCACTTGGCTGATACATTCTATGAAGTATCATCTACATTTGTGTGGCTTTCTTCTTCTCACTAAGAACCTAAAGGAAAAAACACTTGCAAGCTTCTGGCATGCATAGGGCTCATGAACTGAATATAAACAATTTTCTCTCTTACATGCTTTTCAACTTCCTAAAGACTGCAATTTCTATCACGCTTATGACACTGATTAGTTAACTTTCTGTGAGTATATCACTGCATGTTTAATTGGTTTTTCAGACAAGACCAAAGTAGACATCTCAAGCATGAAGCACTTATGTATCGAGTTCTTTACAAGACAGGCAAAAGAGAGACATTCCTAGGAAATAAGCACTTTTCCATTACATAAATGAGCTTCCACTTAAATGAGGAACATAACCTGAATCCTTTAGAGAGCAATCAACCAATTTAACCATCTCATAAATCTCCTTGGATTGTTTGTGATATGTATCACCCTTAAGAAAGAAGTGGACCTCTTTTTGAACCTCTACTTTGCTATAAGCAGGCTCCTTTCTCATCCCTGAATCCGTCATCATAGACCTAAGCTTAGCAACATTGTCCCACAACCCAAAAGTGGCATAAGCATTAGACAAGACTACATACTTTCCAGCATTTTCTGGTTCCAATTCGAAGTATTTCTTTGCTGCAAGCTTTAACAAGTCTCTGTCTCCATGAATTCTACAAGCCCAAAGAAAAGCACCCCACATCACTGAGTGCTCCTTACAAGGTGAGTTCGAAACAAACTCATAGGCCTCTTCTAACTGCCCAGCACGTCCTAAAAGGTCAACCAAGGCAGCATAATGCTGTGCTCTTGGGTGAATTCCATAATCTCTTGTCATTGAAGAAAAATATTCCCAAGCCTCATCAACTAAACCTCCATGACTACAAGCAGAAAGAACTGAGATAAAAGTAACATAATTTGGTCTGAAACCTTCACTCTTCATGCTATGAAAAAAATCTAAGACCTCTACAACTCTTCCATGCTGACCATAACCAGATATCAAAGCAGTCCAGGTAATGGCATTCCTATTTTGACATGTATCAAATACCCTTTGCCCATCACATAAATCACTACATTTGAAGTACATATCCATGAGGGCACTATTGACTACAACATTTTCTCCAATTTGGCACTTTATCATGACACCATGGGCTTGCTTCCCATGCTCCAGTGTTGCTAAAGAGGCACACGCCCTGAACACTGATGCAAAGGTATATTGGTCTGGGATCAAACCACCATGTCTCATCTTGTAATAAAGACTCAATCCCACATCTTCCAGTCCCTTTTGCACATACCCTGCAATTATTGCATTCCATGAAACCAAGCTTTTCTCAAGCAACTTATCAAGCAAAATGTGGGCAGTTCCTAAATTTCCTGATTTTGCATACAAGATCAACAACTTGGTCTTCAAATATTCATTGAGAACAAACCCCACAACGATCATTTGTGCATGAATTATTTTCCCCTTCTTATACTCTTTCCTAAATATACATTCTTGCAATAGAAGAGCATAGGTGTCTGGGTCTACCTCTAACCCTGTATGGCACAATAGCCCAATGGCTTCGGCCAATCTTCCTGAATAGCAGAGTCCCTTCAGTGTTTTATCCACTGGGATGTGCTTTTGGGGCTTGACCTGAAAGCTGGAATTTCTTACTGGTGATTTATGTACTCAATCAATGGATCCAATAAATTGGTAAAAGTCAACTATTGAACAATGATGACACAGAAACTGAAAGTTCACCCGAATCACATGTCAATGGAAAAGAATTTCCATATACTTGGCATACATGCTCCAAATTAGCTGCTTAATTCTCAGTCTCAGAAAAGGCAACAATTAACATCACTAGTCCTACATAAATCAATCAATCAATCTACATGTGGACATTCAGACCCTATGTAACATAAGCACCATCACTCATCAGTCAGTGTAAATAACAAGTTCCACGCTAGTATGTAATATGTAACTATAACTGTACATACGCATGCAAACCTTTTAAAATTCAACAAAGAAAGTAAGCCCAATTTCATATTAAACCCAAAGAGTCGGCTTGGCATTAAAGAAACAACTCGCATGAAGTATAAAACTGAAGAACTTCAAATTTCATGTACTACAAATATCCCAACATTCAAAATCTCAATAGCCACTTCAATAGTCAATTAGTGATTCATCTTCGGCACAAAACAGTAACATCCATGATCCACCAAAAAATGGAAAATCACATAAAATTCAGACTTCAAAACCCAAAAAAAAAAAACAAAATCAGTGGAGAGTCAAACCTGCCATCGCCTCTCTCGGATTGAACTTTACGAAGAAGCGTCGTGGTCTTGCCGGCGAACATTGGGCCGACGATCACGTGAATCTCACCGGACCGTTGGCGAGAAGCCGTCTCCATTTGCATACATCGGTTCTGAACTGAAGAAATGCAGGTTTTCGGCACAAAAAGATTGGGATTTGGGAGGAGAAGATTGGGGTTCTGGAAAAGGGTTGGTGGGTTGAATGAAAAGGACTTAGAGGCTAAAGATGAGAGGGCCAAAGGTGTGGTCTTGGAGATGTGAGGAACGGAGTAGGTTGAGAACGTTGTGGCGGAGATGAGGGCCTTCATTCTTGAAATAGCTAACATCTACTTTGGTCGAGAGAGAAGGCCAGGGAGAGAGACAAGGGTTTAAAGGGTTTTGCTTATTTTGATTTTATTTTGAGAAAAACAAACAATTTTGCCACATTTTATTGTCAAGGCTGTGGACGGTGGACCCCAGTTGCAAATTTGTCACATTTTATTGGTTGTTAATTCAAATCGCAGGGCATTTAATTTAGACAAGCTTTCTCTTCAATCAGTCACTGAAAAATTTCTCCTAAGTAGGCTGCTTGCAATCAAATGAATGATCTCAATAGAGATTCGTGGGGTTACATCAAGATGCTCATGGTCCGCATTTGACAATTGTCCAGCAATTTGATTCTGTTCGATTCGAGGTTTTAAATTACTTTCACCAACGGTGGGTTTTTTCCTCCAACAAAGAACAACAACAAATTACCGTGTGAAGAAGACATATCATTTTCACTCTCTATTAGATTAGAACTAGGACATTCGTTTGCAGACATCAAATGCTAAAACTGCTTGGTTTCTGCTTGGTTACAGGCCACATATAACGCCATTTCAAGCCATCGCCTCTTCGAGCTTTCAAATCACCTTCAAAAAGCTTAGCTCAGGAAAACACCACCAAAAATGCAGTTACTGATACAACATAACCATTTATTTCAGATGGTGACACAACAAAATCAATAAGAATTTTAGCCTTCAACTTTATTTCATCTCAAGATTATCGGCCGCTTACTGTGTCTTTTACAGAAAGCATTAACATGAAACCACAACATGTGCCAAACCATGACACAATTCCATAATCATTTCATGACGGCCGCTTACTGTGTCTTTTACATAAAGCATTAACATGAAACCACAACATGTGCCAAACCATGACACAATTCCACACATAAAACATTAACATGAAACCACAACATTTGCCAAACCATGACACAATTCCATAATCATTTACTGAAGCTATTTCAAAGACAGCAAGAAATCCAATAAACAGAACACTATTATTGCCGTTTGGTGCTCAGAATTAAAAAGGTCTTATCCTAAAGTTGCACCAGCTGCAATCTGGATGAACACTGTTTACTTACAGAAAGTGTATAGTATTGCAAAGAGATGGCTTTTGGTCTATTCTCGCAAATGTTTCCTGTCCAAGCATCACCAACCCTCCTTCAGCATCCGTTCCCTCTCTAAGATGTACATTCCTTCTTTATACTTTTGGCTTGGCTCATAAGCCTTGTCCTAGGAATATGAAAATCAAAAGCAGTTAGTTTAAACCAGAACTTGCACACTATAATCTTCATAAGTGGCTAAGAGATTTCCAAACATAAAATTGGACCACATGATCAGAGAGTACCGGAAAATAAACTGAAATCTAAAGATGGGGCTAGTCTAATTAAGCACATCATAAAAATAGACCATCCCCCTTGAGTCCACCACTAGTCTAAAATCTAGACCGCACCCCATTAATGAAAATAGTAATCACACAACACAAGGAGAAGCAGCCACCACTAAATTGATCAAAAAAACTGTTATTGCAAGGTTTTTTTAAAAATGATTACTTCATAGCAGGATCCTACAAGTTTAACAGCTGCTGATCAGTTTAAAATCCATGCTTAAGCATTGAAGCGGAGCATGAACAAGGTCCATGCGTAGCATCATCACGACAGCCAAAGATGCTAATTTAGCGAGACCCACTTGATGTGAGAGTGCTGAAGAGAATAGCATTTTCATATTACATTAGATTTAAGTAGATAAGCTTGTGAATCCTTCCATTAAGTTGTCTTCGAAAATGGATCGCGGATCATGCATAAACATGGAACCTAAATTAAAAATCACAACAGGCTTTAGAACTTACATATTTCCAGCCCATAATTTGCTGGCAAGAGCTACAATACACGTCGTTCACAGTATGCAATCCGCTAATGAGTTGCCTCTCTTCAATCGGCCCAAGAGATATATTTACCCTGAAAAAAGAATGCTCAACGATCAGAACAAGTAACAAACCCAAATCATATCATAGCATAAACACATCGGGAAGACTCAACATCAAGTCAACATTTTTACGCACAAGATTGTACTTGGCCATTATATTGAAATAATGAAATAACATTTATGCTTCCACAAAAATTAGCAATGTTATCAATGTAATCCATTTCGAACCAAAGCGAGAACCACCAAGTGGTACAGGAAATGAGGGTTGAATTGGATGGCTTACACATTCCTGAAGAGATAGGCTCTGCCATAACGGCCCTGAAACTCCTTGGAAACGACGTCGTCGCGGGACGCAGAGTCCACCTTGCAATACCTGCACTTGAAGATCCTTGGCCCACTCAGCGTCTCTATAAACAGCCGCCCCATGATTTTCAAAATTTGTTTTGGGCCGAGCCCTAATTCCCAAATTGATTTCGCAGTCAAAAAGACACAAACCTGATCCTTCAATTCGCGCTCTCTCCAAGTAAAGAGTAAAATGGTGTTGTGGGCGTTCGGAGGTAGTAGTAGGGTAGGAGGCAATAAAATATTGCCACGTCATAATTTGGGGCATTTTTGTCATCCTAATTATTTTATCTATCTAATTAACCACGAGGCAAATTTTCTCATTTTCTGTTTGGGAAAATGGGTTGGGATGGGACTGATTTTTCCGAGTCCTCCAAAGACCATTGAATTTTGCTAGCGGCTCTTATTTTCATTTGTTGATCAATTGTGGCTCTTATAAGTTATAGGGAATTATCCAGAGAACTACATGCATCATCATCTTCACCAATGCAATACATGAAATTGACCAGAGTAAGCAAGGCATATGAGAGTCAATCACATAAACTTAGCCCCTCTACACACTAGTCTACTGACTGGAAAGTTTTTCCAATAAATCACAAGAAAAGGAAAATAAGATAACAAACCTAGAAGGCAGAGGAACGAGTTCATATATTGCATTAAAAATAAGGAACCAATAAATGAAAAACATGAAAATGGCTGAGAAGTACAGTGCATAAATTACTGAATTTGAACATTGTATAAGCTTTCTAATCCACCTTTCGGGTCATTTACATCTTCTACCTCAATTCTCTTTTCTTCAACCAGATTGAGTGAAAACATGTTTCTTGAATGAACATTTAAACAAATTCAAGAAATTAGATCACAGGGAGAAGAAGGAAGGCAAGGAACTTGAATTGAAAAATAAAAGAGGCTAGTTGGGACCCGCCAAAAAGATCCGTCCAGACCCTCATGTGTTGTGTATCCCTAAGATGAGCAGCACCCACCTTTTTTAGGCTCAGCAGCTGCGTCTTCTTGGTTCCCATCTCCCTGTAAAACTACCGTCTTCCCATTCCCCACCCAGCTAGGGTCCTGTTTCTTGAGCTCCTGAGATATCATAACTTTGCGGCTTAGTATGTTGTAGATCTCTTTCACAACCATCTGAAAGGCGGCGACAACGTTGGATGAATCGAGAGCAGATGTTTCCATAAAAAACAAACCCTGTGCTTCTGCCAACGCCTTGCCTTCAGAAGTAGGTACCTCCCTGGCATCCTTGAGATCAGACTTGTTACCAATAAGTATTGTAACTACATTCATGTCGGAGTGAGCTGTTCAACAGTATATCCACCTGATCAATCCTCAGTCCATCACATTAATTAAGGATAAATGCTAGGAATCTTTTGAAGCCACAGGGGTACAGGAATAACAAATTGACAGGGATATTGTATTTACAACTAATAGCCATTACCTCATTCAAAATAGTCCACTAAAGAGTATTTGGCAAAGAATGTAAAAGTGAACCATTAAAATATAGTTTGAGAGTGTAAAATAAGACATTCCCAGCAGATATACATGGTGAGGATGAAACATTCATCATCCAATTTTTTTAAGGATACTCACACCTTCTCTATGCAAAGCCCTAAGGCATAAAGCATCACCACCATTTCCTCAATGTATCTAAGATTTTAAAGGCTAATAGTTCATACAAATCATCTGTTGGCATGTGGGATTCCCAATTAAGGTTACCAAGAAGGCAAACTACATATTGCATTATGTTGATAAGAACTTACTGTGAAGTACCAGAAGAATATGTATTGGGAGAAAGCTATTAAGTAAAAAACAAGGGACACTGTCAAATGACTTACTGTGGAGTTCATTAAGCCATCTGCCAATGCTATCAAATGTCTGGCGTCTACTGATATCATACACCAAAAGAGCTCCAACAGCACCTCTATAATATGCGGAT
>NC_024128.1:20695577-20732068 GCF_000346735.1 Prunus mume
TTGAAAAGGCTGAGGAAGGAACAGCTGGGAATGGCGTGTTCGGAAAACTAAAGGGTGCATTGAGCAACACCGTGGTCCGAAGAGGACTTTATGCAGGAATCACTGTGCAAGTAGCTCAGCAATTTGTAGGAATTAATACTGTCATGTATTACAGCCCAACCATCGTTCAATTTGCCGGGTTCGCGTCCAACCAGACGGCTATGGCGCTGTCTTTGATCACCTCTGGTGTCAACGTGGTTGGCACCCTCATCAGCATGTGCTTTGTAGATAGATATGGAAGGAGAAGGCTGATGATTATCTCTATGTTTGGGATCATCACTTGCCTGGTGGTGTTAGCTGGGGTGTTTTACTATGCCGCAGAAAATTCTCCCAAGATTAGTAATTTGGAATCTGCTAGGTTTGGCAACAACTCTACATGCCCGGCTTATGGCTCTGCTTCTAACCCTGCATCATGGAACTGCATGACATGTTTGAAACAAGACTGCGCCTTCTGTTCTAGCAAAGTGAAGGATGTAAGCGCACAACTAACTAGTGAGCCTTTACTCAACATAAATTAAAGATTTGACCTCAACTAATCCATTTGTTTTTCCCTTAATTGTTGTCAGCTCGCCCCGGGAGCTTGCTTGGCTGCCAATGATAACATGAGGGATTCGTGTCGCGAGGACCGTCGTACGTGGTACAGCAAAGGTTGTCCCAGCAAAATTGGAATCTTTGCAGTGATCTTACTGGGACTGTACATTATTATGTATGCGCCTGGAATGGGAACCGTACCCTGGATTGTGAACTCAGAGATATACCCTCTGAGATACAGAGGAATAGGTGGAGGGATTGCTGCAGTTTCAAACTGGACAGCCAATCTCATAGTCAGTGAGACATACTTGACCCTCACCAAGGCTCTGGGTTCTGCCGGAACATTTCTACTATTTGCTGGATTTTCTTTAATTGGACTTATATTCATTTACTTCCTGGTTCCTGAAACCAAAGGAATGCAATTTGAAGAAGTTGAGAAGTTGCTTCAGAAAGGCTTCAAACCTAAACTATTTGCTCCCAAGGACACCAAAGGCAAAGCCAAAGTTGAGGAGTAATCTAATTTGTTAGGGACCATATCATTAGTTGTGTGAGAATTGATGTGTATATGTCATGTCATTTAATAATAATACGGTCGATTATACTATGCTATAGTTTTTCTTTTTTAACTCCCTTTTATTTTTATCTTGAGAATATGCTAGTGATGAATGTTGTAGACACGTGAGAAATAGAATAATTAGTGAAAGATAATCTCTTGCCTGAGAGGAGAGGATTGGAACTTGAGTGCAAAAACATGGGTTCACTGTCTTGGCCAACTCGACTAAATGGTACCGTTGTAGAGACAGAGAGATAGAGACCATGACATACTGTTACTGAAATGTGTACCATCACATCACATTTCGCTCAGAGGCAACGCATGCAAAACACATCAAACACTTTAGGATTGGAGATTGGACCCGTGTACGCTTTGACGCAAAAGGCGCACCGACACCTTGTAATTCACTGACATTTAAAATACGAGATTGCAACCATCCAAGCAAACAGCGGGACAAAACAATACCTGCTGCTCCGCCAGCTAATGCATGATTAGTATGGACAAGGATTTATAAACAAGTATTCAAAATCTTTCGCTTGGTGGGGTTTGGATTGGATCGGTTGGTGGCCTTTGGATTGGGTTTGCCAGATGAATGAATCAATTGCATTTGCATGTAGGACAGGTGGTGATGGTATCTCGCGAGCAGGTGACCTACTTTACATCAAAGACAAGCAGCATGTCAAGGGCCCTCTGTCATTATAGATTTGCATATCTCCACTAAAATAATGCCCCTTTTTTCTCTCTACTTTCATAAAATTAAATTGTTTTAAAGCCTGCTGTTTGGCTGCCGAGAAAATTGCCCAACAAGAGGAGAATAAAGGATAAAATCTTCAGGAGATGACCTTCCTGTATTGGCATCTAGGCAAAGTATAAAGTTGCATTCACTACTAAGCAAGGTATAACGATCGTGTAGCTGGACAATGGTTAAAGGTCCAGATCCCCACCACAAATTGAGTTCAAGATTCCAATTTTGCTACCACCACCAACGGACACTAAAACACACATTGTGCTTTGAAGGACGAATCCGATGGATCAATTTCATCATACAGAACTTAAAACACAATATTGAAAAAAAGAGAGGAGATTTTTCCAACCAGCTTTAGACAATCTATCATTACAAGGAAAACCAGACAATGAATAAAACCCTTTGAGAAAAATTTGGGGCTTCCCAGACAAAACACGGGGAAAATAACCCAAATCTTTATCAACCCAAAACCACAAGGCAAACAAGTATTCCACCCCTACAAAAAACCAAGTCAATAATAGAAAAGAGGGATAAGAAACAAACAAGATACCCAACCAAAAACCTAGTTAAAAATCAAACATCTAAAAGTCAGTTTCTTGCTCACTAGCTTCTTCTAATCCTTCCTAGTACAATCATATTCTTCCTAGCTTCTCAACCACACTGTACAAAACCATGAAACAACACTTCCTATATACAAGTGCAACCAAACACTGAACCACATAAGACGTACTAGTATAATTTCCTCTCTAATTAGTACCAGTACCAGTACCTATCTTCTCTTCTCTTCTCTTCTCCTCTCTTCTCTAAAGGGCTGAAGAGGACGCTTCTTGCCTCGGTTCTCTCAGATACCCAAGAAGCGTTTCAGCCTGCAAAAACAACCAAACCCCATTATAAATCAAGCCAGCTCCGTGAACACATAAACACGCAGCATCCAAATGCAGACTTAGCATTACAAAATGCACGAAAATTCGCACACTAATACTAATTGGCTTCAATCCCCAATTCAAATGAACCATCTGTAATTCAAAGGGCAGGACCCCACCATTTCGTCTATACAATTATAAACGCATTAACACAAACCAAACCATGAGAATTCATAATCCCCAAATTTCATGAAATGATCAAAATACCTTGTGCTTAGCTCTAAGAGTCCCAGTCTGCGAAAGCGCAACCAAAGGTGGAATCCCTCCTTCCCTCACCAGCAACCCTCTGTTTCTCACACTCTCAGTACACAGCTGCAACAGCGTCAACACCGCAAACTCCTTCCCTTTGACCGACCCATCTTCAATGGCCTCCACAAGCGCCGCAAGCCCACCTTCCTCCACAATGGCCTCCTTCCCCTCCTCAACCCCAGCCAAGCTACTCAGCACCACCATCGCCTTCTCCGCCAAGCCCGTCCCCTGCTCCGCCACTAGAGCCACCAGCGGCTTCACAGCTCCGGCGCTCACTGCCCTCTCTTTGTTGGGCTTTATCGAGCAGAGCTTATACAGGGTCGTCAAGGCGTCTTTTTTGCCCCTCGTGGATCCACTTATTAACAGCGAAACCAACGGCGGGATGGCCCCACAGGCTCCGATTGAGCTCTTGTTCTCTTCAATTAGGGCCAGGCTCAAGAGCGCACACGCAGCGTTTTGCTTCGAAGTCTCCGTCCCGGTTTTGAGCACGTACACTAAAGACTTTATAGCTCCGGCATTGGTGATTATCGCCTTGTTCGATTCGTGCAGAGAGAGGTTGAGCAGGGCCGTGACGGCGTGCTCCTGAGTCCAGGGGTCGCTGCACCGGAGCAGAGGAATTAAAGCAGGGACCGCACCGGACTCGCCTATCAAAGCGCGATTGTCCGCCCGGTTCTTCGCTAAAAGCCTGAGCTTGGCCGCAGCAGATTGCTTGATGGCAATCGACGGCGATTGGAGGCCGTCGACGCAGATCTTGACCGTCGGTAGAAGATCCTCCGGCGAAATGCTCTCGATGATCTCGGTGGAGAAGTTCTCCCTCTGCAAAAACCCCTGGCAGGGCTCCTCCGGCACCTCCGGCTCGGCTTCGGAGGTAGGCTCGTTTTCCGGCGACGGCAAAGTAGCGAGTCTCTGTAATTCTCCGGAGATGTCGCTGCTGCAGGCGGAGAAATCGCTGAAGGCTTGGGAGAGCTGGAGAAACTCTTCGTCGGAGGAGGCGGACTTGGCAGCAGAGCTGTGGGTGCGCAAGGCGAGCTCGCCGAGACGCATGTCGATGACGGAATCGGTCAAGTTCTCGGAGACGAAGGACGATCTTTCGGTGGTGAAGGAGTTTCGGGATTGATCGTCATGGTAGATGTTGGAGCGAATGGTGCGCATGGAACGGCCTGTTTGCCTGTGGATTTTGGTGGAGGAAGGAGAGTAGAAGTTTCGGGTGTGAGGAGGGAAGTGGTTGGAGCTGGAATGAGAATCTTGTAGAGAAACCATTCTGGCTGTGGACGGGAAATCAACCAAAGCTGAGACCTTTACACAATATATAGTTTGATTTTATCTGGTACTGGTAGATTTTTTTAAAATTTTTGAACTAGTGGTGTTGAGTAGAGAAGAAGCTCGTGGTGTAGAGGAAGTAGGAATTGGGAATTTGGGAGGGAGAGGACTGGAGATGAGGCAGTGGGATTTATTTATTTATTTTAGGGTCTCTGTCATATGTCATGTGTATATGACTGTATGTCTCTGTCTCTGTCTCTCTCTGTAAGTAAAACAGTAAAAGAGTGGTGTCTCTGTCTTCTGTTTATGTTTAAAAGACGGATGAAGCCGTAGATGTGGATTGGGTTAGTTGGTTACGACAGTAAATTCGACCTCAAATTCCGTTTTTATAGATCAGCTCAATTAGAGTATGTTTGGATAGAAAACAAAAAGAAAGAACTAATTTAAAGAAAGAAATTTAATTTAGACTGTTGTATTTTTTTTAATACAAAATGTCTCTGCAGAAAAAAAGTAAAAAAAGAACGGAGTCACAAGGCAATGCCAGGCTTTCCTATGTAAAATGGTCACACACCAAACATTGGGTTGGGGAAGGCGACGTCGTTCCGGGATACAAACTCATGGTCTAAAACTAGAACACTAGGACTAGGGGGCTGATGCGACTGTGGGCAGTGGGCAGTGGGCACAAATCCAATTGGCTCTTTTTGATGGGATGGGTGCTTAGGTGGGACCTACCGCGTCGGCCAAAACCTGATAGGCAGCGACGCCGTCGTTTTGTGCACTTTCTCAACCTCTCATCTCATCAACCCTTTAGCTCGGTTTTGGTCAAAATTGAATTTGGTACATACAAATGTCCTTGGTGAAAAAACAAAATATAAAATATAAAATATTTTTAAAAAAAGGAGGGGGCAGGTGACGTGTGGGAAGATTCTCCTGCGTTGGGGCATACGACAGGAGTCAGTTTAGAATCGGGAGGGACACGTGTTGCCAGCAAGCTCAGTCTGTAAATACTCCTGCAGCCGTGTGATTATCTTCTCTTGTTCTCCATCTCTTGATGAAGACGGTGCTGGGTTGGGTTGGGCGGTCTTCAGAAGTGGGCCAAAGTCAACTACACTCTGTTTACTTTACTTTACTTTAAAGCGAGTGGCGTTAGCTTTGTGTCTACAATTGCCACGTCAGCCACACGTGCCAGAGCAAACACAGAGACCTAGTACCACTAATTATGACTCCATCACTGGATTATTATTATTAACCACGTTTATTAGCGTTTGGTTTATCCGAGAAAAGAAGGGAAAAAAGTGCATTTGTTAATTAATTATAATTAGTCCACGCGACAAGAGTTCATGAGTTTGTGTTGCTTCAATCTGACTCGTAATATATTCAAATTTTCAAACACCGCTCGCTCACCCATCACTGCATGCATATCTCTGAACTAATACAAAGAATTTGCTCACCTAATCATCTAACTAAACATTCATTATACATAGCGTGTCTTGAATTTTTCAGCACCTAATCACTTTAATTTATTTTTTTGTCTTCTCCTCTACCGTCCATCTCATGTTCATATATTTCGGCAGCCACACTAATAATTTAAAAGCTCGTCTTGTCATTCAACACAACATACGTACGTAGTCATACTATGTATGTATCATGAATACCTTTTCCTTTATTAATATTTTATTATTATTATTATTAGTTCAACGTTGTCAGTGCAACATGATGAGTTGTTTAGCACCCTAACTGCACCTTCCAAATTTGGGAAAAGATGGTGTTTGTCTTTGTTGAAAATAAATTTCACACATTATTTATAGAAAAATTATTGACGTGGATCAACAATATCTTGCCACGTTACCATATGTTTAATTAATCTCCTTTACTGTATTTGTTTATTCATTTTGGTCGAGGTCAATCGTGGCATATCTTGGCCTTTACAATAATATTTATTTGTCGATTTTTCACATAAAGAATATTAATATTTTGCTTATCCGAGGTTATCAAGTAAAAGTTTTCATTATTTTTTAATTAGTTCAACTCACTCTCCCTCTATTATAACGCGTATTTGACTAAAATCTTTGGAATGATGACGAACTTGCGGTAAAATCTTCTTTTATTTTATAATCGTGATTAAATGATAAATTACACAATAATATAATTATAATTACTTAATGTGTTAAAGATATATAAGAGGCTAATGATGGCTGCGCAGACTTCCAACAATTTGTGCGCTTTTCGCAAATGAGATTTAATGTTGGTGGTCACTACCATACTCTGCATCAGCAATTTGGCACTCGCCACCACCAGCTCATGAGTTACAACCAGCAAGCTGATTAAGGAAGTAAGTAAACACTTTTTTAGTGTGCAAAGCATGGTTTTTGCACAAAACATTATTACCACAGAACATGGGGGGCCATGCAATCATGATCTCATATACATATTTGAAACTTGGTGGTGCAATTTGTGTGGTCAGAAAAGCCAGAGGTGCTCCTCATGATCACAAGAACTGGTCCTAATTAATATTACTCCTAAAAGCGTTTAGGCTAATAAACTTTTTATTATTATTTTTATGGTAAATATGAAAAGGGGAACTTTTGGAGGGGTCATCTGGCAGATTGACAAGAGTCGGTCTACTCTGCATGCGAAAGAAAGTATTTGTGTTTGTCTGTGTTGCGAGTGTGAGTGTGAATCTGTGACTTGTGGGCGTCCCGATCACTATTTTACACCATATCCATTCTAATTTCTATCTATGAAACTATTCATATAAAGTCGGTGTGAGCTACGTATTACCTATTACATATCTATATTATCTATCCCAGGCTCAGCACACCAAATTTGAAAGCAAAAAAATTTAGTACTTTTCTGTTCTTTTCCTCTTTGGCCTTTCGGTCTTTTGGTCTTTTGGGTGACATATAACATGAATATATTGATTGAAAATAAATAAATATATCTATAGTAAATGATATCCACCCAAACCCAACCCAACTGTGTTTGATTATGTTATAAGATAGACATTTGAAAATAAAAGAATTGAAAGCTTAACTGTGTTTGATGTTACAGATTGATGAAAAGTCTGAAGAAGGCTGAATTCTGCGTTTGCTGCAATTCACTTTTTTGACAGCACGTGGCATCTTCAAAAGTAAATATTTTGTAACTTTTTGTTATCTTTTATTGACATGCATGGCCCATGAGTCTTCTTGCTTTCTAGCTTCAAATCTTCTTCGAGATCTTTTCACTTCAGATCACCTGAATCTATGTCTATCTACAAGACTGTAATTGTAGAGGGAGAGACTAGAGTGTACGTTTTTCAACCCTAATTTATCATTCGAATCGACTACCCAAGGTCAAGAACACTGATGGAATTAATGTGCCCGGCCCAACCATGCTCAGCCAGCTGCAGACAGCTACTGAAAATTACTTCGACAACAGGAAGGTACTGTGTCGTAGACCTCAAAATTGTGTTATGCAGACCTCAAAATTAGGATAGTCGACAGTTCAAAATAAAGTTTCTGGTTATATATGCTTGTGTTGTTGTTGCCATTCATTCAACAGCTAGCCAAGCGGGCGCTTTCAGGCTTTAGTTTGATCAGTTAAATGCTATTTGAGAACAGCAAGTGCCGATTCGATTTCATCATGGGAAAGTTAGGAGGATTTAGTGATTGAATTCGTGTTGCGTGCATGATGCATGGATGCTATTTCATCAAAATGGCAAACCTGAAACTTGAAGCAAACTCTGGGAATGGGATACTTATTATAAAGTAGGTACGTTTGATGTGTTCCATGCATAGTGGTCTGGGCCCTAGCTAGCTAATATGGGTGCAGTGCAGTGAGTGACTAAGACTATGACCAAATGAAGCCTTACTATAATTTTTCAAAGATGTGGATATCATGGTTTTACGTGGGATAATGAAGATATAGAGGACCACAAGCTATAGCCCATCGGTGGCATTGCAGATATATCAAAGGGTGGCCCAGCTACATACCTTAAAAGATAGCTTCAAGCCTTCAAATATCAATATCAAGATCAAGAGTAATGGGAGGTGAACAACAGCGCAAACGTCTCAGAATCTAAGACCCCCTCCCCTGCTTGCTTGGCTTCGCTTGTCACCTAACTTTTTGGCATAGCATGCGCATGCGTATGCGCAACCCATACATACTATATATAATATATATATACACAAACGATGCTAAAGTTGCAAAATTCTATAGAAAGTCCACATCTATGGTCTATATATGACACCCTCATTATAGAACGACTCTGCTAAAGTTATCTATTGTTATAATAGAACAAGTGGCCTAAATCGAATCCTATCTTCGCCTCGTCACACTTTTGATCGATAGAATTAGACACTCACAAAAGTTTAAAAAATGAACATCCTCTATCTTCTTCTACTTATATTTTATTTTATTTCTTCTTCTTTTTTGGATTCTTTTTCCAAAACTGAGATTATTGGAGATTAAACCTAAGATCTTTAGTTGCAAGTCAAGATTCTTTTTCCACTAAGCTAGACCCTATTGGCCTTTAATAGATATCTTTGACAAATAAAAAAGATGTATTTCCAACAACTTTTGGCAGAAGCCGTAATGATTTTCACTGCTGGCAATGGTCCACTCTAGGCCCACCTTGTCTAATCATGATCATGCACCTTTGGGTTCATATTTAGATCTGAGTGGTGTTAGCTGGAGCTGGGGCCTCATATAGGACTGGGTCTGGGTCGACATGTATACTTCATGATTGTGTCGCATGGAATGCAATTTGGCCGGCCCATCTTGACCCAAATGATAAAGCCCAAGCTGGAATGAGGTTTGGGCAACCCAGAATGAACCTTGTCGTAACTTATAAGTTACAAGGCAAACCTTGACCAAGTAAAGACAATATTTAAAATTACAAGTAATGGTAATAAAAAGTCTTTAACTTGACGTGATGGCATTCTTGGTTTCCAAATAAAAAGGCAGACCAATGGCATTGGCAATGACATTGACATCCTTTGGGACCGTGAGTGATAAACAATATGAACAATAAGATTAAGAGGTTGTTGAATTGAAGACTTATGTAATAAGTTAAGAAGAGTAATCCTTCTACAGAATTCCATGATGCACATTAAATTTGTAGGTCAATGTAATAGGCTTCTTACTTATTGTCTTTTTCAGTGATTCGAAAGGAGTTGTTAGGTTCAGCTTAGCTATAAGATAGGGTCTTCCATTAGCTAGTCATAATCTCACCAACTCCACGAAAGAAAGATTGAGAGACATGCATGCATCATTCATCATTCATCATTGTCATTGATATATACATATACATACCACCCCTCTCCCTTCCCTTGTGTTTCCTTTTCCAACTCTTATTTATTGAAGGCTCATAATTCCAAGAATGGGTAAGCTTCCACTAAAAGAGGAATAGCATTTATATACATATTAACACTCACATTTTACATTGTTATTGGCAAGAATGTAGGAGTTCCTACTTACCTGATAAGGAGGAAAGTATTTTCCAATACTAAATATGGTATAAGTTATAAGGAGGGGAAAAGAAAAGATGGAAGATGAGCTTGATGAAGAACTTGATTGGTGTGTGTATGTTGACACGTTCAACTTAGGGTTAAAGAAGTTAAACAAACATTTCAATTGTTTTGTATGAATGAATATAAAATTTATGAGACAAGATTGAAAGGCAGGCTAATTAACGTCATGCTTTGTGTTGTGGTATGTTTTTGGTTTGAATGTCGACTCAAATTGAGATTTGGCTAGTACATACGTACATAGATGGATTTTACTCAACTTTAGAGGCGGAAAGGGCATTGCATTCATCTTATATATAATATATAAAGATTTGAAGTTTGAAAAATCCATTATAATATGCATGATGGTATAAAATATCATATACAACGGCATCAATCGATCAATCAATAGCTTCTTATACATGAATCATGACCTTGTTGTTGCATAGAGTTACTTGGAAGACAGATACTACAAAACTACATATAGATATATAAATAAATAGGGAATTGGTCGTCCTCTATATAAATATTAAATCACAATCTTGAGTTTACATATGGAATCCTAAATGTTTTTTTACTTCAATAAAGAACGCTTCATATTGAATTTATTATCTCCGTACATTTTAGACCTACGGCATTTGCGTTGACAGTTGATCTTTTCTATTTCGTGGGAAAGGATTCCAATTCTCAATTTTTATTTTTATTTTGGGTTTATAAATTCAATATATCCGTACAGTACAATCCTTAATGATTGCATATGAAAGATAGAAGACCAGGCCTTTTAGCTTTGGCAGCGAACATGCATAAATATTGCTTGCTTGCTTGCTTATAAGGAAAGGAAAGGAAAGGAAGGAGAGAGGTGTTTACTTTGAGTTGAAAGAACCCACACCATTTAACCAAGGTGGTTGGTGTGAGTGGTTCGACACTCTCATTCCTTAAGAGAAGGTCAGAAGTTCGATTCCTGCTCTCGTATGGAATCACCACTTTGGCCAGCACTTTACCCCTTACGGGCCGACCCGGTGTGAGTAGGGATTAGTCTGAGTTGTGATTAAGGCTTAAAGGTGTCACTCATAGTTATGGCCCATTCAAGACCACTTCGTGGTTCAGACCAAAAAAAAGAACCCACACCATTTGAAGTTTAATGGCCTTTTTGTTTCAATTCAATTAACTCCTCCTCCTACTCTACTCCTGGAATCTAGACGAAAACAATTCTTTTGTGATTGAGTTGACTAGACCTGTTCTTCTCACATATAAACAAAAACGTCAGCCTTATGTATATATATACGTCACCTAAATTAATGGACATATTGGATACATGAATATATAACAAAAATAATAATAGTAAAAATAATTGACATCAATATATGCAACTGATATTTTTTTAATTATTAGTTAAATAAATGGGCTAACTCAGTTCAGCTGTACAAGACATGCATTCACATTCATACATGGAGATAAGACAAGATGCCGCTCTGCAAACCAAACAAAACTCTTTTAGATTCTTTCACACACACACACAAAACATTTTTTTTATCCAGTGTTGACCAAATAAAAGAAATATTACATCAATTAATTTAACAATTTCACTTGAAACATGTGGCTGAGTAATTATTGATATTTTACATTCAGAGTATGATCACGTGGTATAACTCATACACGTATTATAATATAAATGAATATTCATATTATAACATATTAACGAATTATATAACGTGGTCATATTTATAATAACATATAATAATTTCTCCCATTTCCATGTGTTTTTCCCAGAAAAAAAACAAAAATGTCCCTTGCGGGAATATTGCCTTGTTTTTTGTGGGGGGAGGGGGGCCACGTGGACCGAGATACGGCGGGAATGCATGAAGACAAACGAAGGTGATGGAACGGCTGCCGGGGCTGCCCAGCTGGTAAATTAAAAGGAATGGGTGTCTTCGACGGGGCCTGTGGGTCCCCCACGTGACATTGTGTCAAAGCCGATACGAGGCCGTTTGGGTTTGGTTTGACCAGCGAGGCTTCAAGTCAATGTTATCTCTCTCACCTGCCCTGTTCAACCATAAACCTAATCTCAACCTATCCCAGCATCTCCTGTTCCAGTACGCGTCTAGGGGAAAGTACAAAACGTAGCGTTTTAGCCGAGGCAGTAGGAATGTAGAATGTGTGAGTGAGTCAATTGACTTGGTTTTTCCACCCATTCGATACATACGTACTGCAGCTTGAGTGGTACTTTTTGACCGCCTTTAGTGCCTTTGACTTTTGTCAGTCTGAAGTCTTTATCTTTTAGTGCACCCAGCTAGGGGCCTTGTCCTTTGGCTTTGGTTTGTGGAAATTACAAGGGCAGATCAGATGTTGTTGCCTTCAACTATCATATGCATTAAAACACAACATCTATAACGTATGGCACGGTGAAGAAGACTTTGGACACAGCCGACCGACTATTTCTGTCTCTGTGTGATTCCTTAATCGAAATCACCATGAAATTCCACATGTCCCTGTTGTTGAAACGTTGAATGGATTGAAGACCAAGTTGGCAAAGGCAGGTGTGAAAAGGGAAGGTGGTTCTCCAAACGGCATATAGCATATTTTTCAAAGGAAAGAAAACAAACGAAAAACAGGGAAAGTTCAAACCACTTATGTGATAGAAAATATGGCAGCATTGGAAGCTTCCCCAAGACCAGCCAACAACCTAACACCACCAACTCTTATAATAACACCCTCTTCAAACCCGCAACTTCCAATCACAACGCTTTCCAACAATTTCCTCCTTCCTAAAACGCTTGTTTTAGAAAAACTCACAAACCAGAACAGCTCACTTCTTCTCTCTTTAAAATACACCAAACCTGTTTATCAAAACAATAACAAAACCATTTCAGATTTTCAATTTCATTGCAACACACCATGGCCGGCATGTTGAGACTTGCCATGGCCTTCTCTGTTTTGCTCTCTCTGTCTCTGCCATCATCCCATGCCCAAACCGCTGCTTGTGGAAACTACAAATTTACAAGCAACAAGATCTTCACCTCCTGCAGCGACCTTCCCTACCTCAACTCTTTCCTCCATTGGACCTTTGAACAATCAACCGGGAAACTTCAAATGGCGTACAGACACACAGGGATCACAACCTCAAACTGGGTCGCGTGGGCCATCAACCCAAACCAAAACAGTGAATCGTCAGCCATGGTTGGTGCTCAATCTCTGGTTGCTTTTCAGCAATCCAATGGAACCACCAGGGTCTACAAGTCGCCTATCAGCAACTACCAGACCAATTTGGCGGAGGGAAATCTGGAATACGACGTTTCTGATTTGTCAGCCGAGTATTTGAACAATGATGAGATGATCATCTTTGCTACGTGGACTCTTCCCACCAATTCAACCACCATACTTCAGGTTTGGCAGCAGGGTCCGGTTTCCAGTGACTCGCCCTCAGTTCATCCCACCGTTGCACCCAACACTAATGCCAAGGGGACTTTGAATTTGCTTTCTGGGCAGACAGCATCGAGCGGTGGAGGCGGCTCTAGAATTAGAAAGAAAAACGTAAGTGATTCTGTCTCTTTAATGTTCATCCTTAAGCTACATGTCCTAGAGTTTTTTCCTGTTACTTCATAACTAGTGTTTTTAATTTGGTTTTCTTTGGTGGGTAGCTCTGTTTTGATTCTGTTCTTTGGTCCCTAAGTAGTTGTTTTGCTTGTTAAAATAACAGAAATCTGAGTTGTTAAAGCCTCTGATATTTATAAGGGAGTATGTTATTGTATTTTAAAAAATCTTTATAAATTAATCTTTAAAAGTTGTAGAATTGAGGATCTGTTTTCTTGTTTTAAGGTTTCTTTGAGTTCTCCCTTGTTGGCAGCCACAAAAAAGGCCTTTTAGTCAATCCCCTAACTTGTTTTTGTGATTTTGAAACGAATTGCAGATCCATGGAATTCTAAATGCAGTGAGTTGGGGTGTGTTGATGCCTTTTGGAGCAATGGTAGCAAGGTACTTGAAGGTCTTCAAATCCGCAGACCCTGCATGGTTTTACCTTCACGCCACTTGCCAAACCTCAGCCTACGTTGTTGGTGTTGCTGGCTGGGCCACTGGTCTTAAACTTGGTAGCGATTCTACAGGCATCCAGTACGACACACACAGAAACATTGGGATCACCCTCTTCTGCCTTGGAACACTTCAGGTATTTCGACATTCTTCTCACCCTATTTCGACGCATGGATAATATTTCGATAACAATTTTGTGTTGTCTTGGTTATTTGTCCTGGCATCTAAATGGAAGCTCTGAATTTGGATGTAGGTCTTTGCTTTGCTTCTGAGACCCAACAAGGACCACAAATTCAGATTCCACTGGAACATCTACCACCACGCAACTGGGTACGCTGTTATCATCCTCAGCATCGTCAACATATTCGAAGGATTTGACATCTTGCAACCTGAGAAGAAGTGGAAGAATGCATACATCGGCTTGATCATTGCCTTGGGTGTCCAAGCGGCATTGTTGGAAGCTTATACATGGTATGTTGTACTGAAGAGGAAGAGGTCAGAAAAGGCACCGCGCACGGCCAATGGTGTCAACGGCTACAGTGCTTAGAGGTCAGAGGAAGGAGATGCAGAGCGTACGGAATAGTTTGGCAGCGGGAGGAAATGGTTCTTTTGAGTTTCTTCCTCCACCTTCATCTTCCTTCTGCATACATGTTCTTGCACCCTTTTGTATATTTTATGGCATGAGTGTGTACACTATTATGTACTGAGGGATTTCAGGATTAGAGATAATTCTTTCGTAAATTAGACATGCTACCTGAGAGATTTGATGTATTGTACTGAGGGATTTTTTCCTGATATATTTATTTTTCCATCTCATTTCATTGCTGAAATTTGTTTTATTTCAACTTTCTGATGCATTCTCAATTGTGACTTCAATTAGTTTGCATTTCGTGACACTAATAACCACGCTTTATTAAAGAGACAATAAATAAAAGCTTTTGCACACGAGTAACCTCAAAACACTGCTTTTGGGCGAGTTCAATTTTCCTGTTACCAGTTCTCCTGTGCCCACCTGTTACTCATCTAACTTTTTGCAACCTGTCCTTGTACTTAACTCTAAGTTAACAGTTCGTCCGCACAAAAAAAACCTCTAAGTTAACAGTGTTAAGTTTAATTAAATTAAAAACTTAAGCGACACAATCGCATAAACTGAGTGTTTCTGAAAGAAGTTGAAGGCCTTCAGATTGCACGACACGAGTTTGATTTCTAACACCCAATAACGTTGTCTGCTAGAATACTCCATTGATCCATGCTCCTTTCTCCCTTCCTAAAAAACCCAACAGCGAACCCAATCCGTCAACAACCCCACCCTGAACGCACAGCCCCCTCTCCTACTCGCCGTCGGAAACTCTCTTTCTCCCCCTTGATTTTGGATGAAGATCTATATTCTTCCCCTGCTCTTCTTCTTTGAAAGAGAGGGAGATCGAGAGGGAAGCAGAGAAATCAAGGGGGACAGAGGTAGAGAAAAGGAGGCAAACGCTTTGCCGGCTGGTTTGGGGTTGCTGAGGATTGGGGGTGGTGGGAGGGAGTTCGCCCTTGGGTCTTTTTTATTTCCTTCAATTACTAGCTTTCTTTTTTTAATTTAATTACTTAACACTGTTAACTTGAGTTAAGTGGAAGGAGAAGGAGTGATGTCAAAAAGTTAGATAACAGGTGGGCGTCCCAAAGAGAACGTCTCAAGCAGTTTCAAATAGAATATTTCAAGCAGTTTCAAATAGAATAATTTCAAGCACTTTAAAATTTTCAGATTGACTATTTTGCAAGTCATTCATGAAGAATCTCTCAGCTATGCATCATTACGAAAACACACATAGTAGTTTAGAGCAAGATTACCGAAGATATGTCATCTAAATTGGTTCGACAACTAATTTGGCATTGCCTATGCACAAAATACAATTGAATCAAATGCGGATCCTGCTTCATGGAAAAATGTTCAGCTTGAAAGATTTGATGTAGTGATAGAGGCTGTCTCATTCCGATTCCAGCAAAACCCCAACAAATGCATCCTTAAGCAAAGGGTTTGATGCTGCTACTCTTTGAGCTGTGATGTCAAACTCCTTACCAGATCTGATGTGAAAAATTACAACCAATTTTTGACATAAGTAAAATCTTATAGATGATAAAATGTCACATGCATGTTCTAAGATTGTCAACAAAAGGATAGATGTTATTGACCTGCAACTGCCGGCAGCAGTGCACACTACAACGAAAACTACTTATATTTCCAATTCAAATTAATTTGTAAAAGATCGAAAGCTGAGGATGAAGTCACTTACGGATCATACACACATCCTCCAGCTTCTGTAACAATCACAGCACCACCTGCCACATCCCTGAGGCAAAGGAAAAACAAATGTCAATCATTTGCCGGCCACTACAACAATTAACTGGCATAATAGAAAACCATACCAAGGACCCCCAAAGCCGAGTTCACAAAATAGATCAAGCCTCCCACATGCAATTCCACAGAGGTTCAGTGCACAGGAGCCACTCATGCGAAGAGATCTCACCTGCTCAAAACAGAAACTGTTTAATATTGGGATGCCAACACAACTGAAGATCACCATCGGAAAGTTCTGGTTTTACCTTAAAAAGTAAGCTATTTAGTCTGTTTGTAGTAGCATCCACAGTTAATTTATCACGTTGTGTCCCAGCCTGCTCTTCCAGTGAAACAACTAATGATCAGGTTTTTAGGATGAAAAGACAACAGTTATCACGTTGTAACTCTTCATTAAATTATGATATTTAAGAATAAAATAAAAGAATTAATATAATGAACTCCAAATTCAGGTGCTAATATGCAGGGGCATATATAAGAACATGTAATGAATTGTCAATCTATGCCTAAATTTCTCCCTCGATGACACTTCAGAGCATTTGACACAATATGCATGGTTAATGGAACTGCATCCGGATCCCAGGACATCCTATCATTACTGATTTCTAGTCTCATTGTTTAAATAAAACCTTTGATGTGTGCTTTAATTTGCATGGGGGCATAGAGTAAAAAACAACGAATCAGCCATTTATGTAAGGGTAAAGCAATAATATACCACCATCCATCAATCAGTCAAATCTATACCTCAGTTGCAAGGAGAGACTTCACAAGTTCGGTCTGAGATGATACTGCAGTAATTCAAAACATAAGCATGCAGCTCGAAGAGATTAAACAGGTAATTCTGTAATCATTAAGAAACAATAAACTTGATGATTAAGAACGGCATAGTCACCTTTTATAGGCTTTCCATTAAGAAATGCACCTCCTCCACGTACACCAGTAAAAAGCTACATATGATGAACTCAAAATTAATACACTTTCCTCAGCTAGTAGTACTTAAAAAGCAAATTTTCATATTTCAACCCAAAAGTTTCACTATAATACTATCATTCGGACCATCATAATTCCATACTCTAATAGAATAAAAGTTATGGTTAATCACTTGAGCTTGACATTAGTGAAGATAAGAGTCCTAACCTCATCGATTATTGGATTGTAAACAACACCAACTGTTGGAATCTTTCCAATTGTAAGACCAATTGAGACACAGACAAAGGGGAACCTACAATCAATAATGTTCACATAAACAGCAATGAGAATCAATCAGCATAGAGACAAGAAACAATCATCTACAACACAAGAAGTGATTTTTACCCATGCACAAAGTTAGTGGTTCCATCCAGGGGATCAACTATCCATGTGGGGTCGTCAGTCAGCTCTGTTACACCACAAGCAGCAGTAGTTTCTTCCCCAATGAACTAAAATTAACATCGACTAAAAAAATTCAGAAACGGAGAGAACAGAACTAGTCCTGGGAGATACAATGCTATTTTAGGCACCAACGAGAAACTTTGTTGCTACATGGGAATGAGGAGTTAACCTTGTGTGTGGGGTAAAGGTTCTTGAGATGATTAAATATGAGATCTTCACATGCCTTATCAGTTTCTGTGACCAAATCCACCTGTACTTGACAACAAAAATGGAGGATGAACAGAAAATTAGTTGTTTAATTTTAAAATTTCAGTTCGCAATATCTTGTTACATAATACTGAGCCATCTCACTGAAACACATAAGATAAGTTTCTCCCTTTAATTGTACTCAACTTTCATGATCAAATTTATCATTTAGGAAAAAAATATTTTTAGCTCAATGCAGCATTTGGCTGCCAAGAAGATGATGGACGACAACTTATTCAAAAATCATTCACATATATGTCATCGATGCTTTACAAATAATTCAATTTTACAAATCATTCACTTAAAAAAGTTATACAATTATTGAATTAGCAATTCACAGCTAAATCGAAATTGACCAAACACCCATTTGATTAAATAATTAAAAGAAGAGAAGAGAAGTTAAAAGACCTGGCCTTTATGCTCCACATGTTTGGTCTCGTAGAACCCTTTTCGAATTATCTGCAATTAATCATATACATACAGATACAAGACTTTGGTTCGACAAATGCGAAGTGAAAAATGAGATAAAATAAAATTAGCTGAAAGGAGTAGAGCTTTGGGAGGGTCTGTGGGGACTGACCTCGCCAGCTTTCTTGGCGGCGTCAACTGCAGAGGCGAGAAGCTGAGCAAGCGAATCTACACTCCACAGCAATTGCAGAACAAATTTCGATTAGTTTTTAGATATAAACAACAACGGCTATGGAAGCACATGAATTCTTCTATAAAAAAAAATTAAAAAACGAGAAGAAGGAGATGGATGGGGTCCTACCATTTTGAGCCATTTTTCTGTGTGATGAGAGAAGGAATGCGGTGTTAATAATAATAGGAGATTTTGATGACGATGGGTTCGTGCTATGTTTCCGAGCGTTTCACGTAGCACTTAAAGCCGCCTGAGGTACTGAGACTGTAATATATATATATATATAGGCCATTCATTTATGGCATAGAGTATATGCCCTTGTGGTTGCTTTTATTTACTGATACACCCTTTAACATATTCCTTACGCGTACGCCTGTGAAATTTCCATGAAAATGCCATTAGTCTCTAACTTCTGGCATCTTCTTGGTATTTCCCTGAATGCAAAAACAGTGTAGGCCTCTAAATTAAATTGGTAAATAATTACCCAGTGAAAAGATAATAATGTCTGGGGTAAATTTAATGGTGGAGGTCATAATCGTCTAATCATAGATGGGAAGGTGCATGGAATATGCCAATAATATGCTGTGTACGTGATTCGTTGTTCGCTTGTCATTCATTCATATGGTCTCTTTCACATAACCCCCGTATGGGCGGTGTAGGAATTTGGAACAAGTGCCTCTACCCCACGATTTAAAGAACTATCACATGGAATATGCTCATTTTCTTCACCAATTGGTCAGTGTCCATCTACCTTGCGTTGTTTGATTGATTTTGTTTAAGAAGAAAAGAACTTATCTCCAGTTGGCTTCGGATTTCATGATATTATCCTATGTCTCGCATGTACGGTTTCAAATTAGAGATTTGATTCTATGTACGTTTAGATCCATAATTATAACTCGATGGAATAGTTTGTGTTGGCAAGATTTTATGGCATGACGTTTAATTATATTTCTTGGTGGCAAAAGCAAATGAAGATTTTAGCTTTACATTTTGGTGACTTAATTCTGGATTGTACTACTTTCACTGTGGGTTTGTAAACCTTGAAAGCTCTCCAAATCCAAATCTGAATTACATTTTACGAAAACTTCCTAATTCGAGCACCTTTATCTTGCATATAGGTGTTAATTTAAACAATACGACGCTAGTGGGAGTGGGGAACATTGCATGAATTCAAATACATTACAAGACTGCTTGGTTAACCATTCAATCATCAGCATCACCTACAACATTAAACATTTCAGATAAAAAACCATTAACAAAATTGCCCAGAACAAAAGAACAAAAATTGAACATCAACTATTCAAATTTCTTTATTATAATTTATAGAGTCCAGACTCCAGAATACATATTTGAACATCAACTATTCAAATTTCTTTATTATAATTTAGAGAGTCCATACTCCAGAGTACATATTTGCATACGATAATAATTAAAACACGAAAAGATCATTCTCCTAAAAATTAGTTAGTCTTTGCTAATTTACGGAAGGAGATCAATTGCCTAAAATGCTCCCAACTCTTTTCCCAGACAACAGCCAAATAATTCTCTTCGGCAACCGCTACGGCTATGGTGGTCGAAATGACAAGGCGAGAGTTGATGTCGGCCACCACCTGGGTCTTGCCGCGGATCACCCTCTGAAACACCAATTTCTTCTTGCCTTGGGCTTGCTTGTTGTATTCCGACACCGCGAACTCTGCGATCTCTTTCACATGGGGGTCGCTGATGTCCTTTATGGGCTGATAATCGCCGACCAAGGCGACCCTGTGGCCTGTGACGGCGACGGCCACCAGAGGATATCATTTGCAGAACAAATTTTGATTAGTTTTTAGTAGGGCTGGACTCGGTTTGGGTTGGTTCAGTTTTAGGCTCAACCCGACCCCGAACCGTAGGCTTCGGTTTGGCTATTTTGAAAACCGAAACCAAACCATAATTGATGAAAACTGATCACTTCGGTTTACCGGACTTGGTAGTTTGCTTTGGTTCGGTTTCAGTTTTTTGGCTCTAAGAGAGAGAGAGAGAGAGAGAGAAGAAATAAAAGCGATGGAGAGGAGAAGAAGAAAAAAAAAAAGAGGGTGAGATGGAGAAGAAGAAGAAGATGATGAGAAAAAGAAAAGAGAGAGAAGAAGAAGAAGAGGGAGATGGGGAGAGAGACTGATGAAGACAAGACAAACGGAGAGATTGAGAGATTTTTATAATAATATTATATATAATATATTTTAATATTTTCGGTTTGGTTTGGTTAAACTGTGATTTTGAATATTGTAAACCGTACACCGAACCATATATTTCGATTTGGTTTGGCTCAAACCGATGACAAAAAAAAAATTGAAAAAAAACAAAACCAACCCAACCCATCGGTTTGGTTTGGGCAGTTTGGCCAGGTTTCGGGTCCAAATGCCCAACCCTAGTTTTTAGATATAAAAAACAACGGCTATGGAAGCACATGAATTATTCTATTAAAAAAAACGAGAAGAAAAAGATGGATGGGGTCCTACCGTTTTCAGCCATTTTTGTATGTGATAAGAGAAGGAATGCAGTGTTAATAATAATAAGAGATGTTGATGACAATGGGTTCGTGCTTTGTTTCCGAGCTTTTCACATAGCACACTGAGACTGATAAATAAATAATGTAATATATATATATATATAGGCCATTAATTTATGGCATATAGTATATGCCCCTGTGGTTGCTTTTATTTACTGATACACTCTTTAACATATTCCTTACGTTATTCATTGTTCGTAAGGAATATGTGTTCACTCATTTTGATTTTGATCCTGTGATGGTAGGGTAAAGTTCCCCATTAGCTTGACAACCATTAGTGATTAACAAGTCAACTTTCTTTTATGTGTGAGCGTGCCACTGCTAGCAGTGCAAAACCCTAGCAGACTTCTAAAAAATAGATAACTTGCGCCCCAAGTTATTGATTTCCAAACAAGCAATTGTGAATTTGGGTGATGAATATCTCCCAAGTAAGTTCTTTTCTTGCCTCAGACTGGTTAGGACTTCATAATTTTTCACAGTACAAAATGGGTAGTTATGGCTAGAATAGACAAAAAGAAGACGAACTGTTTTAGGCAGAACTGCATGTTACAGGACTTAAAAATGAAATGACAACTCCGAAACAAGACAACAGGATGTTGGATTTCCATTTATGCCTGGATAACTACCTCTGAACCGGGCTGGATTAGATGTGTCTGTGCTGGATTGGCTCGTCAACGCCTTCAACTGTTGAGTTTTAGCTGGAAATCGATACCAATATTTGAGTTTGGCAGAGCTTCAATTTATTTCGAGCCATGGAAGACTTGTTGAACAGGCAGAATTGAAGCATCTTCAGTCTGGAGAGGGCAAAAGTGGCTGGATTGATGATCACTGAGCTGCGCTATGGTGTCTATTCTGCTTGACCAAGGCTCTCTGTAAATTTGTTGGGATTTTCATATTTGTGAAAAATCTCTGACTCTTCTTGACTTGGCTTTATGCTGAACCAAATCTGTAACGAGAGAAATCTCATTTTGTAGAACTATTTCTCTAAACTGAACTGAAAGAATAAATTTTGAATTTATAGCTGACTTCTTTCTTGTGGCTCAATGAGCTTTAGTTGCTTCAGTATTTTGAAGGCTTTTGAGATCAAATGATCATTTTGAGTTTGTTAGTTGCGACTTTGAGAGTTTTGTTTTGATTGGTTTTTTGGTTGTCCTGATCTGTTCATCTCCTTTCAGTTTTATAGAAAAAAGATGGTGTGGGGCTTCTAATCTTTTAATAATGGGTGGCAGATTTTCCAAAAGAAAAGATCTTTTATTTTTAAATGCCAAGACAAGGGAAATTTATCTATTTTGGCAAAAAAGCTATCAATAGTCAGTTCTTATAGTGATCACTTCCCAGCCTTTCCTAAAAGAAAACCTAATCCCTTTTTACTTTTTAACCGCCCTTTGTAAGAATGCAATATGCTATGATAGTTAGTTTGCTTTTCCTGATGAACAATTCCCTGCTCCTTACTTATTTATTTAGAAAATGTAGTCTGCTTATCTCTTGAAAATGACACCTGCTCTACTGCAGAATTTCTCTACATACAGAAAGGGTTTTTGATCTTTTGGCTTCAAAGATTCAGAGAAGTCTCCCTGTAAGACCTGCCTTCATTAACTTCCTATCAATTCCTCTGTAATAGTTGAAATTTTTTACTTTTCAAAGTCAAGTAGTCACAAAGGGCTCTTATGAAAAAACCATTTTTTAGTAAGGAAATATCTGCTGACTTTTTTGAGATCAAGTGGCTACTTTTGTGATTTGTTCAAAAGGGTCTGGGCTCTTTCAATGCCTTGGTTTTTTCCTTCTGATTCTTGTAGATGAAAGCCCAAATGTTTGGTTCATGGGCCTATCGACAAAAACGGGCCGGCGTGCAGAGTTTTGGCCCAAACACAAGGTAAACTTTAGTGGCTTTTAAAAGTGGCATGGGCTTCTCTAATTTTGGGCTGGGCGTGCCAAATTAGTCCCAAATAATATGTTAAAGGAATTTGGAACAAGTGCCATTCCCCCATGATTTAAAGAACTGTCACATGGAATATGTTCATTGTCTTCACCAATTAGCCAGTGCTCATCTGTCTTTCGTTGTTTAATTGATTTTGTTTAAGAAGAAAATAGCTTATCTCCAGTTGTCGTTGGATTTCATGATATTATCCTATGTCCTGTGTGAGTTGTCGCATGTATGGTTCCAAATTAGAGGTTTGATTTTATGTATGTTTAGATCCACAATTATAACTTAATGGAATAGTTTGTGTTGGCAAGATTTCATGGCATGACGTTTAATTATATTTCTTGGTGGCAAAAGCAAATGAAGATTTTAGCTTTACATTTTGGTGACTTAATTCTGGATTGTACTACATTCACTGTCGGTTTGTAAACCTTGAAAGCTCTCCAAATCCAAATCTGAATTATATTTTACGAAAACTTCCTAATTCGAGCACCTTTATCTTGCATATAGGTGTTAATTTAAACAATACGACGCTAGTGGGAGTGGGGAGCATTGCATGAATTCAAATACATTACAAGACTGCCTGGTTAACCATTCAATCATCGGCATCAGCTACAGCATTAAACATTTCAGATCAAAAACCACTAACAAAATTGCCCAGAACAAAAGAACAAAAATTGAACATCAACTATTCAAATTTCTTTATTATAATTTATAGAGTCCAGACTCCAGAGTACATATTTGAACATCAACTATTCAAATTTCTTTATTATAATTTATAGAGTCCAGACTCTAGAGTACATATTTGTAGACGATAATAATTAAAATACGAAAGGATCATTCTCCTGAAAATTAGTTAGTCTTTGCTAATTTACGGAAGGAGGTCAATTGCCTAAAATTCTCCCAACTCTTTTCCCAGACAACAGCCACATATTTCTCTCCGGCAGCCGCTGCTGCTGTGGTGGCTGAAATGACAAGGCGAAAGTTGACGCCGGCCACCACCTGGGTCTCGCCGCAAATCACGCTCTGAAACACCAATTTCTTCTTGGCTTGGGCCTGCTTGTTGTATTCTGACACCGCAAACTCTGCGATCTCTTTCACATGGATGTCCTTTATGGGTTGATAACTGCCGACCAAGGCGACCCTATGGCCTGTGGCGGCGGCGGCCACCAGAGGAGATCAATTGTAGAACAAATTTCGATTAGTTTTTAGATATAAACAACAATGGCTATGGAAGCACATGAATTCTTCTATAATTTTTTTTTATAAAAAAAACGAGAAGAAAGAGATGGATGGGGTCCTACCGTTTTCAGCCATTTTTCTGTGTGATGAGAGAAGGAATGCGGTGTTAATAATAATAGGAGATGTTGATGACGGTGGGTTCGTGCTCTGTTTGTGAGCTTTTCACGTAGCACACTAAGGCTGATAAATAAATAATGTAAGATATATGGGCCATTCATTTATGGCATAGAGTATATGCCCATGTGGTTGCTTTTATTTACTGATACACCCTTTAACATATTCCTTACGTTATTCGTTGTTCGTAAGGAATATGTTAAAGGAATTTGGAACAAGTGCCACTCCCCCATGATTTAAAGAACTGTCACATGAAATATGTTCATTGTCTTCATCAATTGGCCAGTGCGCATCTGCCTTTCACCAATTGGCTAGTGCGCATCTGCCTTTCGTTGTTTAATTGATTTTGTTTAAGAAGAAAATAGCTTATCTCCAGTTGCCTTCGGATTTCATGATATTATCCTACGTCGTGTGTGGATTGTCGCATGTATGGTTCCAAATTAGAGGTTTGATGTATGTTTAGATCCATAATTATAACTTGATGGAATAGTTTGCATTGACAAGATTTCATGGTATGACGTTTAATTATATTTCTTGTTGGCGAAAGCAAATGAAGATTTTAGCTTTACATTTTGGTGACTTAATTCTGGATTATACTACATTCACTGTGGGTTTGTAAACCTTGAAAACTCTCCAAATCCAAATCTGAATTATATTTTACGAAAACTTCCTAATTCGAGCACCTTTATCCTGCATATAGGTGTTAATTTAAACAATATGACGCTAGTGGGAGTGGGGAGCACTGCATGAATTCAAATACATTACAAGACTGCCGGGTTAACCATTCAATCATCGGCATCACCTACAGCATTAAACATTTGATCAATTTATTTATCTACCTTTTACAAAAGTATCATCGAGATAATTAGAAGAAACTACTACACATGGAGATTGAACAGAAGAAAAGGCTCCTTCGAATGTTTGACAGCGTCATCATACACCAACGCCAACAACTATGACAACTCTAAGATTCACAATAAAAAGAACCAGAAACTCCAGCCAGATTCCACATACAAGACAATGTTACATTCATGAGTGGTCTTTAGGTTCCAAGGCAGCAATTTCTCTCACCACTTGAGCTTTGTCTGCCTCAAATTGTTCATCCTCTGCAACAAACCATTTTCGCAAACTTGTAAAGCCAGTCCCAAACCAACAGTAGCAAAGTGCAAATTGAATTAACTATATACCTTTATCAATCTTAAAATCAGCAAACAGCCGTAGAAGTTTGCTTCTATTTGCGACAAGTATGCTCACGATGTCAGCAGGTTTATTTTGATTAGCAGCAAATAGCTGTGAACAGAAAAACACGTCAACAACAAGAATCAAGGGTACCACTCCCCCTGAAATTTAATAAATCACAATGGATGAACCAAACCTTGAAAACATGAAATGCTTCAATCTGGATGCTCTTGCTTGACTCCTGCAAATGCAGTAAAACCCACAACTTAGCACATTTTGGTTTGGTAATATATTAAAACTTTGTTTGTCCCATCCACCAAACAATCATCATCACAAACTCCACATGGCTTACATATATTGAAAATTTCTGAATATGAAATTAAATGCATCCTAAACCAACATTTTATTTTATTTTATTTAAAGGCCTACAAGGAGAAGGGGGGGCAGGGGTTCACGGCAATTAGTAGTAAAACAGGGTAGGAGAATATATCATACTCTGAGAAGATTCATAAGGATCCTCAAGTTGTCCCTTGAGCTCACATATCGAGTCATCACAGCTGAGTTTGACCGATCCAACAAAATATCTCCTAACAACTGCAAGGCATAAAGAATCTTCTTCAGCAAACGCCATAGTCACACGAGTTAAAATAGTCTCCACAAAAAGCCAAATACGCAGCCTGTCTCAAGAACATGATAAAACTAAAGAGAACACAAGGTACTTTAACTAGAAAGTTATAGTTCCAGAGGAGATTGGCACTCCGAGGTTAAGGCGTTATGCTATTTAAGAGATGGCTATTTAAGGTCGAATATTTATCATACCTTGACAGCTTGCCGTCTGGTAATGTAATTGGAGGATTCTAGAAGCTTTGAGTTATACTCCGCAAAAAACTGGCATAAAATTATCGAGTTCCATTTAATAAGAAACCGTGATAATATAACAAAGGCAGCAACAACAGCAAGTCCAGAAACAAAAAATGTCAGAATACATATGAGTAACAAAACAAAATTACTGAAACACAACAAAGTAAACGAAATAATCCATTGTGACATTTATATGCTCTTTCCAAGTTCTTATTTCCCTTTTCCTTGAAGTAATTCTAATGTAATTATTCAATCAAATGCCGATACATGTTTCTTATTGTCCACATGCATATGTTCTGTGTAAATGGATGGACATAAATGAATACACACATCATCTGTATATCAAAAGAAAATAAAAAAACCCCTTACCCAGTCATAGTTCTTGGAAAGAAACTCCGCTACAGTAGATTTATGCCTCGTCAGGAGTTCCTGCAAGGAGATGTTACAGAACTTTAGAATGATGCTAGTGCAACTGCAACCAGACAATTACATGAGTCGAAGAAGTGGTGGTAAAAAAATAAAAAATAAATTGTTCTTATATTTTTTATGAGCAATCCACAGTACAGCTATATCAGATTCCCTGTAAAATTTCGGATAAGAACATTGTGGATCAATAATTGCAATATTGTGGATTATCTACTATTAAACCGGGAAGCCGAACGTATCAAACATTTCCCACATGCATGAAGGACAAAGCATGCAGCATTTTGAGTGTTCAGCTTATCCCAAGGGCTGCAAAACCGTGCAGTAACTTCTAAAAGTGTAAAGATTCTTTTTTGTCTGAATCGGAGAGTGTAAATATTGTTACAAAAACAAACACATGACTGGTTCGGCCAAACTAACTCACCTTAAAAGTTGCAGCAGCATCTGCAGCAATATCAAAATTGGGGAGCTGTATGTAATCAAAGAACTTCTTCATGTGTTCTGATTCCAAAACATATCTGCAATCAAAACAGAAATGTTCAAAAGGCAATTACGTAAGATCAAAGATAAATAAGATACACCTGATGTGGCAGAAAGCTACGAGTTTAAGCTACTAAATGATCCAAATATTCCATTTCCCACTTCTTAATGATATCTCGCGCAGCAATACAGTCAAATCTGAAGTTGACCAATGGACCAGGTTCATTTTGCATACCTTGCAACGGTTTGGTGGCGTATGCACTCCCTCAGCATTGCACCATAATGTAGAGCCATGTCTGTGTTTCCATACCTAAAAGATGTGGAATGTAATAATGAGAAGCCAAAGATTATAAAGTGAATTAAGATGAGATACTTTTTGAAACCCGCAACTGCCCTGCTTTTTCGTAAAATAAAAAAGAATTTGGAAAAAGAAAAGAGATTGGGACCCTTATTTTAACTTGAAGAGTGATTCATAAAGAACAGACTAATAATTGGAATGTTTTCAATCTAATAAGCTGCAAAAAAAAAAAAAAAAAGTAAAGATGTAACTGAGACACTCCAAGCATCAACAACATTGTCCTCTCTTTTTGATTCCAAAGTCCAATGAATCCCAAAGATGCCTGAATGTTTGTGAAAACATCTTTTGACAACCACTTACTGGCCAAAGCAAAGGAACTTCTACATGTAATCATTACATAAGAAGAAGATACCACAGATCTTCTCCAGAATTTCACAGGAGGTCATTAGTAACAAGTATTTCAATGTATCTCAAATTTGGGGAGTTCATTGTTTTCCGTGATTGAAATATTTGGACACATATAGAACACCATTGAAAATCAATGTCAATTAAAAGATAACTTTTCAAAGTGAACATATGCAAATCAATACATGGACTGTAAGGACCAAACAGAAACATTGCAATATAAAAGCACCGACACCGAGTATCCCAAGTCCTTGTGAATAGTCGCTTACCCTTGGATTAAAATATCCATCAAATCTATGTTTGCTTCCAAATAATCAGATGCAATCAACTTGGATTGAACTTGTTGTCTTTGCAAATTTGCAACAACTTGAGTGGCATCTTTTCGAGCCTGCAGAAAGTCAACCCAGAATGGAGCAAATGAGATTGAAGACAAGACAAGAGAAGGTGAGAGAAGAAGGGATTGACAATTACCTCCAAGTTCAATTTGGGAAGACATATAATGAGAAGTCGAAGCGTGTTCTCTTTAAAAAACTCCTGGGTCAATTGAGCACAAGCTTCTGAGACAGGCTCAGACTCGCTATTGCCGTAGAGAATGGACTTCATCTCCCTGATGTTTTTACATAGCTCTGACATCTGGTTAGCAACGAAATTCCAACACAGATCAGCTTGCGCAACACAAATTGCTCTAATAAATCAACCGCGCATTATGTAAGCCGTGCACTTTTGATTAAATCCAATGAACAAACAAGTTCGATTTCATTTAAATTAAACTAATTTGAAAGTAAGTCATGCACTTTATTATGATTTCTCTATTTGGTAGATTCCACTATAAAAAGATAGAAAAACAGAACACTAATCCCAATTTGTTTCAAATCTCCAAAATAAAAAACAATAGAGAATCGGATCAAAATTTTAATAGAATAGAATCGGAACGTGAATTGATTGAGGGACGAACCTTCTCCTCGCGTTTGCTTTCGCGGGAATCGGGGGTGCGCTGGGCATAGATGAGGAGATCGCGGGTCTGGCGAACAACGTCGGCGGGGGTTCGGGGCTTGGATTTGAAGAGTCCCTTCATCTTGTTGTTGTTGTTGTTGTTGTTGCTGCTATTGCGACGATGATGTTTCTCTATCTCTTCTTCTTGATGCCGTTTGGATTGCTCCCGTAGATGATGGTCTTGATGCTGCGGTGGCTGAGGAGAGAGCCTCGGTGCCGTCAGAAGAAGGCTGGAGGAGGCTCTCCGCTGCCCACCTTGTTTGGACGACGCACAGATTCCTATCTTGTGTTGGTGTGTCGTAGGGTTAGTTAGTTGTGGCGGTTTCTTAATTCTGCTTTTCGCTAAATTTTGCCTCTAACCCAAATTAGCCTCACCCTCACACCCGATGAGTGATTAATTGCCTTTATTATCTAACATTTGCAGACACATAAATTATTGATAATATCAGGTTTTTTTTGTAATATTTATCTTCGAATAGGAATGGGGTATTCTTCTTATCCCACCAACGGTTGGTAGTTTGTAATCTGAATAGATTATAGATGGATGGATAGATAGCGGATTGATTACCCGAGCGCATGTGCACGGGGAACATGACCTAAACTCTCAAAGACGAGTCCGAGTCCGAGTCCGAGTCCTTGTCCTTGTCCTTGTATGAGAGCGAGACAAGTACTTTCATGAATTAACCGGCCTCTATAGTCTATGGTGGTATTTCTTGGGAAAATATACCGACCGCGCTTCATCTCTCCCATATCCTTGAAACACTGTTTCGAATCATATACTTACAGACAAAATTTTGATGGAAAATGAAAAACAAAACTCAAACCATATCGAGTCATAGTCATGGTAGATTATGACAATTCCAAAATTGTCTGCCCTATTGTTAGGTTAGGTAGTTTTAAATTATCTATAATAGAATATTTATCTTTGTAAATTTAATATTGGATAAAATCATATGACGCAAGATCATGAATTTCAGTCAGACTGATGGAGAGTAAAATTTCATATCAAAAACCACTAACAAAATTGCCCAGAACAAAAGAACAAAAATTGAACATCAACTATTCAAATTTCTTTATTATAATTTAGAGTCCATACTCCAGAGTACACATTTGCACACATTTGCAGACGATAATAATTAAAACACGAAAGGATCATTCTCCTGAAAATTACTTAAGTCTTTGCCAATTTACGGAACGAGATCAATTGCCTAAAATGCTCCCAACTCTTTTCCCAGACAACAGCCTCATAATTCTCTCCGGCAGCCCCTGCGGCTGTGGGGTTGGACACCGCCGACGACTCATTCTTGGCCGAAATGACAAGGCGATACTTGATGCCGGCCACCACCTGGGTCTCGCCGCGGATCACGCTCTGAAACACCAACTTGTTCTTTCCTTGGGCCTGCTTGTTGTATTCCGACACCGCGAACTCTGCGATCTCTTTCACATGAGGGTCGCTGATGTTCTTTATGGGCTGATAACCGCCGACCAAGGCCTCCCTGTGGCCTGTGGCGGCGGCGGCCACCAGAGGAAGGACGAGGGCAACGAGTGCGAGAAGGCAGTGAGGACGCATCATGACCGTTGATTTATTTATCTCTTGAATTTCTTGAATTTTCTTGACTAACAATACTATCCTCATAAAGAGTGAGCAGCATTGGATTCGGAGGCGTGTATTTATACATGGGTGTGGTTGGGCAGTGGGCGAGCATAACGTGCAGGAATGTGAAGGATTGGCGTATACGGAAGGTTACAGATTGACTTCTGTTGTCCTCTATTTTACTCTCCAAATTTGCTCATTTCGGGATTATTTTCGCCCTTCCTTTCTATGTTCATTTCCAGATCCGGTGGGTAGCTGCTCTGGTTTCTTTGGTTTTTCTTCCATTTTTATTTGTATTATTCATATCTTTTCAGAGTAAAAGTTTGAATCTGGTGGATGTTTCCAGATTCGATGGGTAGCTGCTCTGGTTTCTTTGGTTTTTCTTCCATTTTTATTTGTAGTATTCATATTTTCTTTGGTTTCCTTGTTTGATTTGACTTTGTTTGATTTGATGTTTCTTCCTTTTGTTAAACTTTTCTTTATAAAATATTTACATTTTACATTTTACATTTAGGTTAATCATTTTTAACTTTATATTAAATATTGAATATTTTTTCTATAAGTCCTTATAAGTCATTTTGCATAGGGCTAAATTTGTCTTTAAATTTTTAAAGATAAGATAGGTAGGAAAATAAGGAGGGGAATACGCAACATTCTATCTAACCTTCTCCTTTGGACATTCTTCATTTTCCTTATGACATGTGTCATTCTCATTACACTTAAAATAATATCATTAATGTATTATACAAGCTAACTTTTGCTTTCCAAGTTTATCTTATTCAAATTTTTTTTTTTACAACTCTCTTACCTTCTTAATAAAAAGTTTTTTTTTTAAAGTTTTTTTTTGGAAAGAATTGTATGCTTTCCTATCTTTTTTAACACAAAAGAAATGTCAATTTTCTATTTTATATATATAAAAGTCATTCACATCCATAAGCACCCCAATGGTACAAAGTTTACAGACTAACCTTTTTTTTTTCATAAAGGAAATTGCTTCATTGCATTTTTTATACTACTAAATAAACCAAAATAATCCCTAACAACATAGGCTTGAGATAAAATATATAGAAGCAAAAGAATAAAAAATCATCAAAATCAAATTCAATACGGAAAATAAAATAAAATTACAGTTTAGATTAACAAAAGAAAAATGAAAGAGTGGTCTGCATTTATCTTATACAAACGGCTATAATACGTTGCTCTACTCTATTTTTATTATTTTTTATACAAATTTATAAATAAACCCAATCCTAGACATGTATTTATAAAAAAAACCCAAGTACTATTTAAACATAGAAACACACCCAAAATCAACCTCAAAGTCAACTTTTTGGATGTGTTTATAAATGGGTTTTGAGTGTATGTAATGATGGGTTTTGGGTGTGTTTATATGTTTAAATAGTGATTGGATTTTTTTATAATTTCAACCCCTATTTTGGGTGTTTTAGTGAAACTCCCTATTTTTTAATGGTCATGAAGATAAACATTTATAACAACCCAAGGCAAAAGGCTTAGAGGAGAGCCAAAACCTGTACAAACAAGAAGCAAAGACCAAAAAAATAACTGACGTTAAAATTTTATTACAAAAATAAATTTTTTATTAAGATGGTAAGAAAGTTGTCAAAAAAAAATTTAGATAAATTGAATAGGGTAAACTTGGAAAGCAAAAGTTAGCTTGTATAATGCATTAATGACATTGTTTTAAGTGTAATGAGAATGACACATGTCATGAGGAAAAATGAGAAAGTTCAAAGAAGAAGGTTGCTAGCATTCCCCAAATAAGAATGAGACGTGAAATAACATCACTCTCTCTGTCCTACCTTATGTTGATACTCACCAATAAAACCATAACACCTGGCCATTGAAGATTTCTATTTTTTCTTTTTAAGACACAAAACGGAAATTATAAATTATACCCCAAAAAAAAATAAAAAATAAAAAAGAAACAATAACAAAATAACACCCCCTCAACAAGAACATTTGAATTAAAACAGCTGAGATAATTTTGATAGGGTATGGGGATTCTTCAGTTCTCTATTTATGGAAGAGGATAAAATGATTTTCTATTACAGGAAAAGAAAAATGTAATTAATATGGAATGAAATCACCCAACATAATGGAAGGCCAATAATTGCCTCATAATTGGTAGTTTTTTTCTGGTCAAACCAGATGAAGATTGTATTGCTTTACGCTAAGCTAAGCGTAATACAAATACAATAACCATAAAGGCTAATACAATGTCCCATAAAGGAGTTACAACCACTGCCCACAAATGACTATTCACACTTCTTTTTTTTTTTTTTTGTCAAATGACTATTCACACTTGAAGTGACCTGTTTGAAATATGGAGGGCTGGATGGATATATAGAGTCATCGATGGTCCTTGGTTGGATAATGGAGACTGGCAGCAAAGGTAAATGATTTCTCTCAACCTGAAAATTATTGTCCAAATCTGGTCATTTGGAGGTTACTTTCGGCCTTGCCAAAGTATATCTAAATTTCACTATTATGGAAGAGGATCACGTACCCTAGGAAATATTATGAAATCACCCTTACTAATTAACTTTACCAAAAAGGAGAATTTGCCGGATTGAGGAGATAAGGGAGGGAAAGGAGTTAATGAGGAGATAAATTTTTGTATGATACTTGAGTATCGGTCATGTGATATAATTAGGAATTATATTTTAAAATTAGAATCCAACCAAATTCCTTTTGCATTGCAGTGATGATACTTCAGATATTGTTTGTCATATTAAAGTATAAATTGCTAAAGTTATCTATTTGCGATATTTAGGCTATGTTTACTAATTTGTAATCGGGTGAGGATGAATTGAATTGAGAAAAAATTGAATCGAGGAAGAGTTGGATTGAGAAGGAGTTAGAATCTGAATTCCCATTGAAGTTGTTTACCAAACTATCTAGAATCGAGGTAGAATGATATTGATTCCTTAACTTTAAAAAATTGTGTGAAGATATTATAGGTCAGTGATGACATGTACGTGAATAGTCACGAAAAAATAGACAAAAGATATGAAACACAAGAAAAACGTCGTACTAAACCATTCAACAATTGTACTAATTAATAAAACATCCTAACAGACAGACAGAATGAAGACAAGAGTAAGTAGTAGGCATGAATATATGCGTGCAAGTTTAAGAATCCCTAAAATTAATTGCCTTCTTTAGGAATTGCTGCAAAGGAGAGCAATTGCCTAAAATGCTTCCAAGCCTTCTCCAAGACAACACCCTCATAATAATTGAGGGAGAAGAGGGGATCAGGAATCGTCTCATTGGTGGCCCCAATGACGAGCCGATACCTGACACCCGATTCGACCATCGTCTCGCCCTTGGCCATGTTATAATACACCAACTTGTTCTGGACCGGCTCTGATCTGAACTCCGACAGCGCAAACTTTGCTATCTCTACCACGTGGGGGTCGCTCAGGTCCCCTACGGGCTGCCAACCGCCCACCTTCACGTCCCGTCCGTCTGCGGCACAGGCCACCAGAGCAAGAACCAGGGCCACGAGTGCAAGGAGGCAGTTTGAGCGCATTGTGACCGTTTGATTGATTTCTTTGATTATTTTGAAGGGTTTTCTCAACTGGCTTCTTCGGATCCACAAGTGAAGTGACCTTCATGCATTCGAGGGCTGGACTGGATATATATATATATATAGAGAGAGAGGGAGAGAGGTGGTGAGTGGAACTTGGACCGGAAGGTAAAGACTTTTCTGTGACTTTCTTGCAATCTTTTTCATAATCTGTTCCATATATATTTGATCGCAATTACCTTTGAATGGAGCCAGTGATTCTACAAAATCTGTAAATATTTTTTTCCTTTTCTTTTTCCATTTATTCGGAGGAGGAGGAAACGATTTTCTTCCTTGAATTCAATTATTATCCAATTCTCACACATGAAATAGGTTTTAGAATTCTAGGGTTTAGGTAAGAGTGAACAGTGATGGAGAATCACACACATTATTAATTTTCAAATCACGAACAAAATAACCTAAATTAAAATTACCTTAAAATATTGAAACAAGACACAAAAATTAAAAATTCAAGAAAATTCAGAAGTTTATTACCATTATTTGATACGCATACGTATCACCACATATATATGAAATCCCTCAATGTCAATAGTAATACAGTAACTAAGGAATTTAAAGATACTAAATACATTATTAATTGGCTAATCGTTAAGTTGACGAAAAGAGTTCAATTTCCAAAGATCCTTCCAAGACTGCTCACACACACTAAGCTCATAATGGGCATGATTGAAACCTGCGGTGGAGTTAGGCAACGATCCATCCTTGGCCAAAACAACAAGCTGATAGTTCTGGCCCGCGACCATCTGGGTGTCTCCGCGGATGACCCTCTCAACCACCAACTTCTTGTGGGTTCGCAGGTTGTACATGGACACCGCGAACTCTGCCATCAACTTCAGACGAGGGTCACCGATGTTCTCTTTGGGTATGGGCTTCAAACCGCCAGGAATAGCCCGCTGAGGAGTAGCAGCCACCAGCATCAGAGGAAAGAGGAGGCCAATCAGTGCTAGGAGGAGCCAGTGAGAACGCATCTTCAGTCCGTGTGGCTTTCTTTTTCTCTTTTTTCTTGGTTTGAGTTGAGTCTCAGTCGAGGGATGGACAAGTTACGTTGGTCCCTTCCGTTATATATATTGGTGGGTTGGTGCTTAAGTTGGACGTGGACAAAAATGTAGATGGAAGGTTACAGAAAATTATGGCATAATTTGGAGATGAAGTCAGAAATTTGCGGTCCAAAAATTGTGGAAATTGGATGTATTGAGTTACGGCGGGGAGTAATTCAGTTTCTTCTTTATATAGGGAACGCTGATGATGGACAGTTTCTTTTGTATGAATTGTAAATAGTGAATTTTTTAACTTGTTTGAAGTCGTTTCGTTCCTTTAATTGTTACTGTTATTTGAGAGTTTAATTAGTTTTCCTCTTTGATCTTTTTTAATTGCTCTAGATTATCTATTTGCTTGAGTAATTGGATTAATTGGGTTCAGAAAACCATGTCCCCCCAAGTTTTTGCCTTGTTGAATTTGATCATGCAAGGGAAATTTTTTTGCTCAGTACAAGGAGAGAAGACACTAATCAAGCGCATGAAAAGGGAAAAAACAAACATGTTGACACCATGTTGACCTCACCTTCTGCTTTAAGCAAATCCCCAATTAAGAGATAGACCTTACTTGTCATACCTCACATCCCACCAAACAAGGAGTAGCTAGCCATGCCCCCTCCCATGCCTTCTCAATGCCCAAGGCCCCAAATCAAGGGGAGGCCATGTAGTGTAGAATCTCCAAATCATGGAGAGCCATGCATTCTCTGCCACTACTTGGACTACAAAAGGGAGCACACCACCTCCAAGTAAAGGGAACCAGCGGCTGCCACTTCTCTAAGAGCTGTCCAAAGCTCTCCCAAACTCTCTATTTCTCTTCTATTAGAGCTCTCAAGCCTCTTTCTCCATATTTCTCTCATGTATGATGTACAATATAATCTCTATATTCAAATACAAATATAAAGCTATAAACTATAATGGATGTAGCCTCATTATGAGTGAACCACTCAAACACTTGTGTTATATATAATTATGTCTTAATCCGTTGTTTATAAATTCATCCGTTAACAAAATCGAAATACAACGCATAAATAATGTACGTGTATGCATGCATGGACCAAGCTATTGTCATATGTATTTGGTAGACCACGCTTGACTCAAACACCAACTTCTTCTTGGTTGGTTCTCCTTTTTGGCTTCTTTCCAAAATATCTCTCTCTTTTGGCCTTTTCTAAAATGTCCCTTGTTTAAATCCGAAGATGACGTATGAACAAAAAAAAAAATCCGAATATGATGTTGATGCTCTGGACATGTTGTCCCGTCCGTCCCTACATGTAAATGAAAAAGGGCAAAACCCCCAGACACCACCAACACAACTATCTTGTTCTAATCGGACGAGCCTTTACAGCTCCCAGTGAATCATTAGAGCACTTCCAGCAGCCCCC
>NC_024128.1:20733492-20815780 GCF_000346735.1 Prunus mume
ATGAAATTTATCTGAAATTGAAATTCAAATGAAATTTATTTGAAATTGAAATTCAAATGAAAAGTTGAAATTCAAATGAAATTTATCTGAAATTTGAAATTCAGATGAAATTTATATGAAATTGAAAATTTGAAATTTATCTGAAATTTAAAAAAAAAAAATATATCATTGAATAGTACCCCTTTGTCATGGCAACTGCCGGAAGTGGCAGTGAATAGTGTCTGCCCAGCCCCCCCTTGCCATGGCAACATTCTCACTGCTGGAAGTGTTCTTATTGTGGTCATAACAGTGGTTTGGGTGTTGGTGGCGGGTGACATTTGGAGGGATGTAAGTAGAAGGATGTGTGTTTTAATTTATTTTTAAGTGTATATTTTTAATGTTTGTATGTATTTTATTCTCACTTTCTAATTTTCAATTTAATTTTTATATTCTTTCTAAAATCCTACTAATTGCAAAGTCAAACAAAGAACTAAAAATTACAAAAAAAATAAAATATACTAAAATTCAATGTAACTACTTCATTTGCTATACATGCAAAAACAAAAGTAGCCCTCTCTAGCTTTTGATTACTGTACCTTTAAATTTGGATGTTACCATGTGTACACCACCACAAATTTATATAGCCCAAAACTTTGATTGCAGTGCAAAATCATACGTGTTTATGAAACTTGAAAGCCCAAAGAATTTAGGTGTATTAAAAAAATCATTGAATATATCCAAATGTGAATTAATTTTAAAAAGTCTAGTTTGAATACACCAAAAAATTTATAGAAAATTTGGCTTTTCTCCATAGAAGTGATATTTCCTTGACTGCAACCTATCTCTTTATTTTTCCATGACTAGGATCTAAGGGCCAATTTGGCATTGCTGCGCTGTGAAAATAATCGCTGTCAAATCAACAGATACCCAAGCCAGGCAGGACTCTCCTTAAGATAGCAACAGCCCAGATCCAAATTGTGACTCCAAGTAGCCAACCCATCAGCTACATCATTCCTCTCTCCATAAATATGTTGAAGCTTAATCCTTTCCTTGGAAACAAATTCATAAGCTTTTTACAGCTACTGACCAGCCCAGCATTAGGATGACAAGCATTCAAAACCTTACTCTGAAGAAGAAGCACAGCAGTCTCTGAATCCATCTCAATAACAATATCATCTACTTTTTTCTGAACAGCCAAATTCAACCCAAAAAACAGACCCCACAACTCGGCTTCAAGCACTTTTCCCTGGCCTAAAAGCAGCAGCGACTTCAATTGTGCTGATAGATAGGGGAATTTATTCTCTATTGGCGTTTCTAGGGTTTCTTAGGGGAATTTATTCACTTTACTATGAAATATGAATTAAGGAAGATGAAATTGATATTTATCTGCTGGGAAGAAGTCACATCTTTTTCGTAATCAAAATTTCAGTATTTTTCAGCTGGATATTTCAAGTTCCAACTCTCATTCACGTCCTTCATCCTGCAAGAATCAACCGCGCTGGGCCTTTGCTCTTTTTAGGTAAAGGTAAATGATTTATGAATTGTTATTATTTACTCGGTAAAACCAGTCGTAAGTTCCCCTGTTTCTGCTCAATTCATCGATTGACTAATTACTACAATATATGCACGAAAAAACCAAGAACTTGTTTTTGGCTATTTGATTGTTCATGCTCGTGGTGTTAGTATCATTAAGGTTACCATTGACTAGATAATTTACAAAACTTTCTCGACCTAAAAAACTATATGCACGCAGTTTCAGAGACGAGTAGAAGAGATCATCATGCAATCACCCATCATGCAATCACCAATAAATGCTATGATCCAAACGCTGACGGAGCAAGTGTTCAAAGCTCTTGTGAACCAAGCTCAATTCTCACTTGAGTTTAGCGGCCAGTTTAAGCAGATGAAGACAGGGCTTGATCTTGCCAAGGCATTACTTGCAGACACAGAGAATCTCAATCGCAAGAACGAAACTGTCAGGGCAGGCTTGACACATTTGAAGGAAGTGATTTATAAAGCTGATGATGTACTCACAGATTGCTTGGTCAGACATGAATATATGAAAGATGCATCCTGGGCCGTTTACTTACTTCACGATCCATTCTTCTGTCATCGTATGGGCAAGAAGCTGAGAGGCATTAATCGGCATATGAAGGAGATAGAGAAGACATTGGGCAGGTTTTTGAAGGCTCCAGATAGCATTCATGCAGATGATTCATACCAAGTTAGGGGAATTATGTCGCAGGACTGGAACCCAACTGACACCATTGGATTGGATGATGATGTCGAAAAGATAAAGGGTTGGATGTTTGACACCACCAAACCGCTTCACCGCATAGGCATTGTGGGAATGGGGGGCTTAGGCAAAACCACCATTTCCCAGAAAATCTTTCATGATGTGAAAGTATTAGCCCACTTTGACAAGATGATATGGGTGTGTGTTTCGCAGTCTTTCAGCGCTGAGCGGATCATGAGGAGCATCCTGGAAAGGTTAGAAGAAAATGTCTCTGGTTTTGGTCTTACTCAGATTTTGAGCAAAATTCAGGGAGGACTTAAAGGGAAGAGATGCCTCATTGTTATGGATGATGTGTGGAGTCACACAGAGGTGGACTGGTGGACTAACCTGTGTTCTGTTTTACCAAAAGAAAACAGCTGCATCATAATTACAACTAGAAATGAAGATGCTGCAATTAGTATGGGAGTTGAGAGCTCGCGAATTCACCGTCCCAATACTCTTAACAATGATGAAAGTTGGTCTTTGTTCTCCAAGTTTGCATTTTCTTCAAGCAGTGGAATATGCCCGGATGACCAGTTTGAAAATCTTGGAAAGGAACTCTTGAAGAAATGCGGCGGACTGCCACTGGCAATCAAGACCGTAGGATCCTTATTAGCATCAAAGATCAACTCCCCTTCCCAGTGGAGAGACATTCTTGAAAGTTTTCATGCCTTAACAACAGAGGGAAAAGCTAGTCCAGTTATGGCTTCTTTGCGGTTGAGCTATGATGAACTCCCGCCTTTTCTGAAACAATGCATGTTGTGTTTCTCCATCTACCGTGAAGACGCTGAGATAAGTGCTGATCAGTTAATTCACTGGTGGGTGGGAGAGGGCCTGGTTCAGGGAAAAGGCTCAAAAACAGCAGTAGAAGTGGGATGTGAATATCTTGCAGAACTTATCAGCAGATGCCTGGTTGAAATTGTGAAGCGGCGAGGCTTTGATGGGAAAGTCTATAAGTGCAAGATACATGATATGGTGAGAGAAATGATAATCATGATTGCGGAGGAGGAGGGGTTTTGCAGTTTCAACGAACAAAGCAGGCAGAAGTTGACAGCAAATTCTCGGTGGTTAAGTTTTATTGATGAAATGGATGAAAAATCGTTGAAATATAGTTCAAAGCTCAGGGCAATGTTACTGATGTCAAGCCGCCGATTTGAGTTTGACAGGATTTCGGGGTTCCTGCGATCCCTGAGAATGTTGGATTTATCAAACTGCGCAGTGGATGAGACATGTGTGAAGGATCTCTTCAACTGGATCAGTTCCCTTAGGCGCCTAGCATCTTTGAACTTGAGTGGTATTCAAGCCTTAAAAGAAGTGCCATCCTCGATTCATAAACTCCTCAACCTCCAACTGTTGATTTTAAATGGGTGCAACCATCTAGAAAAGATACACCCATCAATCACAAATTTGAAGAAGCTGATTATCTTGGACCTTGTGGGGTGTCCCATCCAGTACTTGCCTCAGGGATTAGGAAGGCTGTTTTATCTTCAAGAACTCTCCGGATTCAGGGTTGTGAGTCAGCATAGAAAGCAATGTTTCCAGCTTCTTGAGATTAAGGACCTGATCCACCTAAGAGTACTGCGAATGCATATAAGTGATGTCACCATAATCACAGACAACGAACTTGATGTCTTATCTCAGCTTAAAATGCTCAAGGTTCTAGCTATTGATGCGGAAGATTGTAGAGAGAAAGATGTTTTCGAAATGCTAGATAAGCTGACCCCTCCTCCAAGCCTCCAAGAGCTATATCTGAAGAATTACCAACGAGAAACTCTCCCCAGCTGGGTCAATCCCCAACAGCTTTCTAGATTGAAATATCTTTGTATTGAGAATAGTGACCTTGTCAATCTAAGCAGTGGTCACCCCGCTTGGAAAGTCGAAGGTCTGTGTTTGAAGTACTTGATGAAGCTAGACATACAGTGGAAGGACTTGGAGAAGGATATGCCTGCACTACGCTACATGGATATTAGCCATTGCTACAAGCTGAAAGATTTCCCTTGCTCTGTTATCGAATTCGACAGCTGGAGAAAGAATCAAGATTAAGGTGTCAGATTGTTGAGAATTGACAAATCACCTGCTATTTGGAGGTATTGCTTAAATTTGATCATTGGTGACTTGAAGATAATTCTGGCTTCATCCTGGACTATTGCAGCAGTACACACGGATGCATCATTAGTGGAGAAAAAATAAAGAAACCAGGACTGTTGTTTAACAGACATCTGGTTTCTTGCTGTAGCAATAACCATATAATTCTTGTTGGAGTGCAGTAGTGTTTTCTGTTATTGTTTTAGTTGAGAGGAAGAGTGCAGAGTGCAGTATTTTTAAATTACAAGGTATGTGCTTTCTATTTACTTGGTCATGTCCTGCGAGGATGATGAATTTGTATGTTATTCAAAATGGCGTGCATTCCATCTTGAACGTATCTGTAACACGAGTTTGTCTTTCGATTCATAACACAAGATTGTAAATTGCACTGTTGTATGAATAAGGATTCTGTGCTGAAGTTGAAGATGATATCTGTACATTATGCACTAAGTTAACAAAATTTGTATAACATATGCCTATTTGATGTTTACATCTGTCAAAGCTGAATCTGACATCAAGGATACAAAATTAAAGTAAGTAGACGACTAATGCTGATGAAATACATAATGCTTTTTGTTATAGCCTGAAACATCGCAAGACAACATAGCATTTTGAGATTTTCAAGTCATTGAACTTGTTCGCCAGTCCTAAATACATAAACTCCTGCAATAGCCAAAACTCAGTCATCATATCATTACAAAATCATGTACAACAACTACAGAAAATTAGTCAAAGATAGCTGATAAGAGATAAGAAACGTAATGTTACCAAGTGTAGGCATCAAAAGGGACAGCACAGCAATTCCAGCAATCTTTAATGGCAAGCCAATCTTAATCATGTCTTGGATTTCAATGTGGCCAGTTGCAAACCCTACGGTATTCGAAGGGGTTGCTGTTGGAAGCAAGAAAGCAAATTGAGCCCCAATGCCTCCTGGAATCATGAGAAGGAGTGGATGAACATGCATAGTTTTTGCTATTTGAATCAGGAGAGGAACAATAAGCGTCGCAGTGGCATTGTTTGATGTGATTAACTCAGTGATGGTACTACTGATGAGACAGACAGCCGGTGTCATGGCTAAATATGGGACTGCCTCCAAGAAATCTAAGCTTTCTGATAATATATCTGCAAGGCCACTAGATCGAACCCCGTCAGCGATGGCTAAACCGGCACCTAGTAACAATATGATGTTCCAGGGTAGCTTCTTGCATTTGTCCCAGTCCATCAACTTCTCTCCCTTTTGCTTTTTGCTTGGAATTATAAACAGCAAAGTTGCAATCATAACCTACATGGTTTCAAGTCACACTTCAAAATCTGATCCAACTACAAAAGGGAAGGCCTCTGTTAATCTTAAGCAATGTGAAGGGCCAATACTCACACTGACAGTTCCATCTCCGGCAAGCCCCTTGAAGAGGACTCCCCAGCCAGGAATATCCTCTGTTATGCTTCTTGTCATCCACAAAACTATCAGCATCTGCACAAAACTCTTCTTGTCATAAGAATTGGAAGACATATCCACATTCCAACACACTCAGAAGAACTACGCAAAACTAAGTGGCAACGCACCGAAAACAAAGCCAACACCATCTTCTCAGCATAAGCCATTGGACCTGCCCGTGCCGCATCAACACTAATAAGTTGATTTGGAAATACAATTAGCTACAAGGTGTTGTCTAGTGCCTAAAATTGGATAGTGAACATTAGGCCAATAATTCACACACCAGTTCAAATGTGTTGGCCTATTCTGGCATGTTGGGTTTTTCACAACTATTACCAAACAAAAAAGAGAGACAAAAGAGAGCAGAAAGATAGTAGGACCAATGCATTGAAAAAAAAAAAGACAAATTGAGGTGCTCCCCTGTCCTACCAACCTAACATTTCGAGCTCCTCCTTCAAATGGGCTTTGTCGAAATAAACAGAGAGAGCCTGGCCTGAACTCCTGGAGCAATACAAGCAGCACAGTAAAGCCCACAAAGCCAAGAACATTAACAGAGCCGAAGGGAAAGCAAACAAGAACCAGGTGCTGAAGGTGACTGGAGCTGCCTCTGGGAAATAGCTCTGCCACATCCCAACCAATATGAGATTGACACCTGTCCCCGTGAGAGTGCTCATGCCTCCTATGGTTATGGAGTATAACACGCCAAGAACCACAGCTCTGCAAAACTTGCCCACAACGACGGACTGATTGGGGCCTGTCGGAAAGCGTCGAAGGATGCCGGTGGCGACGGGCATCATCATCACCGCCGTTGCCACGTTGTGCATCCACATGCTCACGAAGGCTGCGGTCCCACATATCCCCAGCAGCAGCAGTGGCGGATTCAGGGGATCTCCGCAGAACACCAGGGTTATCTATAAATAAATAATAAAAGATTCAAAATTTATATGCAATGTGCGTTAATTGTTGTGAGAAAACCAAAACTAGAAGATAACTCACATTCAAGGCCAATCTTTTGTGTATATTATAATGCTCGACGGCAAGAGCCAATATGAAGCTTCCAAGAACAAGGGCAATGACATCGTTCATGTAAGAGTGGGCAACATCATCAGCAGAGGCAATGCCAAAGAGCGGGTAGAGTAAGAGCGGGGACATGGCGGCAATTGTCATGGGTACGACCTGCATGGGCACGGCCTCTGTGAGCCACCAAGCAAAAATCCATGCAAGCACTGCCAACATGTTGCGGCTGGTGGTGAGGGAGCCATCTAGGTTGACATGGAGACATATAATGGTGCTCAAAAGAGGCCCTAGCAGGATGTTGAAGTTGTTGGATGTTAGAATGGATTTCAATGATGAAGGGAATTTTATCTGTGACCTTTGGTTTGGATCATCAAGCGGGAGAAGTGGGGTTTTGGGGTCATTGGAGGGGGGAATATCCATTTGATTTCTTGTTGATATTAGAGTGTGAGCAAATTCAAATTCAAATTCACTTTTTCTTTCTAGTGTTCCATTTTTGTGTTCATTAACCTGCAATTTGATACTAAATGTCATTTATTTGCTAAGGGTCATCCAATCATGTAGCATGGGAGTAGGGGCGCGTTATTGCCGCTCCTCTCTTGCATTCCCCATATTCTTGGAGAAAAAAAGGCCCATACGCAAGTAATGTTGAGCATAACTGCAAGTAATGCTGTAGGAAAAGCAAATATAGCATTCTCCTAAGAAACTTTTATACAACACACACAGATCAGAGAAATAATGAGATACACAGAATTGAAAATTATATATAATTGCAAATGGCTGCGATCATAGATGTACATACAAAGCTCTACCTACCAACGAAGGAATGCAAAAAAGAAGCAGGGGAAAATTGTAAGAAGAGAAGTATTTTTGTGCTTGTGGGTGTGACTACATGTATATACACACACACACACACACATATAATATTTTTCTTATGCCCTGAGCCTGAGATTTCACAAGACATGAAAATATTTCGACTTTTCAAGTCATTGAACTTGTTCGTTAGTCCCAAATACATATGCTCCTGCAATAGCCAAAAATTCATTAGTGACTTGTGAAAATTGGTCAAAAACAAAATCGTTAGCTGATAACTGAGACACTAGGAATGTTACCAAGTGTAGGCATCAACAGGGAGAGCACAGCAATTCCAGCAATCTTTAATGGCAACCCGGTTTTGATCATATCTTGGATTTCAATGTGGCCAGTGGTAAATCCAACTACATTTGAAGGTGTTCCTGTTGGAAGCAAGAAAGAAAATTGTGCCCCAATGGCTCCAGGAACCATAAGAAGGAGTGGATTTACATGCATGATTTTGGCTATTTGAATTAGAAGAGGCACAACCAGCGTGGTGGTGGAGTTGTTTGATGTAAACTCAGTGATGGTGCTACTTATGAGACAGACGGCAGGCGTAATGGCAAAATATGGAACTGCCTCCAAGAAATCTAAGGCTTTTGATAAAATGTCTGCAAGGCCACTAGTTCGTACTCCGTCGGCAATGGCAAAACCAGCTCCTAGTAACAATATGATGTTCCAAGGTAGCTTCTTGCATTTGTTCCAGTCCATCAACTTCTCTCCCTTTTGCTTTTTGTTCGGAATTATGAACAGCAAAGTTGCCATCATGACCTACATGGTTAATTTCTAATTAATCCAAATTCACAACAAAAGGTCAGTTTCAAGTTTTGTTGTTAAATTTTGAAGGGCCAAGCAATTACTCACACTGACAGTTCCATCACCAGCACGCCCTTTGAAGAGGGCTCCCCACCCAGGAATGTCATCTGTTATGCTTCTTGTCATCCACAAAACTATCAGCATCTGCACAAAACTCTGTTTGTCATCATCATAATTATAATTATAATTGAAACACATATATGTACACTTGAAAACGAAGTCAACATGTATGTACACTTGAAAACGAAGTCAAAGTAAAACGTACCGAAAACACAGCCAATACCATCTTCTCGGCAAAAACCATTGGACCTGTCTCATCACAACAACGCTTGTAATTAGCTGACTCGGAAATATGAATTAGACAGAAGGTGATGAGTTCAATTCAGATTCAGAGAGAAAATAAAAGAGAAAAATAGACGCTAACTGATTATAATATTGTACCTAACATTTCAAGTTCCCTCTTCAAATGGGCTTTGTCCAAATAACCAGAGAGAGCCTGGCTTGAATTCCTTGAGCAATACAAGCAACAAAGTATAACCCACAAGGCCAAGAACATGAGCAAGGCCAGAGGGAACCCAAAAAAGAACCAGGTGCTGAAGCTGATGGGCTCTGCCTCTGGAAAATAGCTCTTCCACATTCCAACCAATATGAGATTGACACCTGTCCCCGTGAGAGTGCTCATCCCTCCTATGGCTGTAGAATATATCACCCCCAGAACCACAGCCCTGCAGAACTTGCTCACAGCGACGGACTGGTCGGGACCCACTGGAAAGCGCTGGAGGATCCCGGTGGCGACCGGCATCATTATCACAGCTGCTGCCACGTTGTGCATCCACATGCTGACGAAAGCTGTCGTGGCGCATATCCCCAGCAGGAGCAGCGGGGGATTCAGTGGATCTCCGCAGAATAGCATGGTTATCTGTGTGGATGGCCCACCACATACCGTGAATCACTTTCAGTCTCAGTCTCACTCGAATAATAATTGAGACAACATTTTAGTACGATAATTCAGAATTTAAAATGCTTTTTATGCTTGAAATTGACAACAATGATTGTAATATTTAATTTATGTAACAAGTCGAAGTGAACATACGTAAAACATGGATTTCTTTTTTTACATAACCATCCTAAACTATTCTAGTGCACGGAGGAGATTGAGATGAAACTCGAGTACAAAGTGCGGTCAACTGGCCTAACTTACGTATTCAAATATAGGTTACTATTTAACATATGATAGGACCAACAGTGACAAAAATTCTGATTTAGTTTTCTGGTTAGGGGTTGATTAAGAAAAGATGACAAGTTTGAAAAACTAAGCCATGTTATATTATTATATTAGAGTAGAGATTGGAGATTGGAGATTAGAGAAACTGACATTCAAGGCCAATCTTCTGTGTATGTTATAATGCTCAACAGCGAGAGCCAGTATGAAGCTTCCAAGAACAAGCGCAATGACATCATCCATGTAAGAGTGAGCGACGTCATCGGCAGAGGCAATTCCAAAGAGCGGGAAGAGAAAGAGCGGAGACATGGAGGTGATGGGCATAGGCACAGCCTCTGTGAGCCACCAAGCAAAGACCCAAACAAGCACTGCCAGCATGTTCCGGCTAGCCACAGGGCCATCTAGCTTCACAGAGAGGCATATAATGGTGCACAGAAGAGGTCCTAGGAGGACGGACAAGGTCTTGAGTGTTAGAATGGATTTCAAACCTGACAGGAAGCTTTGTGCGCGTTGGATTGGATTGTGATCATGATCGTGGTGGTGGAGAGGGAGAAGTGGGGATTTGGGGTCATCGGAGATGGGATGATCCATCTGAAAATTAATTGAGTTTGGATTGGAGCAATGAATATAAATGGTTGCTGGCTTTTGTATAGAAGAAAGGAAGTAGCAGAGGAGTTTGCCTTTCCTTTTATAATTACGATGTTCCACATTTACACTCTTGTATTCTAGTGTTTACTAAATTGGATTTTGCCACTAATAAATGGTATTTATTTGCTAAGTGTATAGCCAAGTATGACACATTTTGTTATTAGAGAGTAGGTAGAGACGGTCTTCCACTCCAATTTGGTGGGGCCCAGACTCCAGAGTCCACAATTTAAAGCCACATGTGCAGAGAGAGAACCACAGGAATTGCCTCAACCATGAACTAGTAGAGAGAGAAGAATAATGCCTGGCTATGATCTGCATGATTGATTATAATATGTCAATATTACAATATTAGAAAAGGAAAGAAAGAAAACAAAATAAGTGGTGGATAAACTCTGTTTTCTTGACCTCAAAATGAGGTGTCTGTACAAGTGGCAGAGCACAATTTGTTACGTGGCTGAAGATGATTTAAGTCCTAGTATAATCTCTTCACTTTGGTTCCTATCTGATGGGGAGAGCATATAATTCACATCATGAATCATCAGCCTCGCGACGACGGGCCCATGAACAAATAATGTTCAATCATGTTCATGGTTGCCCAATCTAATAATTAAGGTTTCAAGGACAAAAGGAGGAACGTGTGGGGGACTGAAAACAGGACTATGATCACAATAATGCAGAATTATGTCCATGTGGATGGGTACGGCAGCATCAATCATCATGTGATGCCACGTTGCTCTGTTTTCTGTCATCATCAATCGCTACTAGTAAACTCTAGAAGGAAGAAGAACAAACAAGTTTATTAATTCTTTGATTTGTCACAGAGAGAATGAATTCACCCATATATATTATTTCAATTTCTCTCTTCTCCTCACACACCAACGGATAGACGGATAGACGGACAGACGGACAGACGGACAGACGACAGAGAAAGAAAAACGCAAATGGCTTCAAAATGAGTGACTTGGGAAGAAGTTTCGTGCTCTGTTTTTTAGCATGCAATCCTTAACAGCTTCAGATCATACTATCATCATTCAGTTCAGTGGGACAAAGATCGTGTTGTCTCTCTTCTTCTTTCTACACTGACTTCGAGACTGATCAAAATTTTCGACTTCTTTCGACCATGAAAGAAAATGAAGAAAAAAAAACGTGGGATTTGGATTTCCTTCAGTTTTTCTGGCAAGTGTTGTACAGCTTTAGCTTTCGATGTGCAAAGTCACAACAAATACACATTTGCAATTAAACTAAAATGTCAGATGTTATGAATACAAGTTGGTTAGAGCTCCTCATTTTCGGGCTGAGTTAAAATCTCCCTCCCGTAATTTAGATTAGATTAAAGTAGAATATCGCTTGTATATAAAATATAAAAAAAACCCAGCCACAAGTTATTTAAGGTTGAGAATTAGAGCTGGATTCGTCTCAAACACCTATTCTATCTTTGCAATTAAACTCCACATATCCGTTCTATCTCCCTCCTCATCTAAATCTTTGCAAACTTGTGGCCTGAGAAGCTACAGAATTTTTTGGGCTAATTTTGAATTTTCGGGAATGAGTTTTTACCTTACTAGGCCCAAACCTACGAATTGAACCAACCCATTTCTCCAGATATGGAGGCCCATTTTAGTCGAATTTATGTAAAGATGATTCCAATTAGATAATTTTAATTTCAATTATGTGTGTGTATATATATTTTATCGTGTAGCAGGTATTGTGGACCTGAAACTGATGAATAAAAATAGGAGAAAGAAGAGAAAAGGCGGTTTGCTGTTGCTCATTTGCTAGCTCCACGTTTGCTCAATTCCCGTGGGAAAGTCAAAATCACCCTTCTTTATTCAATTCTAAGGGATAATTCTGTAAAAACGAGCGCTCTCGGCCCTATGTTTCTCGCTTTTCTCTCCAACAATCTCCACTCACGCTCGCCCAACTGCAATAGCACTGCGAAACTGAAAACCCTAGCTGAGTGAAAAAGAAAGCAAATTTTAGAAATGAAGACTCCAACATCTAGCACAGAGACACAGCTTGAAATCCAAGCAATCATGGCGGAACTCCCACCTGAGGTCATCATCAACATACTCTCTCGTCTACAAGTTGGGCGCCTCCTCTGCTTCAGGTCCATTGCCAAAACATGGCGTTCCCTCATCGACAGCCCCTATTTCGTCGATCTCCACCTTGAAAAATCCGCAGAAGCCAAATCCCATCTCAGTTTGATTCTCAGAAAGGACTCTGACCTCTATTACATCAATTTCGATTCCTTAGACGACGCCGTCGAGCTCAATCACCCCCTCATGTGTTACAGCAATCGAATTCGCGTCCTGGGCTCCTGCAACGGCCTCTTGTGCATTTGTAATGTGGCCGAAGACATCGCTCTCTGGAATCCATCTACCAAAAAGTACAGGGTATTGCCCTCTCTGCCCTCCGATCGAAAGCGCGACTCGGGCATGTGTTTGTGTGGTGCGAGGGTTTATGGGCTCGGATACGACGCCGGTCACGATGACTATAAGTTGGTCAGGATTTCCCAGTTCATCGGATTGGATTACCTCTCGTTTGAGTCTGAGGTGAAGGTTTATAGCCTCAGAAACAATGCGTGGAAGAAAGTCGAAGACATGCCTTATGTGCTCTGTTATACACGAAAAATGGGTATTCTTGTGAGTGGTTGTGTGCATTGGGTGGTGACCCGGCAGCTTGAATTGGATCAACTTGCAACCGAATTGGTCATTGCCTTTGACATTGTGAAAGAGACTTTTCGGGAGGTGCCGATGCCGGAGAGCATGAACAGGAAATGTCAGATTGATGTGGGGTACTTGGGAGGGTGTCTTTGTATTGTAGCTAAATATGAAGATGCGGGTGTTGATGTTTGGACGCTAAAGGAGTATGGGGTTAAGGAGTCTTGGAGTAAGTTGCTTACCTTAACGCAGGCTCGAAGGATTAAGAGTGTTAGGCCTCTGGTGTATTCAAAAAATGGCCGTGAAGTTTTGTTGGAACAAGACCACGAAAATCTTGTTTGGTTTGACTTGAAAAGTCAGAGGGTCAAGAGTGTTAAGGTTCGCGGTTTGCCGGACTTGTTTGAGGCTGTAGTATGTATGGAAAGCCTTGTTTCAGTTCATCCTAGTAGACGAGATGATAGGAAAAAGCAGGAATCTGTACGGGGGAAGAAGAATAAGAAGAGGTAAATGACATGAATTTTTGCACTTCATTGCCAATTTATTTCTTTGTATCTGCAATGAGTATCCATGTTGTGATTATTGAGATTGTTTTGGCATTGTTTTCATTGTGTGGCATAATTCCGATTCATTAGTAACACACTAACATAACAGGATATCTGATCTCTAATCTATCGATAGTTTCTTTTATTTGGCTGAAGCGGTTTAAATTTACTCTGATTCCCTGCCGAATTAATGTTTTATCTGGTTTTCTTAAGTGTTGCTTATTTTGCTGTAATATTGTTATATCTACTATTATATGAATCGGTAGTCTTTGCCTCATGAGTTGAGTTGGTCCTTGTATTTATCAGGGATGATTTCCTGGCTGAAGGCTTCAAGTTGGTGCTTTAGGCAATCAGAAAAGAAGACAAGAACAAAGAGTGGAGAGGTAATTTTCTGAATTATCCTTAGATAGCTCCCTTGTTTTATTTCTCAGTTGTTTGCTTCGAAAAAAGGTAGGAACCGGGGATATCTAAAAGTTGAATGCATGAGTCTCATTCACCCACCTACTTTGGTCTTTGACACATTTTTTTCTCTTAGGGCTGAAGATGAAGGAACCATGTTGAATTTGAGCTGAGCACATCCGTGTGTCAAACGACTAGAGCATAATTACCTTACAATACTTGAACTTCCTTTTTAGGAACATACTCAAGTCAGGTTTTGTCCAATCGTTACCATATCAGGTGCGCGTTTCTTCTTCCACAGCTGCTAACCAACAACAAGGAGGTGCCTTCTGTAAGACTCTTTTTCTTCCAGTTAAGGCCTTCTGTAAGAGATCCTGAATGCGATAATCACGTACTTTCTAATACAGTTACTGTGCTGTTGTTGAATGTAATAGTTACTGTGCTGTTGTTGAATGTAATAATCACTACGTTTTTTTAATGTAATTAGTCTGTGTGCTTTCGAATTTTGTATGTACAGAAAATGACTATGTAGGAACTTAAAACCTTTTAAATCAACTAGTATAGCATTCTCTTGGTTCAGTTTGATTGTTTTTGGCAATTGTGTTCGAACATGTGTGGCTTTGAACATTAGGGTTTGACTTTTGTGCTTCACTGTAAATACGCGTGCACCACAGGTGTAGTGTTGACATCTATCTCCTTCATCTTGTTGGGTTCCTCAATTGATGGATGAAAACATCAGCTCAAGTTAGTTTACTGTTGTTAGAGTACCCACGTGTTACTCATGTGTTATTGTTAGCATCTGTTAAGCATGGCTGTTAGTTACTTAAGCCTTCAGTCCTTACAATTGTGTATAAGCTAAACTGTACATTGTAATATTCATTCAGTGAATTCATACAGAAAATCTCAATATTTTCTCTCTGTTCTCAGTCTCCTTCTTCCTTAGTTTTCTGTTATCATCAATGAGGGATCAGGTGAGGGTTGATCAGTGGATATGGGTCCCTATCTCACGTTGTAAGAAAGTGGCTGGAATGAGAACATTGCATGCTAATCACTAGATTATGATAGAAAAAGCACTTCTCATACTCTGTGATTCACTGGATCGACTTGACGTTTTGTCCCGTCTTTGTAACAGTTTGGCAGGAAAAGACAACAGCCTGTCTGACTCTGTATTGAACTTTGTTGGCCAGCTCCAGCTCTGGTCGTCCAGGCGAGAGTGATATTATTATTGACAAGTTTCACACTTTTTCACTATGTATTGGATTCAGAGCGATGTTAATTTAGATGGTCTATCTATGGCTTAGCTCGCGGGCGAGGAGCTGATTAAAATAGGTCGTCAGTGATACTGAAGGAGGAGCGCTTAGAAACTAGTTTTCTAAAGTCATCTGATTGCATTTGCAGACCAGAGACTTTTTTTGTTTTAGTATCATATTTGGGCCTCTAAAAGGTGAGAAGACTCGAGGAAGAAGCTCCTTGGAGACTAAGTAAAGCCAATTTCCATATTTGATTGGGAATTTTAATTTCATTGTCCATTTAAAACACCGTTCCACTCAATCCTTTGTGTATTTTATGTTTCATTAGTTTAATAATAAGCTGCTGATATTGGCAGCTGAAACAAGCTTAGACTGACTTGAGCGTGTGTGTGTGTGTGTAAGAGAAAGAAACCGTCAAAGCATTAGGCCAGTCATTTTTGCATTGGATTGGATGGCTTTTTGCTGGTGGCAGTCCAACTTTCTTTTTCTATGGTTATTATTATTGAAAAAGTACGTGGGAAAAGAGAACGCAATGGAAATTAAAGAGCGAGTGCTGCTGAAAAGAAAAAGAAGAAGAAGCAACGTAGAAATTCAGTAACAGGAAGAAGAACCACGTCTCCTTTACAGTTTACACGCACATACATACATTATACATTATGCATATACAGTTACAAGTTAGAGACCTTTACCCACCTCTTTACTATTCCAGCCTTTTCTTTTCCTTTTCTTTTCTTCGGGCCCCTCTTTTTGAAAATTTAAACCAATTTGTATTTGTTGATTTTAATGGATTTACAAATTAGAAAATGTACCACATTAACAAAATTGGGATTCTAAATTTTTGAATGCGTACCAATTATTGTGCCCATAAGTAGAACTTGCGCTTAAAAACTGACTTGAGCTCTCTTATCCAGACTATAAAGATCGCTCTTTCTGTGAAATTTGGCTCAATTCCGCATTCCCCTCGAGTTACATGACAAAACCCGATTCCGATATCAATTGTTAAGAACTATAATTAGAACTTGCTCTAAAAATCAGCTTGGCTGGCTCGTTTAGTTTCAGAAACGCCTTTTACGACTCGCTCAACACCTAAGTTACAAGTAGCAGAACGAGAGAACAAAGGGCATTTTTGTAATTCAATTGAATTGAAACACAAACATTAAATAAATCGAAATATATATAAAGAAATATATAATAGCGTGGGATTACAGTCTTTGTAGATGACGGCTGTGAAGCCCAGACGTGAGACGACCCCTTCCCGATCATTGTCTTCCCCAATTCCCCTCGCGTTTCTTCTCGCACACACTCACCCTTAATTTTATTCTGCGTTTCATTTTCGCGATTTGCTTCCCGGGGCGGCTGCGATTCCATGCACCCACGCCCACCGTGCGCTTGAATTTTTCCAGGAACCGGCTGGCGGGTGGGCCCCTCCTGTAAAGGTCCCCCATTGGGAGCCCCATCAGCATCTACCTTGGTACCGGGTGGCGGGTGGGCCCCACCTGTAAATGTCCATCACCGGGAGCCCCACCACCAGCACCGTCGATTGCGCCTACCAGCGCAGCGACAGCACAGCCCTTGCCGCCGTCGCCGCCGCGGTGGATCAACTACACCAGCGATTGTCCTCCAAGCGCAAATTAGACGACTATGGCGGGCCCACCTTCTCCGACGACGAGGACGACGCCGTTCTCTCTGACCTAGTACACGTCAGAATGAGGAAGGACGAGCCCAACGCCGTCGATTCGTCGTCCAACGGCGCCGCCAACCCCCCTCACTCCTCAGGCAACACCGACCACCTCAATTCCAGGGTTCCCAATGCCCGATCGACCTCTCACGGCGAGTCCACCCACCCCGAGTCGACTCGGTCCCGAGCCATGCTCCAATTCTTCATCCGAACCATGTCGGGGGGCAACAATCTTGTAATCCAGGCCTACGCTCACGACACCGTGAAATCGCTGCACGAGCGCATCCAAACGATCACCGGCATTCCGGTTTTCGAGCAGAGGCTTATTTACAGAGGCAAACAGCTTCAGTGGGAGCAGTCACTGGCCGAGTGCTCCATCCAGAACGACGCCAGTTTGCAACTGGTGGGGCGCTTGCGAAGCACCGACCACCCCCAGGCGTGGCAAGTCCTGGAGGACATAGTCACCACAGCATTTCGGTTGTGCCGAGGTGAAGTGGTTCACGAACCATCGAAATACATCAAGAGCCGGATGAGCCAGTACTTGGCCATGGCTCAGAAGGAGAAGAACGACTCTGGGGTTAGCCATCTCCAGGTCTTCGTCCCGTCCTCGGCCCCCTTGGCACTGCTGATGCTGTATGTTTCTACTCTTCCAGGTAACAAAACGGTTGCTGAAACTTCGATAAAGTATTTTCTGAATTCCTACCCTACTTTGTTGCCCAAACACTTGCATAATCACTGCGCGCCTATAGTGTTAGAGTTTTGTAAGTTTCTTAGGAGATTAGGGCAGGAGGACCCCCTGTACCTACTGTGCCGGAGCGCTCTTGGTTCCTTGTTGGAAAATGTTGGAAATTTGCAGGACTCGGAGAGTGTTGAGGGATTGATTGGCGGGTTGAAGGAGATATCTCCATTTGTTAGTGAGCTGGCAACTATCTTGTCCAGGGATTTGTTACTGAGTATGGAGTTTCCTACTTGTGGCAGGCCGATGTCGGATGATGTAAGTGATTTTAAGGCATTCTTGCTCCCTTTGCGTACTGCAGTTGAGCAGCAAGTGTGTTTCAAGGGTCCTATTTCTGCATCCTTGAAAGGGAAGGCTTGTAAGCATCCCTTGTATGGGGAAGAGATTGAGCTTCTGCGTGTCATACAGGCTGATTTGCTCCTAAAAATGGATGAATGCCTTGGAAAAATGGGAGAGTCTTTGGCTGGGAAAGGAAAGGGGGAGGGTGATATTGTTCACTCTGGATGGTCACAGTATCTGGCCATTTTGAAGGAGTTGAGTGGAATTTGTATACTTTACCAGGGTGGGGAAGAACAACTCAAGAATATTCTGAGGCTTAGAAGGGCTTCTTTATGTGCACTCGTTGTCAAATGTGCAAAGCGAAGTGACGATCATCAGTGGCTTATTCAGCACAAAGATGTGCTTGATTTCGAGTCTCGGAGGCATTTGGCAATGATGATGTTCCCTGATGTTAAAGAAGACTACGAGGAGCTGCATGAGATGCTCATTGATAGGTCTCAATTGTTGGCTGAATCATTTGAGTACATAGGACGCGCGGAACCTGAGTCACTGCACGGTGGTTTATTTATGGAATTCAAAAATGAGGAAGCTACAGGTCCAGGTGTGCTGCGGGAATGGTTCTTTTTGGTATGCCAGGCCATATTTAATCCCCAAAATGCACTTTTTGTTGCATGCCCTCATGATCATAGAAGGTTCTATCCTAATCCAGGTGTGCTTACTATGCCCTTTTAATGCACGGTGTTCTTGAACATCAAAAATAATTTTGTTTTCATTTTTGCTTGTCTTGACTTTTTTGTTTTATAAAAAAATTATCCCCATTTTTTGATGGAAATGGTTGACTAAATCCTTTTAGCATTTATATATAGATGAGTGTTGAAATATGATTTAGTATTGACCCAAGATTTTGGCATATAAGTTCCAAATTGCTGACAGACATTACAGTCTTGGTATGTTGATAGATATGATGAAACACCAATGCTTAGATTTTTTGTTGTTTATCAAAATCACTAAACATGTCTCAGTTGTGTTTGTTTGAGAGAGAGCTTATTACTTTGTTTGATCTCGCTGAATGGTAATGGCATTGTAGTTAATTTACCTTGAGGTTAAGACTTTGACCAGTAAAATGGTGACGTCGCCTTCTATGAATTTGTTTTGGTTAATTCGACTCCAAGATTTTTAATGTGCTTAAAGTTTTTTCAGAATTACATGGACATTGGACAATATGGAAAGGTCAAAGTCTTGAACATCTGTCTTTATTTTAGAAATATTTATAATAAGAAATGACTAACAGATAACAAGGATTGCCAGTCTGGTCCTCAGTATTGGTGTTATTGTTGGTTGCCCTGTAGGCAGACAATGGAAGGCCATAATTCTGCTAACTTGTTGATCACTATTAATTTCATGGAATTTCCCACTTTAGCATTACTTGGCAGTTTCGAATGTAGTGCTTTTCCTGCATGTAATTTTCAGGTTATGCTTTCCTGGGAGGAAAATTGCTACAAATCATTAATAACTTTTAGTTCTATTGTGTTGTATTTGGCTATAGCAGATTCTGACATAGATCATCTGACAGAAATAACTCCTTCCGTAAGAGAACTATATTCAGTTTATGCATCTTTTCTGTTTGCAGCATCTAAGGTGGATCCTCTGCACCTTGAGTATTTCACCTTTGCTGGCCGGGTGATTGCGTTAGCTTTGATGCATAAAGTGCAAGTCGGCATTGTCTTTGATCGTGTGTTTTTCCAGCAACTGGCTGGAACTTTATCTTTGTCTTTGGAAGACATACGAGATGCTGATCCGTTCTTGTATAATAGTTGCAAGCAGATACTCGAAATGGATGCCGAGTTTATTGATTCAGATGCTTTAGGATTGACATTTGTTAGAGAGGTGGAGGAGTTAGGAGCCAGGAAAACTGTGGAGCTTTGCCCTGGTGGGAAAAGCAAAATTGTGAACAGCAAGAACAGGGAGGAATATGTTAATTATCTAATTCAGCATCGCTTTGTCACATCTATATCTGAGCAGGTGTCTCAATTTGCGCAAGGTTTCGCTGATATTCTATGTAGCTCAAGGATCCAGAGTTTCTTTTTCCGAACTTTAGAACTAGAAGATCTTGATTGGATGCTGCATGGAAGTGAAAGTGCTATTAGTGTTGAAGATTGGAAGGCACATACTGAGTACAATGGCTACAAAGAGACCGATCCTCAAATACTTTGGTTCTGGCAGGTATGCTTGCTTGATTCTTGTTTTATTAGCACTGAATGTGCTTGTCTTCTCTTAGCTTTCCCCTTCCTTCTACACAGCTTCTTCACTACTTACCTGCTGAAAGTACGCATAAGATTTGTTTGTTATCATACTAAGTTTTCTATTGGGGGATGGTTAACATCTATGCTTTTCAAAACCTAGACATGAAGAAACAGCTACATATGCATGTGATAGTGAATTTATCACATGAATATGCATTTTTCTTATTTGTCTTGGGTTGTTTACTTGCTGGGCAAATAAAGACGTAGAGAAAAAATAAAATAAAAATGTAAAACCTTTGTTCAATGCAGGAAAATAATTTATAAAACGCCTTTAAGCTCAGAGCACAAACCAAACATGAGTTTTGTGAGACTTGTGTCCTTGGATATCAGATGCTGCACATTTCAAATGAGGGAAGTTTCTTGCAGATCACAATGTAAGGCTCCATTTTGATGAAAGGATTTAAAATATGGATTCGGACTTTAATAATAAACTTATGTTGAGTGGAAGAACCATAAAAAAAAAACAAGATACAAGGTAATTGAATTGGATTTAAATGCCTACATAGAGTATGATATCATGAAATCGAAATGACTAGTTACAATGAATCATATAAGTTTCATGTTTTTTTTTGGGTATATAAATACTAGCTTTTATTTATTGTTAACATCGTATTCAAGCAATTTAACTATAAAAATTAACTAAAGTCTAGGTCCAAAGAAAGATACGTAAACTAAAGTCCCTTGATTTAAATCAAAACAAAACCTAAATGTCATGCTTGTCTTTGATTTCTTCTTATACCTTCTATGTATGGCATCGTTTGATTGAGGATGAGTGCCCTTTCTTGGTAAGGAAGAGTGTCAGGTTTTCCTTTTGAGTGTGTATGTGTTGTCATTATAATCCAGTATAGTTGAAGTAATGATGTACAAAATTAAGTTCTCAAGGAGTTTGGTTAGTGTATGTGTGTGGAAACTTCTGGTGTTGAATGGACTTAATTTGTCGCTCTACTACTATTTGGGTTGAGATATTGATGTGTACATGTTACTGGGGATGCTTGGCTTTTCTGGGCTGTATTAGTTGAATCAACCAAGAATTATACAAAAAAGAAATCTAACTTGCTTCTTGTTTATTTTATTTATTTATCTATGTATCTTATATATTTAATTTTTTTCACCTATTAAGTTAACATATTAATCACACTAAAGTTTTGGGGACAAACTGCCAAGCAGTGTTACTCATAGAAAATAGTCTTAATTTTTTAGACTTTAGAGACCTGTCTTTTAGGAATATTTGGCTAGATTGGAAAGCAGCCATCCGCTCGTTTTCTAGAGTTAGTTTATACATGCCCTTGTCATGATGGGCGTGTAGGGGCCTGTTTCGTTTTCTGCTTTCCTTTGCTTTACTATTTTCTTGTGGTCATCTTGACCACCTTTGTACTTTATTGAATTTTGTAATAAAATCTTGTTTCCTTCGCAAAAAATAGAAAATAGTCTTAGTGAACCAGTTTGGTTTAATTGTTAACTGAGATTGGTCATGGAAGCTTTTGCTTGTGTGCATGATTGGAATTTCAAATTAATGAAAGCATGCAACAGAATGGTTTTGAATTAACAATGGGATGATCTCATGATGGGTGTGTTGGGGCCTGTTTCGTTTTCTGCTTTCCTTTGCGTTACTATTTTCTTGTGGTCATCTTGACCACCTTTGTACTCTATTGAATTTTGTAATAAAATCTTGTTTCCTTTTTCAAAAAATAGAAAATAGTCTTAGTGAACCAGTTTGGTTTAATTGTTAACTGAGATCGGTCATGGAAGCTTTTGCTTGTGTGCATGATTTGATTTTCAAATTAATGAAAGCATGCAACAGGATGGTTTTGAATTAACAATGGGGTGACTAATAAATCTGTGTTTATTACGTGAAATTGGCTGAGGACTTGAGGATAGGAGTTGATTTCCAGATAGACTGCGTCTTTATATTTTCTTAGGTTGTGGTTATAAAGTACCTTAATAAATTTTACTGTTTTACACTGAAGTTATGGAGCAAAACGTATTTTTACTTATGCGGTTACTTAAATTGTCACTTTTTTGTTTCTGTCGGGCCTCGTGTAGGCAACTTATGGTATTTTAAATACAGTCGTATAAAATCTATTATATGCTGCTTTGGCCTGAAGTTGCTTGATCACCTTTGTACTGCACTTTTTCCCTTCCTCTTTTGGCTCTGATGTCTAGATTTCTTAATCTTCGTAGATGCTTTGACTAAATAAAGAAGTCTTTATAGATCTAATATCATGGAACATAAGAAGGCGTAATGAAATGTTAGAAAATCAAAATTATCAACTCACAATGGGCCAACATGATGAATTATCTTAAAGTTCATTCTGGTGGCTTTTGGACTATGCAATTAGTTATTTAGCACTGCTATTAGATATTACAGCATCGGTTCCTCAAACTTCATTTGCAGCTGGGATCATTTTATACTACGTGGTTGATGTAGGCATGATTGAAAGACAGGAAAAACAGCTAAAAGTTGCTTTGTTTTGGTAAAGCTTTGAGCATAGAACTGAAACAATTGACCATGTTAATCTGGGGGTAGTTGGATGCTGCATTATGAGCTGATAGCAATATAAATATGAGTATTTGTTGCTAGTTTGTTATGTGGTTAAATTAATTTCTTTAAAAATTGTGCAGATTGTTGGGGAGATGTCCGCAGAGCAGAAAAAGGTTCTTCTCTTCTTTTGGACCTCTGTGAAGTATCTTCCAGTTGAGGGGTTTAGTGGTTTGGCTTCTCGGCTTTACATTTACAAGTCCTCAGAGCCGTACAGCCGTCTGCCTTCGTCTCATACATGCTTTTACCGGTTGTGTTTCCCAACTTATCCATCTATGGCTGTCATGCAAGACCGCCTTAACATCATCACCCAAGAACATGTTGGCAGTAGCTTTGGGACATGGTGATAAATTAGTAGTTGCATCTGCATTTTGGGGTAAAAAGGGGATTGGACTGCACATAAAAAGGACTCGGTACTCAGATTGTACAGATTATAGGACACCGTCATCGTCTTGTCATTTGACTAATGTTAGAAGAGACTATGCTAGTGTTTTCTTTGTTGAAGGCTTGCAGTGTCATTGCTATTTTTGTCAACTGTCTATATAGGGTATAGCTATAAATAAATTGGGAGGTAAGAAATAAGAAAATTTCTCTAGTTAACGGACGTTTATTTCATGACATGTTAGTACACTCAGATATGATGCAATGGCATGCAAGTCTATATACAAAGATTTACCCGTCTCTGGCCTCATTTTGGTTGCCAATTATTTCCCTCATTGAAGCATTTTTGAGTTTGTGTGTAATCAAAGAAACTTGTATATATTGGTGTAATGCGGGTCTTATTTTAGTTTTGGTATGCATGTTTTTTTGTCGGAGTGGCACTACGTTGGCCTTACATGACGGGAGAGAGTTCAAGTCAGCTCTCTCCGGATGCCCATTACTCTCCTTTGGCCTTACGTGACGCGATAGAGTTGAATCAACTAGTCGCCGGATGCCCATTTGCTGCTCACACGACCAGAAATCTCAGTACTGAGCCTTCACAATTACAGGCTTCACAGCATGCAGGCGGCAATATCATGCGTGTTGATCCTACACTTTTCCTGCATGTTTCTAATTTCCACTTTCTTATATGTGTGTGAGTTAAGCCTTTTGATGTTCTATTATTTGCGCCTCCTTAACGAGCGCTTAACCTTTGTTGGTAGAAATAAAATCTCTCTTTGAAGTGCAAGCTCATACCGACATTGGCATAAAGAAGGCCAAAACTTTTACAAAAATTCCGGCAAGGGCGAGGAGAAGAAAGATATAGCAAAACAAACAAGAATATTGTAAGTGCATAAATAAATATTATTCAAAACTAACAGAAATCACATCTCTTCTTCACACCAATTCCACTTACTTCAATCCAACACCATGCATGCCATCGTCTTGAACATATATGATATAGGGTAGATTCCAAATGCCATACCCCACTAATTTAAAACCTTACCTCCATTATAAACTAAAAACCAAAATATAAATGTAGCTAAGAAGCTGACCAAATTGGACATGCAACCTAGAAAATAACCCCCACAAACAAACTTCTCTGATGATGATGATGATGTCATAAATCTTCTACTCCTCTGTCTTCTCGACCGGAACATCTGTGGTAGTTTCTTCTGCAGGAGGAGCTGCTGGTGTCTCAGCACTTTCAGTGGTCTCTTCTTTGGTCTCCTCTGCAACAGCAGCAACAGGCTCCGCTACTGTGACCTCTTTGGGCTCTTCTGCCTCTGTTTTCTCTGTTTTCTCTGTTTCGGTTGCTGCTGGCTCCTCTGCCTCAGCCTCAGCAGCCTTGGGTTCCTCTGCAACCTCCTTGGTCTCAACTTCAGCTGGAACTGGAGCTTCAGCTTCAGGAGCAGCAGGTGCCTCTGCCTCTGCTTCTGCTTCTACTGGTGCGGTTTCCTTTGGCTCTTCGGTGGTTGCAGCCTCAGACTCTGGGACAGCAGCTGGTGCTGCAGCCACAGGCTCTTCCGGGGTTTTCTCCTCAGTCTCGATCACCTCAACTGTCTTTGCCTCATTTTCTTGCAACGTTGCTGCTGGTGCAACCTTCAAAATCAAGTTTTGTAAAAAAACAAATCACTCATATTTTCATGTTAAGAAGTTAATATTGCATGATAACATAAATTACATAAAATCCTAAGTTTTCGACATGGGTCGATCCATCAACTTTCAAGCTTTATATTTGTATGCAAATCAGTAGCAAATAATATGTCAAGTCAACACATACACACACACACACACACATATATATATATATATATATATGCAGATGGGTTGTTTTTGAAACCAAAGAACACCAAGAAAAGCAACAGAGATATTGTCTATATAGATGAGCTCGCATTACCTCAACAGTGGCCATTGCTTTAGCAAAGGGTAATGAAAATTGAACAGAAACTGGGAAATTAGAATGCTTGAAGAATCAAGATATGGGAGGAGTGAGTAAAGAGTGCTTAATTGCTAGTGAGTGAGAGAAATGATCAGTGTGAGAGCTATATATAGATAGATGTGTGAGTGCCTCAATGCCTAAATCTTATAAATAAATAAAAAATAATAAAAAGAAAAGGAGAAAGAGAGCACTTGAAGAATCTTTTGGCAATTTGACACCTCATGGTCACTGACACAAATTAAAGGACATTAACTTGTCTAGTTGTAAATGTTTTTGGTTTGGTGTTTGTTTTTCCCTTCAGATTTTAAAGTATATTTTGTAATAGAAATAGCTTTGTAGACAATGAATGAATTGGAATGGCAAATGGTGGAGGCCGTTTCTCATACCAGCATCATATCTTTCTTTTGAATTGGTTTTTTTATGTTTTGTGCAATAGGGCATGTAGGTGACTGGCCATTATGCACTCATGTTCTTGTGCCCTCCATTTCTTTTTTATGTCTTAGTTAGTAGGCCCTATCACTAATAAGCTTAGCCTAATTTCGGTTAAAAGTCTTCTTTTCTTTTTCTAGCATGAGTGAGTGAGTGTTCCAACATTGCTTTTGCAAACTAAAAACGTTACACAAGATGCAATAGAATTAGACTAAATTAAATTCATCTAATTTTCCGCACTTTTATTATACAAGAGAATATAACAAAGTTTGAGACAAGAGTTAGGATTTCAACTAAAGTAAATTCAAAAGTACCAAGGACTCTCTCTCTCCACACAATCAATTACGATTAATTACGTGATGGTTGTATAAAATCGGTGATAATGCATATTTTCTTTTTCTTTTTTTTCTACTCAATGTTGAATAGGCATGGCATGAGGAATGCACAGAATCTGCAATATAATTCAATTTTGTCACTAGCTCTGATTAATTGATTAATTAATCAAATGCACAGGATTAGTAGACAAATTAAAGCAGAGGGTACAAACTTGATGGTAGTGTCGTTTAGTGGTAAAAAAGAGAGAGGCAGCTTTCACTATTATAGTCAAAAAATTGTTTACCATTTTTAAGGTTTCACGTTCATTCATTCTTCATCATAATCACTTTGGAGAGAATTGAATTTGGGACCCAAAAACAACAACTTGATCGATCATCCATCAAATGGACGCGAGCCAAACACAAGAAAACAACGTATCAAGGCCGGTGCCTGGTGCCTCAGGGTGGGACCCGACATCACCAACTACGATCATCACCGTCCACATGGGCCCCTCCATTCCATGTGGACCCACATGCAAAACAAATAAAAAACGCTGCCGTGGCAAACCTTCCTATCCTTTGAGCCCATTGCGCTTGGCTTTGGCAACCGCCCTTTCTATAAAGACGAGGGCTGCGAGGGCCCAGTGGGTCCTGCTGTTGATGCTTTCCAGGTCGGATACTCGTGACTCCGGACCCACTTGCATCCGTCTGATTTGCCTTGCTGGATTACACTCATCGCTCTGATTATATCGTCAACTGCACACGTACTATACTACCCTTATCAATATTAGGTACTCAGCTGCTATACTATAGCCAAGTAAAGGGCATACTCGTCATTGACTGATCCAATAAGAATTTACAATGTTATTGTGGATCTCTATAATAATAATAATTTTGAGATACGTATAATATTCTCTTGCACAGAGTAACTCGAATTTTGGACGAAAGTAAGTAAGCAAACGATCCATCATGCCTCCCCTCGACTTGCGCGTCATGAAATTCATCCATGCCATGCCCCCTTGTAATGTAAATAATCATTACGTGTGATGTGTATTAGTATTAGATTAAGCATCCACAATGATGCTCTTTATTTCTTAGCTAAAAATATAATAAAATTATTTTAGGAGTTTTTAAAAAAATTTCAACTCCAACCATACTCCCTAATTTGGAGAGTCATAAATGCTATAACTTTTTTTTTATTGGTCCATCTCTATTAAAAAATAAAATAAAAAATAGTTAGCATTAAATAAAAGTTTGAAATACTTATTAAATAAAACAGCATTAAATTATAGGAAGTCACTATGAGCCATTTCTCTCTCCTCAAATTTAGGAGCTCCTAGAGGAGGTAGATAGGGAGCGTGGTTGAAGTTACATATTTACGATTCCTTCCTAAAATTTGTCTAAGGAGGTAGTTTAGTGAGCTCATTGTGGATGCTCTAAGTCAGGTTAACTTTGTCTCATTACTAATTTTGTATTTTGTATTTTGTATTTTGTTATTAGTAATCTCGGGATAAAATGTGTCCAGGTTGGATGGACTCCGAAAGGGGAGAAAGACTTCATTAATCTCATTTCATCGCTCCTTTCTTTTTATATTTTCCTCACGTTACTTCTCACAAGAGGCAAAAAATAGAAAGAAGGAGGCAATAAAACTGGAATAAGGAATTGTTTTTCATAGATGTATCATGTCATCGTTTCCTTCCCTAATTTGTAACGGCGAATGTGCAACAAAGGGAAATAGTTTGATAAAGGCTAAAGAGCAAGGGACGGTGGGGAGTGTCCCACCAAATGGACCCCGCCAAAATTAGTGTGATGAGTGATGACAACAATAAACAATTGGACCAGTCAGTAGTCTACATGGCATGGCTTTTTATGAGTAGAAAAAAGTAGAACAGGGGACGGGACAACTGAGCGCAGTTCCTCGGGGGAGGTGGGACCCATGCGTCAACGGCTGGTCTACAATTCCATGACTCCAGTTAGTGTGTGTAGTATAGGTGTCATACACGTAAGCTTGAGTTTGGCCATGCTGGAAAAACAATTCCCTTTGCCCATACGCAATTGTCCAAAGTAGAATGTAGGAGGTACTATTTCCCTTACTATATAAGATCGAAACGCACGCAAAATTTTACGTTCCAAATTTATATAATGCGAGCAGAGGATGATTTAAAAGGAGAAAGACTACTTTTTCAAATTATAAAATAAAATAAAATATTTTAAATAAGCCACGTAATTTTAATTCATCAATTAACTTACTTGATAAAGTTTCTCACTTCACATACTTGCACTTAATTTTATATAAAATCTCTATATATAAATTGTTCTTATGAATTGTAGCTTTCAACATGATTGCCTATGGCAGTGGAAGAAGGGTGGTGAGTTTTATACGTAACTACCAAGTTTTAATTGGTCCATTCTATATGGAGCTTTTAAATCCCAATCAATCGCCAAAAACGTCACAATCAGAACAAGCGTTTCTTTTCAACAAGAACCAAGTGATCTAATTGATTGAGCTCTAGCTACTCAATCAGAAACTAACTAGCTTTAGGTAATTTCTTTTTGTTTTTTTCTTATCATCTTGACATATGTTTATGGAGAAATGCTTTCTTACTCCCGTTTTATTGCATTTGTATTTTTATCTCTCTCTTTATTTGATAAGTGACATGAGGAGAGATATAAGAAGAATGAGACAATGAAACGGAGGTAGGGATGTTTCTTCTCAATGTTCATGACTTGTATATTTTGGAATTGCAATTTGCAACCCTTGGGCAAACATCTTTTTAATATTTCTTTTCCACTCTTTTTGTATACCCCCGCACGTTGTTTTTCAAGTATATTTTCCTCTTGGTTGATTGATTCTTTCTTTCCCATGTTCAATTTAGCAGCAGGTCCAGGTAGGCCACCATATATACAAAGTGGGCCTTGGATCGACAAGAGATATATCAATCAATCAAAACTTCCGAAGTTTCGGCCGCTGAGAATGAATGACTCTAGATCATGGAAGGAAGGGGAAACCTCGGCTGTCGGCTCTGCTTCAGTTGAATCTTATTTCTTCTTGTACTGAGTGAATGTGAATCTTTAAAGTTGCAGACCACATTCATGCTAATCATATTCATTAAAGAACATAGCACGCACTTTTTTCTTTGGGTCCTTTTCCGTCAAACCTCGAAAAATATAATTCCAACTAGTAGCAGCAACTTTGTTATTTCTTTTATTTTTTAACCAACTCCAAAAGCCTCTTTTGCAAAGTAATTGTATCGATGGCATCCATAAACATAATAATAAAACTACTTAAACCACTCTTTTACAAATATAATGTCATGTTGACATAATAGGATAGAGTTGTATACAACTCACTCACAATATTTTATTTGAAAACATTTCCTGCGATTCAAAAATGAAAATTGGAATCTCAAAATAATTTAATATTTTTTGAAGTCAATACAAGCTACAACAAGCAAAGCGTGTCATTGTTTAATGATCAGAACAACTTTAACCTTGCTACAGACTATAATAAGGTTTTCCAAAGTTCCTATATTGTTCATAGGTCTAAGTCTAACTGACTTTCCTGCCGGTGGGAATGGAAGAAACCTAAGACTGGAGCACGCAAGGCAGAGAACGGTGTTTCCGAGCCACCCAGACGACTGCATGATTCGGTTTTTCAAATGGCAAGTTTCTTCAACACTGCTTCAGCACGGTGCTCAAATTTTGGTAAGGCCCAATCATGCTGGACTATGTCAAGACTGTCCTTCTCAGCGCCCAAGCTCTGACCAATTAAACAAATACGGAAAACCGTATACATTAGCAGTGGTGATACAGAAAAAAATTGCTTTAGATTTTATTTTAGAGTTAAGTTTTTATCTCGAAACGTGAAGCCATACATTTAACAAATTATAAGGTAATGCTCCAATACTTTTCATACAGCTACACATTTGTTAGATATGAAGTATGTTAGGGACAGTTCACATCCGTCCATTCTCTTCCAAAGTTGATCATGCAAAGTGATGGGTGCTTCACAATCTAAGAAATAATAAATTAAGGGCCCATAACCATTTTAATTTTAGTTTTTAGTTTTCATTTTTTGTGTGAGTATAGAGGAAAATAGGAGTGAGAATGGGAGTGAGTGAGATTGAGAGAGATGATGAGAGGGGAGGGCGGGAGGGAGGAGTAACAAAAGTGAAAATAAAAACTTGAAAGTGAAAACAATTTCAAATATATTTCAGTTTTAGTTTTAGTTTTAGTTTTCACTTTTGTTACTCCTCCCTCCCATCCTCCCCTCTCATCTTCCCTGTAAATCCCATCTCCACTCTCATTCTCACTTCCATTCTCCCTCTTGTTCCTCTGTACTTTAGCAACAAAATGAAAAATAAAAACTAAAATTGAAATGGTTATCAAACGGGTCCTAAGTAGTTTAATTAAGGAGATCACATCCACTGTCAGTCAAGCGAGTAAGTTGATTGGACGACATATAAGCCCCAACATACCTATTGTCCCAAAAGGAAAAATCCCTGACCTTAACGTTCACACAACTTGACAACAAATGCACTTAAAAAACAACAGCGATGACAATGCATAGAATCCAAGGTCTAAAAAGGATACTTTCATGAAATGTAGTTAGATATCAGTTATTTTCGTTCATCATATTGAGCAGGCCAAATTACATAAATAGAAAGGTTGTGAAGAAACTAAAGAATGGCATCTGAAATTTTCTAAGATTAATGACTCTTAAACCTCGAGGATTACAAAAAACTATTAAGTTCATACCTTTGATGGATCAAAACCAAACCCACTCATTTGCATCATACGCTGAGTATCATCCATTGCTGCATAAGAAATTTTTTTATTTTAGTTTATCAACCTCCTAGAGTACATAAATTCTAGCTCATAGTTTCAGTGTTACATGCGTGAAAAGAAGCTCAACATGCATTTCTGAGTATGAAAGCTATCATGGTGAAATAATCACAAAATGTGGCACTAACCATTTTCTTCTCCCAGAATGAGACTAAACAAACCTCTTAATCCAAACAGATTAAGAAAGTACCTGAGAGAAAGAGATTTTGAATAATTTGAGACAATCAGTTAAGCAAACAACCAAGAGGAGGAAATTGTTTTAAGTACCATGAGCGGCTACTGACATAGCTAACATCAACAGTGCTTAAGTCAATCCCATTCTGCAGCATTGACCTGAACCTTTGAGTAAGAGGAAAGGGTATTTTGGCTGTGGAAAAGAAAAAGAAACAAATATATAACATGATAACTTGACCATATGATAGTAACACTTTATATTAGTGAATACAACCATACATACATTGAACAACGATCTATCATACAGGCAGAGCAGAAAGGGAAGAGGATAGAAGGATGACAAATTTATGGAAGCACCAAGGTGAAAGAACATTAATGACATAAAAGAGTAGAAGTCACAACTGGAAAAAAAAAATAACACAAAACGCAAGAAGTCACAAGTTCGAGTATTTGCAAGATTCACATCCCATACAAAGTAACAAAGCAGTTGCATAACATAGGAACAGAAAAATTGGATTCAGAGGCATTGAAACTTACCTGCTACAAATCCAGAAAAGAAAAAGTTGACCCATGCAAAAGTAAGAGTCTGGCCAACACAAAGGCGATCATAAAAATATCAGTAACCATATCTGAGAAAATAAAGCCAAATTACAATAAAAACACAAGCAATTTGAAATACCTGGGGTATGATCATAGACAGATTTTTCTTCATCATGTCCATAGCCATGTTGGGATCAGAGAACATTTGCGCTTGTGCATTCTGTGCCTGACCCTTGGGAACAATTAACAACCCATTTTCCTGCCACAGTGCAACGTGTTTGACTTAAGTATCAACAGAGTGACAACAACAAATAGCAGACTACAAGCTAGTTTCAGCAAAAGCATCTGCTATAAAAGAACCCCTGAAGCATATAAATCAAAGTTGAGAATTCTTGCCATGGTGGATTCAAATTTCCAATCCAAATTACATAACGCCTAATGCTAACTCAACTCATCAACAAGATGAACAAATAAAAATTGTTTTCCAGCTTATAATTTGAAGATGAACAAAAACACGTCAATTTGAGTGTTATTAGGGGAATTACTTGCATAAATAGCAATTACAGCGAGAATTAATATCAAACCTCATTGCTGAAATAAAAACGGCGAGCGCGAAACGACTTGGGAGGTATGAAATTAGCAGCAGCACGTAAATTCCGAGCCCTAATAATCAATTGCCTGAAATTCGCAAAGAAAATTTAATTTGATAAAGTCAGATAGAGAATTAGTAATATATATAGATGCGTTTAGTAAGCAAGCATAGTTAGTGTTGACAGAGAGACCCTTCTTTGATGATTTTTGCATCGGGGACTTGGTTGGAGCGCATGAGCTTGGAGACGAAGTATCGGAGGACACCTATGAGAACCATGACCACCGAGAGAGGGATGAGAACCCAATCTCTGATGGCTGTGTCTAGCACCAGATCTGCCGCCATTGTTGGACCTCACAGGCACTAAATGACACTCTTTGGTTCGTTTTGGGTCTCTGCTCTCCTCTGCTTCGATCGATTGTTTCTTTCACTATACACTTCCGTTTAGCAAAGGTGAAAAGATCAAAGACGGACGAGGGACATCCGTGTCCCTCTTGGATAGTCAAAGGTTATTTTTTTCTTTAAAAGTCGTGGATTTCATATGCTGAGTCCGAACAACCCAATAATGAAAGAGTGACAGGCCCAGCCCAATCATTCTCATCAACTGCTATAAAAAATTTCTGATTAGTCCAACAAATCCAAATAGTATATAATCAAAAATTTCAAAATGATAAAGCTGGTTAGAGCGGCGTGCTAATAACGCGAAGGTCGCAGGTTCGAAACCTGCATGGGCCAATTTTTCAGCTGTTTTACCTATTTTTCAATCCTCAGTGCATGTTTTTCACCAAAGAAGTTTCGATTGGTATTAAATATTTTAATTGACTTCATTAATTTTTTAAAACTTTTTTTCTGCTTTAATTTTCATAATGATAAAATTTTCTTTGGAATCGCTAATTACTTGATAGTTTTAATTGAGTAATATCTTACTCTTAGTTAATTAATATAATTAGTAATTAGCTTTTACTTATTACTTGTTTAGTCATATTTCCTTAAATGAATTTGAATATTCAAACAGGAGTATATTATATTTTAATTATTATTTAATAAATACAAAAATTAAAATAAAGAAACTTATTTATATATATTTTTTTTAAAACCTCTCATGATAAACTTTTGTTGGTATAGATATATGCTAGCAAATATTTGTCAGATAACCTCTTCCAATGCAATTTATCTATGCCGACGAAATTTCGTTGGGAAAAGTCAAATCTGTCAAAGTTTCGTCGGAATAGACCTATGCCGACGAAGATTCATCGGGAGAGGTTTTCTGAACATAAATTTAAATTTAGTATCTTTTTAGTAATTTGCTTTATTTAATTACTTTTAATTATTATTTATTTAGTGAATAATTAGTATTAAATATTTTAATTAACTTCATAAATAGTTTATTTTTTATTTTTTACTAAGTAAATAATAATTAAAACATAACTATTAATTAAACAAATTAAAAAAGAGAAATCGATATTATGCTATTTTATGGATTACAGCCGAACGGCTATACGTTTAAAATATTCTATTTATGAGGTATAGCCAGGTGGCTCTACGTTTAAAATAAACTATTTATAAAGTATAGCCGTGCGGCTATACGTTTAAAATATTCTATGCAGATTTCAAAATATTCTATGTATGAGGTATCGCCGATCGGCTATATTCTTAAAATATACTATTTATGGATATAGCCGAGCGGCCATACTTATAAAATATACTATTTATAGAGTATAACCGGACGTCTATACTTTTAAAATATTCTAGTTATAGAGTATAGCCGCTCGGCGATACTGTAAAAATAAACTGGCGTATAGCCGCCCGGCCATACGTATAAAATGTATTGAGTATAGCCGCTAGGTATGGAGTATCGCCGACCGGCTATACTTTTAAAATATGCTATTTGTGGAGTATAGCCGCTCGGCGATACGGTTAAAATATTCTGTTTATGTAGTATAGCCGCACGGCTATATGCTTAAAATAACAGCAATCCACCAGCAATCACTACGCTATCAAATGAACAAGAAAAAAACCTGAAGAACGTACCTGGCGAGCTTCAATAGAGATAGCCTCATGTTCATCGGATATTGCATATGCCATCTCAAGTTTATCGTTCAGGGACGCAACTTCTTCAAGAAGTCCGTCTCTCTCGCTGATGACCCTTCTCAACTCATCCTCGATACCTTCAACTTGACAGAGTAATTTTGTTTCCATTGAAGAAGTCAAATGAAGAATTTCTTTTTCCCAACCTTTCGCCATTTCCTTCTGCTCTTCCAGTTGTTCATTGGCTTTAGAATTTTTGAGATAGAGATCATTTAGAAGCACTTTCAACTCAAAATTTACTCTGAAAGAGTATTGATTGTATCTTTGGCCTGCTCAAGATTAGAATTTGATAAAAGCAGAGCCTTTTCAGTATCAGTAAGATGATCCTCGAGCTTTTTATGTTGAAACAGCAGGTCATCAAGCTGGCATGTTTTTATTTTTAGTTCATTCTGAATTTGGCTCAAAGATTTTATCAGCTATTCAGTTTCATCCTTTATATCCATTGTGTTGGATGCTGATTCCTGCAACATTCTAAAATCAAAATGCAAGCCCTCCAGTAGAGCATCTTTCCGTTGCAGTTCTTCCTTCAGTGATAAATTCTCGTGCATCAAACTATCACGGGACAAACTGAGCTCACCAGCTTTCAAATTTGTGACTCCACTTTGATCATTATTGTCTTTGGAGATGTTACTAGTAAGTGCAATGTCATCCTCACAACTTGACCACATTTTTTGTTGTTTGTTTGTAATTGAAAGGCCTTCTTGCTGTCTGCTGGAGCGGAAACCACTTCCAACGTTAAAGCATGGTCTTTTATGGATCAGCTCTCCTGTGAGACACTGATGAAGGACAAATATGGCAAATTTTTTCTCCAATGTCTCAGCGCATATTTCTTCTAGTAATGATCTTAATTTGCTAATGAAGCAGTGTATCTCCCTTCCCATAGAAAAATTATCAGCATATAATACTTTGAACCTGTCCTCCACTTCACTTTTTAATTGCATAAAACACTCTTCAAGCAAAGACAATGATTTTGCTATCTCCACCAAATTATAACGAGAGGTAGTTCATTCTCCCTTTCTTTCAAACGTACTGAATTTTTGAGATGTTCAACTTCTTCAATAAAGCTTGCTTTCTCTAACATCAGTTCCTCACCAGTTTGCTTCCACAGGCCAGTCAATTCTTTTGCATTTTCATTTGCTTCCATCAAGGCATTTAACATAACATCAGCTTCTTTTATTGTTGCATGCGCTTTGGTTAAGAAGCTACTAGCAAAATTATTCTTCTCATCAGAAACTACCAGCACATCACAAGAGTGTTACACAAAGTATAAGAACGGTGATTTTGCTGACTTAGTCTCTTATTTAGAAAAGATTGGTTAGGACAGTGCTACTATTAATCCTTTCTAACATATAGTTGCCTCACAAATTTACAATGCAAGAATTGGATGATTTGAGAAAAAATTTGTTGTGCCTTTTTTGTAGCATGACAACCATAAGAACTCTCCGTCCTTGACTCAAACAATGGAACAAGTTGTTTCAGCCCTGCATATAATATGAGCTGATTAAGTCCCTTGATCAATTTATGTTTCTGATCGTTAAAAGTGTAAGATATTCAGTAAAGAATATACCTGCTGGTTTAGAACAACCTCCAATGTCCAACTCGCTAATGAGTGTGGCTAGCCTAACATATAGTTTGTTGAAAGCATCAAGTGATATCTCTAATTCCTTTTTCAGGCAGAATGTTGCTCCTTTAGAGTCCGTGAAAGTTTTTAAGACCCACTTTGACTCTTCTGGATCTTGATCAGCAGACTGTAAGTACTGAGCGTTCTTTAACTTTCAGGTCCCCCATTTGCCCTTCTAATGCCCACAATTTGTTTCCAGAAGCAAAACTTTCGGTTGAAGAATCACAGCTTGACGTAGTACAATCAGTACTCCATTCATCTTCATCTTCTGAACTTTTGTCTGCTGAAGGGCAATCATACACATTTACTTTTGTGTAAATGAAATCTTCAGTAATTTTCAATCTACCATTTGCTACAGTGAGCTCATTTTTTATTTCAAGAATCATGTGATAAATATCTTTAGACTTCAGATACTTGTGTGCTTCTAATGAAAGCGACTCAACTGTACAAAACTGAGAAACTTTGGAATGCTCTCTTAACTCCATGTATTTCTTCCTTATTTCACGTTCACTTACCAAGTTTTGAACCAATTCCTTGTATTCATCAGAAACTTCACTGATGTTGGTCTCAAGGGCCACTATATGCATTTCTGTATGTGCATAAAATGCTTCGATAGCATTCTCAGACTCCAATATTCCTAACCTGGCCAACTCAAGTTCAATAACGACATCTTCTCATCCTAAAGCATTTACTTTTCTGGCTGGTGTACCTAGTATTGAGATGGGAATGTTTCTCTCTGTTTTGTCTGTCACCTTTTATTACAAGGAATGCAGCATTGGCACAATTTTCTGCTTCTTTGTCCTGAATTTCCTTGAATATAAGTTTCCTCTCTAGCATCTCTACCATGTTGGTCTGCTCATCCAACCGCATGCAGAAGGAAATTTCCTCTTTGGTTTCATCATTATCCAGATATTGGAGTTCACTTAAAGCAATTGCTGCTCCCTTCAAGGAACTTAACTTCTGTCCCATTTCTGTTACCATCTTTTGAGCGTCTTCCAAACTCTTTTGTATTAATTCAATTGTTTCTTCCTTTTCCATGCAAACTTTGGCAGCCCTCTGGACATCTTCACTAATACAAACATTAGCTTGAGGAAATGAACAACCAATACTTTCTATTTGGCAGGAGGCATTTTTGAGGGATCTAGAACCATCTAGGAGGAATCTTGTTAGTTCAAAGGTTGCTTTTCCCACTCCACACTCAGTGACCTTATCTCATCCTCTTTAGCTGCAATGGTGTTTTTCAGTACCTTATTTTCCTGAATCATGCAGTGTAATCTCTCATCAAGTTCAAACTGAAGGGCAGCAACCTCTTCCTGTAAATGAAGAATTGTGTTTGCTGTCTCCATCTCAACCTGTTCACAGACTATTTCAGTCTGTTTCTGGTGAGACAACTGTAATAGCCGATCCTCTTGAAAGTGGCTATTGAGTAATCTGACCTCCTCCAAGTCCTTAACCATTTTGTCCAATTTAGCTTGCAAAGCCTTCCTCTCAACGTCTTCACTGATCTCCATAATACATTTGTTTTCCTTATGTAAATCACCTGATTTCAGATAACGACGTTCATGTTTCACCTCCGATTGGATTTCTATTTTGTCGTTGTTGCTTGATATGCACATGTCTCTGCAGCATTCCTCCTGCACGTGATGTAAAATAGTTATTAAATGAACCTGCAACAATCTAGCATCCATTTACTGTTTTTTGAGTATCATCACCAGCATTTTGGTCAACATGAATCACATTATTCTGTACAACCCCATCATCTACCTGGGAGTAAGATGCCGTTTCATCTCCAGAGTCACTCCCCATTGATAGGGTTTCAACCTGTAAAGTGATGGCCAATTGTAGATTTGATTCAAAAAAGAAGGAAAAGAACAGTACACGATGTCTATGTAAAGCTTGAATATATTTAAAACTAATTGGTTTCTGTCTGGTACAAATTTTTTCCCTCTTCCATGGATCTTTTCTGTTTTCTTTTTAGTAAAATGAAGTATGCAAGAATGGAAGTGGTAACTTTTCCATGAATTAGCTTGGACAGTGCAACACAATGTGATTTCATGGCATACGTCAAAGTGCAAATTCAAGGAGTGTACATAAACTAGTAAACTTAAAAGAAAATAAAGCAGCTAATAAATGCACTGTCGTATGCTAGCCCCAGTAGAACTAATACAAATTTGAGGGCAGTTTGTTGCAGTACTGATAAAACATGTGTAAGTGTATATTGTTAAAGAAAAAAAAACCTGAGCAATTTAGAATTCATGTTCCTGCAATCTTCCGATTCCTTTATGGTATCACCATTCTGCACTCTTGAAAATACGCACATTATGATTTGGAGGTCCCTAAATGGGGAGATGTATCATTTGGAGGTCACTAGAATTCATGTGCCCTTTGTCATATTTCCTTAAATAAATTTGAATATTCAAACAGTATAGCCGCGCGGCTATAATCTTTAAATATATTATGTTTTCATTATTATTTAATAAATAGTAAATAATTATTAATTAATTTATGAAATCAGTAAAATATTTAAACATTCACTAGAAAAAAATAGGAAAACAACCTCTCTGGATGAAAATTTGTCGATACATATATATGCCGGCGATAATTTTCCTGATTAGACCCCTCCTGATGAATGGCAAAGTTCGTCGGGAATTGTCTAATCTGAAAAATTGTTGCTGGCATCTATCATGCCAACGAAATGTTGTCGAGAGAGGTTTTTATTTTATTTAAAAATATATATAATTAGTTTTTTTACTCTTTTTTTGGCCAACGTCTTTCGTTTAGTATATGTAATTAAGTAATATCTTAGTTTTTTTAATTAATTTAATTAGTAATTATATTTTAATTGTTATTTTTTTATTGAATAATTATTAATTAAATATTTTATTAATTTCAGAAATTACTGAATAAATAATGATTAAATTATTTTAAATTATTTGGTGGACTTTTTATAATACAAAATTAGTTTGTTTAGTTTAATATTTGTAATTAAGTAATATCTTAGTCTTGTTTAATTACATTAATTAGTGATAATTTCATAGTTTTAAATTTAATACACTTTCGAGACTGAAATTATGGACCCTTCAATCCAATAAAAGACACAAATTAATAGATTTATTAGATATTAAATAAATTCCTTTTTTGTTAATGCAGATCAGAGGAAGAAGAAGAAGAAAGCAACCAAATAAGGCAGAGAGAGAGGACAAGACAATAGCATAACCAAGGAAGAAACCTAGCTTGTGGGAAAGATACTTAACTTGTTAGTTGCTATTATTGACGCATGCAAGAGACCATCCATATGGTTTGCTTGATTCATTTTAATTTCCATTCCTGTGCTGCACCTGCACATATTCACTTAGGTTGCGTTGGAATCTTGCACAAATATTTGGCTCTGCTTCTTCTTCTGATTGATATTTTAATGTGTTCGTTCATATGGCTTTGGTGTCTTTCCATCCATTCATCTCTCAGTTCTGCTACTGTAACTCAACCAATATCATCACACGTATTACCATTCGTTCTAGTGCTGCTGTTCACAAAAACCTAAACAAAACAGCAGCTAATAATGTTGTTTTTGCTGAATTCCATCCACCAAGTTGTAGTGATGATCAACCTATTATTGGCACAACAAGCTTCTTCTCTTCAAAATCAAGGCAGAGAGAGAGAGGGTTGTTGCTTGTGCCATTGAATGCCAAAAACTCTGGATTACCAGGAGATGAGGAGGATCCGCGAGCTCTCGAAACAGTGCTCAAACTCTACACTGCCATCAAGAACAAAAATATTCGCGAGTTGTCGGAGATTATAGGAGATGAATGCCAGTGTGTCTGCAACTTTTTCTCAATTTTCCAACCCCTCCGAGGAAAGAAGGTATACATTTCATATATACTGCTTGATTTCAATATTATATATAATATATAACGAACGCTTATGCAGTAAAAGTCATCTTTCTTGATGCATTACGTGTTAAACAAACCATGATTAAACAATGTATTCAATCGTAATCAGCTGCAGTTCTTCTTTTCTTTCTTGCTGTTTTTAATTGGGAACTGTGACTACAACTGTTGCAGCAAGTATTGGATTTTTTCTCATATCTAATCCGAAACTTGGGGAATAACATTGAATTTGTTGTAACACCGACATTGCACGATGGAATGAATGTCGGAATTCAGTGGAGCTTAGGTATTTATATATCACACAACAACTTCTTTTTTCATTCTTTAAATTAAGATGATAGTATACAAATGGGAAACAACAAGTAGCTAGTTGGATTGATATGCAGAGTGGAAAAAATCGCATGTGCCTCTGGGAAAGGGCTTTAGCTTCCATATTTGTCAAATCTACAGAGGCAAGGTGATGTTAAGGTACTGCTTCAAATTGCATACCCTCTCTCTGAGTCTGAATTATTAGTTTTGGCCCCGCTTTCAATAACATATATATAATAAACATCTTCTTTTCTTTTAGAAATGTGGAGATGTTCATGGAACCACTCCTCCATATTGAACCCCTTAGACTGGTAAGCAAAGCAAGCATCTCGCAACTTCTTATTTCCACTTCAGAAATGCGTCCCTTTTATTGTTTTCTTTGTCTTCTTATATATCACTTGTGCAGAAACTCATGGGAATTATGACGGCTGTACTGGATAAGATTGGGTTCAATGCAGTGTTCAAGGGCAAGGCAAACAGACTTGTGTTGGCTTTCCTCCTCCTGCTCATCAAGGCCGCCATTCTGATTTTACTGAAACTCATCTTGCATTAAGCCACCATCACCCACCCGAGGCGCAGGTGCTGCAGAGCAGACCTTGGTGGGTTTTGATTTAATGTACTATTTTCATACAAATTAACAATTTGCAATTCCTTCTCCACTCCACCGTGTGATGGTAAAGTCGAAAATTTGATATGAAAAAAGGTGCTCATTCTGCAAGGACTCTTGTATTGCTGGTGAAACCTTTCAAACTTTCAGGCCACCCATACAAAGTCCTGTCTCCATCATCAGTACTCAGTATTATTCAATTTAAAATGTCTGACATATACTTACCATCGACAAAGCCAGAAAGCAAATAAAGCAAGTCGGAGTTAAAAGAGGAGTTTACTGCCATGTAACAAGATACACAAAAGCTGCAGTCAAAACTAACACTTACTGCCAGCCATCTAAGAAAATGCAAGGGGTCCTTCCACGATGTACAGAGCATTTATCTTCTGTCACAGTTTCTGGGTTAGGAGAAGACAACTAAAAAGAACTAAACCCCGGGCAATGGCATAAACCAAGAAACTTGCCATCAACCCACAGCATATAGCAATTCTATATATAAATAACCACGACATGTAAGACACCTAACCACGTCAATGCACAAAAAAGAAATAAACAAAGAGAAAAAAAAAGCTTCTTTCCTATCTTTTCTACCATCAGAAGAGACCAGATGGCAAAGGTCCCCATGCACCTGCAAAAGAATAAACAAACCACTCCGTCACTTGTTTAGGACAGATCAGAGCAGGCCATAGGCAGAAAAACTTTAGCAAAAGATACATCTACAGAGACAGGCAAATAAACTAACATAAATAATTTAAGAAAGAAATGAGATGGAGTAAACACATGGAACTTATACTAACCAGTCAACACTACCAGAAATCACAATTGTTTGAACAAGTGATAGCGATCTAACATCTCGTGCAACCCCACTGCAGAAATGCTTTCGCATCCAAGAAGCTCATGGAGCTTTGCGTCACATAATATCACCGTAGTATTTAAAGGATCCTGTGGAAATACAAGAACAGCACCATCATAAGTCTTTGTTCCAAATGCACTATGATCGGGAAAAAAAGGTCGAAACCAAGTGAAGTAGCTCTTAAGCCAATATAAAGGTAAGGACAAATACAGCATTCACTAGAAGAAATCAATCCAACTTGTGACTGATGATGGAATAATGGACGAAAGTACGATGTCTGCAATAAAATAATCATCTTAGATCTACGAGACGGAGAAGGTACAAAATTGTGCAGCAGGATCCTACCTCCAAACGGTTAGCCTTTACATACTCCCAAACAAGGCTTCTTGCCTCAGATAGGAGCATCTCCCTTCCTCCAAAGCCCAAAAACTTAGCTAGTGCTTCAGATATTCCTACAGTAGGGGAACCAGGTTGTGGTTGTGGTTGTGGTTGAGGTTGAGGTTCAGTACTATCAGTGGTGGACTTGGCCTCTAACTTCAATCGTTTAGCTTGAGTTGACTCCTCTGCATATATGCAGGAGAAATGTTATACATAAAATCAAAGATATCATTACACCCTATGTGTAGCAATATGCACAATGTTGACGTACTGTTAGGTCCAAGGGGTATAATATGTTTAGCTAGCAGCTTATTCATCTTGAACATGTCAGTACAGTCTGTCTCAAATACCACACGCAAGGCATCGTCACAAATTATCTTTCTCTTATTACTTGGATCTTGGAGGTTGTTCTTCCTTATGTATGCCCAGAGCTGCTTTACAATCTGAAATACGCAAAACAAAAACTTAATGTACACCCACAAACACGCATTAAGATTTACGCACAAAAACTTAATCCACATCATTGGAAAGTTAGCATAAAAAGAGAATCTGGGTTGATTTGGGAGTAATAACCTCAGTCCTTGGCAAGGCAGGTTCACCAACAACAGCCTGAAGCTCAGGTGAGACACCACAGACTTTGTTAAGACCCCCTGGCCCACCTCTTCTCTTGGTTCCAGAAGCCGGAGCACTGCAAAAAAATTATGACCGACACAAACATGCCAGGTCATTTTATTGCATTATGAATAAAGCACTGAATCATAATAGATTACTTACAACTACAAAACAAAAGGATAAAGATTTGAGCTTTTCCAACTAGTTAATTCTGAGACAGAGAAAACTACCCTATTTAAAATTTTAAGAAAAGAAGAAGCATTTAATATAATGGAACTTTGAAGCAGTAATCCTCCAAATTTATGCAAAAATGTTAAAGCCCAACCCAACAGATAAGCTTACTAGTTTAATTAGTAAGACCATGCTAAGCCAGCTCTTTAATAAGCAAATTTGATTTTATGCTAAGCTCAAACTTATAGTTTTTCATACATTGAAAAGTCAAGCACTTTTTATAATCTAATTAGAGACTGCAACTGCAAGAGTAAGTAAGTACTAGTTGATTTGTATTTCATGCTTTGGGAGTAAGGACAAACAATAACAGTTTTGACTTTTATATGAAAGACAATACGGTAACAAAAAGGTTAAAACTTTCCCATTACAGTAATATCAGGGTTTAAATGCCAATTTCCATATGTTTCTTTATTTGTTACACACAATTTTCAAATTTCTCATTCACACAAAGCGATACACGCCGGCAATTTGACCTTATCAGTCTTAGTTTTACCCAAAAAGGGAAACCATAAAAATTTCAAATAGCAAGTACTTGCAATTAAAATATGCAATTTAGCGAAACTTGGTTAGCAGGAAACAGGAAAAGTACAAAACTTTCAAAACGGCCATTAACGAAATATTGCTAATTGGAAACTCTATAAACGTGCACCACTTACATTTCATAGAAACGCAGCCTTTGCAATCTAAAGGAAAGTAAAACCCTAAAAATTCACCATTTCTGATTTGAAATTTTGAAAACAAAATCCAAACCTCTCTTTGGGCGTTTCTGGGGCGACTTTAGTGGCATTCTGCACCAAGGCCTCGTGCTTCACAGCGGGAGGCTGCAGCTGAGCCTGAGGCCGCAGTTGCTGAGGCGGCAGCGGCTGCTGGAAGCTGTGGGGGGGGGGGGCGCGGTGGTGGGGGTGGAGGGCAAAATGGGGAGGAAATTGTTGGGGGAGGAATTGAGGGTGGTGGTGGTAATGGTGCTGGGGGTTGGTGTGGAGGGCAAAATGGTCTTTCGGAGGTTGGTGTTGGGGTTGCGGTTGAGCGTACGGGCGGAGGAGGAAGCTGATCTGGTCCCGAATGAAGCCAGCCTTGTGGGACAGGTCTAACCCTAGCTTGGCCTCGAGCTGCTGAACGACACCGTTTACGGAGGTGACGTCGTTAGGGCCTGATTGACGGAGAACAGTCTCCACACCTTCCGCTATTTCTTGGTCCGACACCATGCTGGTGCACACACATATATTAACAGAATAAACGGAAACCAAACGCTCTTCACTCTCTCTCTCTCTCAGCCTGCTCTCTCTCTTCTTCTCTCTGTCTCTCTCTTCCTCTATCTGTCTCTCTCTACTCTTTACCGCTCTCTTTATAACGCTGAAATGACGAAAATATCCCTTCACGTTGATTTTATTATGAAAAGTCGGTAAAGCCCATTGTTCTATCCACTCAGAGTTTCAAACTGTTGAGCTCGATCTCCCCGTCCGGTTTCCAGAAGACGAAAGTACCCTTTTGAATTTCACCCTATCCATCCCATTATGGGTAAAAGATTCGGGGTAAATATGTCACGTGGGAAAGTGGCAGCTGGTTTTCTTTTGTTCCTCTTTTTGTTTCACTTTTCAAATTAAAGATAAAGATAAAGAGAGGTAAACACTGTCAACAGCTACAGAATCAAACTGGTTGATTGAATTACGATGATGCCCTGAGTCCTGACTAGACCTCTGCAACTTTGCGATCTTTTTCTCTGACGAATGAGAGTCTGCTTCGTGGAGAAGGTAAGGGCAAATGTGGTCAACAAAATATGATTTCTCGGCTTGACTATAGACCGTTGGATAAGAATTGGTGGGTTTGGTCAACTACTGTTGAATGTGATCGCTTGATCCAAAGGTTGAGAAAGCACTTTCAATTATCTATCAGACTGACCATGTTTCTTTACCTACCACCTACCTCTCTTTATGTGATCACTTGCAATGCACTACAGCTAGTTCAATGATACTTGAGAGATTATATATTTTGTTAATGATTGGCACACAGATGAAACGCAGTTTATGCAAAAACAAGATAGAGAGACATGATTGACCAAAAAAAAAAAAGATAGAGAGACATGAAGAACGCAATTCAAAACAAGGACTATTGCAAACAACACAAAAAATAAAGCATAATTATGGTATGACAATCAACAACAACAAAAAATTTGCTCGTTCTTTAAAATCCATCCGAATGAGAGCTAAAAGTAAAATTATAAAACACAAATGTACACACATAGAATATAGGTTTACTTATATATATATATATGGATAAACAATTTAAGAATGCTACAGTTAGTCGTTTACGCTTGTAAATTCATTATGATAAATCTACAATTAAGATAAAACTATTACTGCACTTACATACATTTTTCATCAAAATCGACTCATATACTTGTGGGATTGATGGGATGTTACTTTTCAGACACAATACCTAATTTAGATGGATAATAGTGTGGTGTTTTGTAAGGGACACTTTCTCCATAGTTGAGTATTGGCTTTCCCGGCTATGCATATAGTGAGCAGAACGAAAAATTTAACAATTTTATGCTTGGTGTGTTGCGGGAATAGAAATAGCTTGATTTGATTCTTAACCAAATTTTACATGGATGATTATGTTTGTTTCAAGACACACACAAAACTTTGAATTGGAGCTCATATAATGAAGCATTCAATTGGTGGATGGAGACAAATAATTCATTTATTCCTAACAAAATAAAGAGATTGAAAATGACAACATTCTCAACCATGCATGACAAACATGTTTTATAATTATACCTCATCTAATTTTGACTATCTCTTTCATTTCAACATCAAGAGATAGTCAAAATTAGTTGAGATGTTTGCAATGAATTGATATGTGATCTTCTTTATAAAAATTTTGTTAAAAAAAAAAGTGATAAGACGTAAAATGGCTATACGTTAATTCACATCCAAATTAAAGGTGTTGTTGATCTATGAACATTTTGTTTATTTATTGAAGAACAAATTGAATTTGAAACATCTTTCAGTATTGTAAAATAAAAAATTAGTTAGTAAAATTCTATTATTATTTTTATTTTGTTCATAAGATGAATGAAAAAAAAAGCCTCATCATTATTTTCGACATTAGATTACAAAATAACTACAAAAAACAAACGATATTTGTGGTTAGTTTGGCATTATTGTGCTGTGAGAATAATTGTTATCAAATTTGAGGTAAGAGAAATCAGCTGTGAGATAAAAGAATATGACATTTGGTAAACTTTTTATTAAAAGTGTTATTGGTACTGATTCTCGCATAATCATAAAATGATTCCCGCATAATCATTAAACCCAACATCTCTTCGAAATTGATGCATTCGTAATCAAAAAATGAAAGCACCTCATTAGTTGCTTTCTCTTAGTTTTATCTCACAACAATTTTTAACAATAAGTGAATTTCTCATAGTATACCAAACGGGCTGAGTTTTTCAAAATTTTAAAAATATCACTTATCACTCCAAATAAGCAATACCAAACTGGCCTTACCTATATTGTGATAATAATCGATGTTAGATTTGCTGTAAGAGAAATCAGATGTGAGATAATACAGTTTGGCGGTTAATAAAGTTTTTGTTAAAAGTATTGTTGGCATTGATTCCAGTATAATCAGAAAATGATTCTCACATAATCATTAAACTCAACGCCTCTTCAAAACTGATTCTCACATAATTAGAAAATGAAAGCACATCATTAGCTGATTTCCTTTATAGTTTTCTTTTACAATAATTTTTAATAATAAGTGATTTTTTGATAATTTACAAAACGGGTTGGGCTTCCCAAATTATTTTAAAAATCACTTCTCATAGTCTGTGCGAATTAAAGAACTAAACGCATCGTTTGATTCTAAAGGTTCCCCAGCGTTTAATACAAGGGAAAGACTTGGTGTGGGAAATGCGAAGATGACGCTGGTTCTTAACCTAATCCGGCCATCCCAAATCCTACTTCACTCGTCGTCGTCTCGTCCACTGCCAACTACTAGTTCCCGTCAAAATGAAACAACCCAAGATTGGACTGCTCTGCTGTTCAAGCTCAAATGCCGCGGCAGGTTCTCTTGCCTTTTCTCAGATAATCGCAAAGAGGTCCTAAAATTCGTAATTTGAACTCAGTTTCTCTTCTTTTGTTGCGTGCTTTTCCTATTTTATGTTATGCTGCGAAATGAAAATTTTCATGTTTCAAATTTGTCAAGAGATGAAAAATAACCCAAGTTCCTCGTTTGGCAGCTCAATATGTGGGTATATGTATATTGAGATAAATTGAGCAATTAGGTTTAACTGGGCATGTAGTGTTGGTAGGCAATAAATTCTTTGTCTCTACTTCGCCTTGTGCTGTTTGGAGATTTGCATAATCAGTTAAGTAAGGTGTGGAATGCTTCATTTGAAGTTCAAATTTATCAAAAAATTGTTCATTCTTTAAATGCTTCAGGAAAGTGAGTTTTAGGAGCTTCACACATTCACCCATTGTTTTGAATTTTGAATTACAGTAGAGTATTTTGTAGTTTGAGTGTTCAATGTGTTGGAGAATTTACTTCTTACAAGTATAAAATGTGGATTATTTGCTTTGTAAATAAGAATACAGATGAATATTAGGCAGTTGATCCTTCTAGAAGAATACTTGGGCACATGCCGGTTTACTGTTGGATTCTCTTTCTCTTTCTCTTTCGTAATTTGCTGAGCATTTTTGTCCTTCATGGAGTTAAAAGCTGCACACAGAAGGTAGTTCTACTAAGCTTGCACAAAAGCCTTATCCAAACAATTGGAGCAAACAACTTTGGTTTTGCCTGATAATACCTTTACGGTTCACTAAAGGTTAAGGATATGATAGTAGTATGGTTGTCATTGAACATAATCAGTCGTTCTAGGTATAGGACCAATATAAGGTCTAACTTGACACATGCACATCAGCATTAGGACAGATACCAATATATATCAGATATAGTTACTGAGCATAGGAGTTCGTTTGGTCTCTTGGCCCCTCATTTCATCTGGTTTTATTGAATGCAGAATGCCATGATATAGTTTAAATGCTGGTTTCTTTTGCGCAGATGAATTTAACTTTGCCATTTCTATTGTTCTTCTAGGATCAAGCCAGGAAAGCATTAGAAGGTGCACTTGGTGGGAAAAAAAGTGAATTTGAGAAATGGGACAAAGAAATTAAGAGAAGAGAGGAGGTGGGTGGAGGCGGTAGTGCTGGTGGAGGGGGATGGTTTGGGTGGCGCGGATGGTTTGGATGGTCGAATGGTGACCATTTCTGGCGAGAAGCACAACAAGCAAGTCTTGCTGTGTTGGGTATTATCCTGATGGTAAGCATTTCCTTGTTTCTTTTCTAAATTCAGCTGTATACCATCATGTTGTAAATATATACTCTCTCTCTCTCTCTCTCTCTCTCTCTCTCTCTCTCTCTCTCTCTCTCTCATAATCTTATTCTTTATTTTTTAGTATCTCATAATTGCAAAGGGAGAATTGATGCTTGCTGTCATCTTCAATCCGTTACTGTATGCCTTGCGAGGGACAAGAAATGTGTTCGCTTTCATAACTTCTAAAATCTTAAGGAAGACAGGACCAGATGGTCAGGTTGTTTTTGATAATATCTCGAAGAATGAAGCCTACAGTAGTGTCTCTGCTAAAGAAAGTGTTCTGAGAAAATGGGGAAGTGGGTGATAATTTTGTTTCAGGTTTGAGATCACTCGCAACATGCATTGAGAATTTGGCCACTATTTTTGTATCCTATGTTTTTTGTATCTGAAGTCCAGGATGTGTTTGAATTGCCTCAATGCCCAACCTATTATCAACCTAGGATTTTTGTATGCTAGCTTTACAATCCCTAGCATTCTCAACGGAACTTTTGACTGCACATAAATTATTATTTGATTGAGGGAGTTTCAACCTCGTATGTAGACAGTATAATGAATCAGTCCATTTTACTTTTCGATGATATTTGGAGATGCATAGGTTGGTTTTTATTATGGACACATAATCAAACTCCCCTTGTAAAAACAGACAAAAATTGTCCATATCTTTGTGTATTTGTTAGCATTGTCAACATTTTTTAACCTATTGACTGCAGTCTTTTCTCCTTTATTATTATTTTTCTTAATAAGAAAAAAAAGAAAAAAGAAAATGGGCATGGTAAATTTGCAGCCACCAGATTTTAATGTTCTGTCCAGATTTAGGCACAGAAGTTTGGATAATCTAGGATGCACGAAATTTTGGCCCTAGAGTAGTTTTGAACCGTTGATTTCTGAACGGTAATGAACAACTTGTGCATTCAAATTTTGAATCACATGAAATTCCAGAAATGTCGTGGTCTCCGCCATGAATATTGATAATGAGAGCTGAAATTAAGCCATCGTCGTCACGTCAATAGCGGATGAGATAGTTGTATGCATCAAAACTTTTAAAGGTTCTGGGCTTGAACTGACCATCACCATGCGTAAATTGGGTTAGTCTGGTTGGCTGATTTCACAATCATCTGAGCTGTATTTCCTACTATGAACAACCTAGCAACACTTAATGTTTGACAGCAGACAGCCACAACTGTTATGACACTAACAGCAATGAAGTGGGGGAATTCGACCTTAGCACTTTTTCAGTATTAAGAAGAGAAGTACTATTGGATTAAAAGCTATTTGGTTAATATAGGATGGAGAATTCGAACTTGAGATTTTTTCCTGTATTAGGAAGAGAAGTACCGCTAAATAAATAGCTAGTTGATCAATAGAGATATTACAAGGGTGTTGATAATTGGCCTAATATAAACCATCGACCAAAACTTCTATAATAGGGTGCAATAATAATGCTATCATTGCTGGACTCCTCGACATTGGATTGTTTAATTATTTTTGGTGGAGAAATAATATCGTACCAAAGAAATTAGAATGCATCATCAAAGCTTCACCACCAACCAAATTAATTGAAAATACATGTCATGCAGACATGTTATGTTATCTGGAAATGCTCTGCCTTTGAATTTTATATAGCATTGTGCTTGTGGAGCTCTATAGTGGAAACGTTCAGATGCTAAAGTAAGACTCATAAACCCTTCACCTTTTATGTTTATTTTTCTTCTTCTTCATGTTTTACCAGAAGCTACAATTCTGGGAAGGCGTGAGCAGAGAGCAGAGCATGGTTAGTTAAAAGAAAGATAAAAACCCATAAGAAGGGGTCAAAGTGCAGCTTTGGTCCACCCAATCTTTAGGCTAGGCTGTCTCATCTGATGTGTTCGTTTCTGAGTTTTCAAACTAAATTGAAAGAAAAGCACTCCTCGAATCTTGGTCTTCGTGGAACCTAGTGCAGCAAGAGTGACCCTCACGATCTCGCCACCCGTTTCTCTCTCTCTCTCTCTCTCTCTCTCTTCTTTTTTCTTCCATGGAAAAGACTCAATTTCGGATCACCACACGACCTTTTCCTCTCTGCTTGAACTCTGCCTAAACAGTCTTTTTCTTGCTGCAAGTTTTATCCTTGTTGGGTTTCCCTGGTTTTCTGTTTAGCTTTCTTTCTAGGTTTCTTTGACCCAATTAGTCCTTCTTTCCTTCCTTTCTTGTTATACTCAAATTCCCTCATTTTTTATTGGGCTCTCTCATTTTTTGTTGTTTTCTCACAGAGATTCTTCTTCCAAGTGGGTCTTTGCCGTGTTCTTTTGCTTTTTGCCATTTTGTTCTGGTTTTTACTTGCACTTATACTTGGCCATTGGGTCTACATTCTCTGTGCCCTTTGATCTTTCTTTTTTGTTGGGTTGATGGGCTGTTGATGTCTTTGGCTGTTGGAGAGATTTCAAGTTCCAAAAACATGGGTTTGGATGATGAGACTGGCGCTGAAGTTTCAGAAGCAAAGACAGCTAAAACGGCTACTGACGTGGATCAATCATCCACAGGGTTGGTTAGAGAACCGAGTGAGAGTTCCATGTACGTAACTGAGGATGATGATGACGATGATGAAGTAAAGAAAATTGAGTTGGGTCCTCAGTGCACTCTCAAAGAACACATTGAGAAGGATAAGGTTTGATTTTCAATTCTTCTTTCTTTTCATAATTTGTTCTCCTTTGTCCCTCTCTTTCTAACGGCCTTCTAGTTTTATATCTGTGTAATGTTGTTTGTTTTGGTGATCATTTGAGGTTTTAGGACGATGAGAGCTTAAGGAGGTGGAAGGAACAGCTTCTTGGGAGTGTGGATGTTAATTCTGTTGGAGGTAAGCATTGTAACGAGTCAATGGCTTTTGCTTTTAAGTTCGTTTTATCAATGAAAAAATGGAGCAGAAAAAATGTTTAAACTATGAATTTTCCCCTTCATTTCACTGCTGAGGTTCAAAACTTTAGTTCTGTCACTTGCAGAAGGCATGCGAAAGTACTTTCTATCAACTAAAATCCTATTCTCTCTTGCAATATATATATATATATATCTTGTCACTTGGTAAGAGTTCTATTGCGAATCAGAGGTCAAACTTGTTCTATGCTCTGAAAAGCCTTTGTTTTTGGTAAATTTGGCCCTCATGCCTCATCTTATTGTCATAAGTCTTGTCATACCAGAAACCGCATGCAGTTTCTCCTAACTAAAGTTGAATCTTTGGAATTTAGAAGCGATTTTGTTTGCATGCTTCTACTTTATATCTTAGCAGTTTATTGGTGTATCTTCAACATTCAGTACAATAGATATTTGTACTGTTTCATTTCTCCCTAAGTGTTCCTTGTTTCTCTGTGTTTCTGTAGAAACTCTAGAACCAGATGTTAAGATCCTGAGCCTTGCAATTAAATCCCCTAATAGATCTGACATAGTTCTTCCTATTCCTGAGAATGGAAATCCCAAGGGCTTGTGGTTTACTTTGAAAGAAGGTAGCCGTTACAGCCTTGAGTTCACTTTCCAGGTCAGCAATAACATTGTTTCAGGTCTCAAATACACTAACGCAGTCTGGAAAACTGCTGTAAAAGGTACACTCTCTCTATCTCTCTCTCATTCAAATTATGTAACAGGATAGATTAGCCTTATAATGAAGCTGGGATCGGATGTTTTCCTTCTTACGTACGGATCCTTTTTGCAGTTGATAGCACAAAAGAGATGCTCGGAACCTTTAGCCCACAGTCAGAGCCTTACACACATGTGTTGCCTGAGGACACAACCCCATCTGGCATATTTGCAAGGGGATCTTATTCAGCTAGAAGCAAGGTAAGTTAAATCAGTGCTTGATGTTAACTTCCACTCAGATTAGACCACACAATTCGAGAGAAAGCGGTATATGCCCATAAACTGATAGATTTGTTACATACACAACCATCATGCATGTGTTCATAAATTTTTCGTTCTGTTGATATTAATGTTATTACCTGAGTTATCTACTAATTGCATCCCATGAATGATTGTGTGCATGATGAACTTCAGATTTCAAATTCAACCTCAGATTTCAAACTAATTTTCTAATAAATAAATAGCTTCACCTTCGAGTTTTGGATTTAGTCTCATCTTGTGATTTCCTTTTTCTTTGTGGTCCAGTTTGTTGATGATGACAACAAGTGCTACTTGGAGATCAATTACACCTTTGACATTCGGAAGGACTGGCAATCGGAGTAAAACAACTGCAGTTTTGTTGTGTTTGTAGTAACAGTCCATTGTTTTTCAAGCTGAGAGATCTGCTTCATTGTGAACATGTCAAAAAAATTCGAATGCCTTGTTTATGTTTCAAACTTCTTAAACAATGAGGAGAAGGAGAGGATCCTTTGAAAAAGAGAGGGGAAGGGGGGAAAGTAGAAGGGAATGGTTAATTCTTTTGGTAGGTATTTGGTTAATAAATTGAGCTTTTCTTTCTCTGGGATTATTGTTTATGTGATGTTAATTGAAGCTTGCTCTTACTCGAGTGGCTTGACCATTTTAATTATTCCTGTGGGGCAAGGGACACCTTTAAAGTTGAAAAGCAGTGCAGGGTTTCTTTCTTACAGCCCTTTCCATGTTAATTTTGACCCCTTTTTTTCTTTTCTTTGCTCGCTTCTCCTCCGTTGATGATGCACGCTACCCCTCCCTCTCTCACAACCCCCTCATTATCATGATGGCCTTTTCAAGACGAGCTACTTAAAAATCATCTTGGCCAGACACAATAAAAGAACATTATTCAGCCGAAAAAATAATATAAAATTCCAAGATCAATATTAGAGCAAAGGCAAAGATAAGCAAATGGATCTTGAAGTGGACTTTTCTAGTGAAAAAAATAAGCGAAATACTGTAATCTTTCTTCATTCTTTCACAATTTTTTATGCACAATATTACCCAACTTTAAAATATGTTACCGAAATAATACTCACTCGAGTCTTTTTTTTTTTTTTTTTTTTGTCTGAACCACGAGGTGGTCCTGGATGGGCCCCAACTATAAGTGGCACCTTTAAGCCTTAACCACAATCCAGATTAATTCCCGCTCACACCGAGTCAACCCGTAAGGGTTAAAGTTTTGGCCAAAGTGATGACTCTATACGAGAGTAAGGATCGAACCCCTGACATTCTCTTAAGGAATGAGAGTGCCGAACCACTCACACCAACCACCTTGGTTTTATACTCACTCTAGTCTTTGATCCCTTGATGGTAATTCATTTAGCCAGTCATATGCTTTTATTTTATTTTCAAGAAATTATAAAATTGGTAAATGTTTTAGCAAAATAAAAAAATTTAAAAAAAATAAAGTAAATGGGCCTAGATATTTGTATTTTGGGCCTAATAAGTATGAGGCCGAATTTAAGGCGACGGTTGTGCAAGGCCCAATCTGTAAGCCTTCCTTTCTTGGTTGGTCTCATCTCCTATGACTCTCTCTCTTCCAGTTTTGCTTCGAAGGATCGAAAGGCGGTCTGTTACTTCTCCAAACTGCAAAACACCACACTGATTCAGGTAATTCTACCTCCTTCACGGACCTAATTTTATATGCATTTTCAAATCACGAGCTATTTCCAAGATAGCTTCAAATTATTTCGGACGCGAAAACGAAGCAAAATCCTAACACACATAACATTACACTGTTTTTTTCTTTCACTTTCCCGCGTTTTCTCGGTAACCAAACGGAGCATTATGCTATTTCCTTGCTCTTAAAACTCGGAATATAATAATAAATTCTTCGGTCAACTATTTTCTTGCGTTTGTTATATTTTACAGATTTCTACTCTAGAACTGTTTTCTCTCTTTCTATTGACGGCTGAGTTATATGCTTCTAGGGTTTCCGAGATTCTTCCCTAATTTGAGAATCGTTTGAAGAATTGAGTGACGCTCAGTTGGTGTAAGCTCCGGTATTATTGTAGAAACAGTGAGATTTGAGCTGGGTCAAGAGAATGAACCGTAAGATGGAACATGAAGATGATGCTAGAGTGAACGCGGAAGGGTTTGAATCTGACCCAAAGAGGCAAAAACGGAATGGGCATTCATCTCCTTCCTCTTCACCACCTCCACCTGCCTTTGAAGGCTCCCTTCTTCCTGGTTTTAATTACGGCGATGAGGATGACGAGGACAACCAGAGAAGGCCACCTGTTGATGGCTATAGAGGGGATGGTGGTGATAATCAAAGGGATATAAAAAGTGGGGTTGAAGTTGAAGAAGAAGAAGAAGAAGAAGATGATGATGATGATGATGATCTTGAACAAGGACTTTACAGGCGGAGCCGTGAAATTGAGGTTAGGAGGGATTGTCCATATCTTGACGCTGTTAATCGCCAGGTATATTACTATTCTAAGTTGTTACAATATGGCATTCCAGCTTGTCTGTATATTATGCTTATAAAAGCATCCACTGTATTGATACTGATTGCTTGATTTTGCTTTCTCCAGGTTTTGGATTTTGATTTTGAGAAGTTTTGTTCTCTGTCTCTGTCAAATTTGAATGTGTATGCATGTTTAGTTTGTGGGAAGTATTACCAAGGAAGAGGGAAGAAGTCCCATGCATATACGCATAGCCTTGAAGCTGGACACCATGTTTATATCAATCTTCGAACAGAGAAAGTATATTGCCTTCCGGATGGATATGAAATCAGTGACCCGTCATTGGATGACATTAGACATGTTCTGAACCCAAGGTTTGATTTATATTGTTTATATTTCTAGTTTTCCTTGGGTATCCTTTTAAGGATTTGAATTCATTTGGTTCTTTATATGCAGGTTTACTGAGGAACAAGTTGAGCAGATTGACAAAAACAAGCAATGGTCTAGGGCACTTGATGGTTCTGATTACCTTCCTGGAATGGTACTGATTTTTGTTCTTACTTGCACAAGATTCCATATATGCTTCTATTGCTGCTGTTGTCAATTCATATGAGTTCAATATTATGTTTCAAATTCCTAATTGACTTGGTCAATACTATAGATTTCCTATTTAAGTTACTTGGGACAGAATGATCTTTATTCCTTGCCAAATAAGTAATGAGCTATTTTGAATCTATTACGTGGCTGGCCAACAATTAGACTTATGATAGAGTTGTTTCACAGTTTTGATAGACTTGTGTGGGAGTATACCAGTAAGCATGATTTCAGCACTTAGGTAATATGGTTTTTGGTTTACTGCAGTATTCTCACATCTTTGTAATTCTCTATGTTTTTTTAGATTCTTTCTCATCTGTAAGGTTAGACAAGCCTATGTTGAACCACATTTACTGTCTTTTCATGCGTTCGAGGGAGATATATTTTGTGATTGATCTCTCAGATGGATACACTTCCATAACAACTTACGTCTTAACAATTTCTAGCAAGGTGTTAATTTTGGGTCCTAATTATTGTTACCTGTGTTTTCTTAATTTTCAAAAAACAGGTGGGGCTCAATAACATTAAGGAGACTGATTTTGTCAATGTCACAATTCAATCTTTAATGAGAGTCACTCCACTGAGAAACTTCTTCCTCATCCCTAAGAATTATCAACATTGCAAGTCTCCGCTTGTTCATCGATTTGGGGAGCTCACGAGAAAGATATGGCATGCACGGAACTTCAAAGGACAGGTTTGACCTTGTTGACTCCATATTTTGGTCTCTAGGTTTTGTTGTTAAGAATAGTTCACATGTGTCAAATCTTTAATGTCTACAGGTGAGCCCACATGAGTTCCTGCAGGCAGTTATGAAAGCCAGTAAGAAACGGTTTCGAATAGGAGCGCAATCTGACCCTGTTGAATTCATGTCATGGCTGCTTAATACACTGCATGCAGATCTTAGAACTTCAAAGAAAGATAGTAGCATCATCTACGAGTGCTTTCAGGTTTTCTTTCTTATTCTTTATCTACTTTCTTCATTGTATTGCTGTTGCTGCAACTTAACTTGCAGTATTCTTTAGACTAAATATAATGTTCTGTGCTGATAGGGGGAACTGGAGGTTGTGAAGGAGATTCCATTTTTGTTCTTACTTGCACAAGATTCCATATATGCTTCTATTGCTGCTGTTGTCAATTCATATGAGTTCAATATTATGTTTCAAATTCCTAATTGACTTGGTCAATACTATAGATTTCCTATTTAAGTTACTTGGGACAGAATGATCTTTATTCCTTGCCAAATAAGTAATGAGCTATTTTGAATCTATTACGTGGCTGGCCAACAATTAGACTTATGATAGAGTTGTTTCACAGTTTTGATAGACTTGTGTGGGAGTATACCAGTAAGCATGATTTCAGCACTTAGGTAATATGGTTTTTGGTTTACTGCAGTATTCTCACATCTTTGTAATTCTCTATGTTTTTTTAGATTCTTTCTCATCTGTAAGGTTAGACAAGCCTATGTTGAACCACATTTACTGTCTTTTCATGCGTTCGAGGGAGATATATTTTGTGATTGATCTCTCAGATGGATACACTTCCATAACAACTTACGTCTTAACAATTTCTAGCAAGGTGTTAATTTTGGGTCCTAATTATTGTTACCTGTGTTTTCTTAATTTTCAAAAAACAGGTGGGGCTCAATAACATTAAGGAGACTGATTTTGTCAATGTCACAATTCAATCTTTAATGAGAGTCACTCCACTGAGAAACTTCTTCCTCATCCCTAAGAATTATCAACATTGCAAGTCTCCGCTTGTTCATCGATTTGGGGAGCTCACGAGAAAGATATGGCATGCACGGAACTTCAAAGGACAGGTTTGACCTTGTTGACTCCATATTTTGGTCTCTAGGTTTTGTTGTTAAGAATAGTTCACATGTGTCAAATCTTTAATGTCTACAGGTGAGCCCACATGAGTTCCTGCAGGCAGTTATGAAAGCCAGTAAGAAACGGTTTCGAATAGGAGCGCAATCTGACCCAGTTGAATTCATGTCATGGCTGCTTAATACACTGCATGCAGATCTTAGAACTTCGAAGAAAGATAGCAGCATCATCTATGAGTGCTTTCAGGTTTTCTTTCTTATTCTTTATCTACTTTCTTCATTGTATTGCTGTTGCTGCAACTTAACTTGCAGTATTCTTTAGACTAAATATAATGTTCTGTGCTGATAGGGGGAACTGGAGGTTGTGAAGGAGATTCCTAAGAAAGGTATTGAGAAGAAAGAAAATGGTGATGACCAGAATACAGATGTTGTGACTGAAAATAATGGCATTGTCAAGGAAAGGTACAAAATGCCTTTCTTAATGCTTGGATTGGATTTGCCCCCACCACCTCTTTTCAAAGATGTTATGGAAAAAAATATCATACCCCAGGTACATATGTCTAATTAGTGAGTTGGAAGTTCATTCTTTAATTGCCTTTTTTTTATTGGTTTTAATGTCTTTCTTATAATTTCCATGTCTATGTTTCTGAATAAAAACATGTTGGAATTTGCTTCAATTACATACATTGCCTCTATGTTCGCAACTTGTGGACTAGGTAACTAGATTGCTTTGGGGAGTCTATGTAATTATATATCTTAGGTAGTGACAAATGTGTAGACTGTTAAGATGGATATATTCCTTATTTTTATTAGTCTGTATGGAGACTAGTTGATTTTTTATTATCTAAATATGGGGGGTTCAGTCTGTCTTTGTGCTTCTATTCTATAATGTATATAGTTACTCAAGGTCTAATTGCAAATTAGAAACACAGCAACTGTTCTTTGTTCCAAGCATTTTGGTTCTCCATTTTTCTTGAATATTAAACTGAGCCCTGAATGATGCAAAAGCATGCCCTTTACTTTATGCATGTCTCATCAGTCTTGCATTGTGCGTTGTTTAAATGTTTATAGCACACCTATGCTATCACTACACCTTATTCCAGAAATAGTATGTGGGGAAGAGAGCATTGATGATGAGAATTTTTTGAGTTTTATTTTAAAAATGTTTTTATATTATTTTTTTGAAGCTTGTGCGTTATGGTTTAGGTTCCACTGTTCAATATTTTGAAGAAATTTGATGGGGACACTGTGACTGAAGTGGTCCGACCTCGCATAGCCAGGATGAGGTATCGAGTCACCCGATTACCGCAGTATCTTATTCTCCACATGCAGCGATTTACCAAGAACAACTTCTTTGTGGAAAAGAATCCAACTTTAGGTGAGATTATATGTTTCTGGAATTATTTTTATTTGAATTATCATTTAAGGCCTATAGTGTGCCATGGATCCTTGCCTGATCAACTGCAACGTTTTGCCAACTGATGTAATTCCTATTGCAGTCAACTTTCCTGTGAAGAACCTTGAATTGAAAGACTACATCCCCTTGTCAACCCCAAAAGAGAATGAGAGAATGCGTTCAAAGTATGATTTGATCGCCAACATTGTTCATGATGGCAAACCTGGTGAAGGTTCATACAGGGTATTTGTACAGAGAAAGTCTGAAGAATTATGGTGAGTCTATTCTATACTTATTGGCATAAATGTAAACTAAGAGAAAATGGAACTGTATGTATGGGCTAACATCTGGAAATGTTTTCAGGTATGAGATGCAGGATCTTCATGTTTCAGAAACTCTTCCCCAGATGGTTGCCCTTTCTGAGACTTATATGCAGATATATGAGCAGCAGCAGTAAACTTGGGATAGTTTCAAGTGCCATGGTTGACGGCTTAGGTGGTTTTTTAAGCCTATTATGGGAGTCGAGTGGTTTCATACACGAGGAAAACAAGAGAGGGGAAACATTTTGACGTGACATTTGCCTGAGTTTATGAGTTTTATGGTTCCATGGATTCTGTAAGTTGTTAGTTTTGACCAAATTTTGACAGTGAAGTAATTGATATTATATGGTTACCCAGAGAAAAAACCGTCGGTACTGTAGAGTAGGCAGATGTAAAGTGCTGAAGGAATGTAGCAAACTGTTTGATAATGATCTCCGTTCTAAATGTCCAACCTATGATTTTTTATTTTTTATTTTTTATTTTCGGTACTATGATTGGGTTGATTATTCATTCATATAGCTTTTATCTGATTGCCATAAAATTCAATTGCTTTATTCATGTGCTGTCTGCTGACAGATTGCTGAGGGCTGACATTAACATTAGATTATTAATTAAACAAACATAATTTGCAAGTGGTGGTTAGTTTAATAATTGCAAGACTTCCGCTTGGTTTGATTAGCTCCCCATTTGACCTGGTTAATTCAGTCAGTCCAAGTTCAAACCATGGGTGCCTGCCAGTGAAGGTACCGCGTTCTTTTGGAACTTCCAGGGAGGATAATTTTGAACCTTGAATTTTTCCCTATTAGAATAATTAAGGCCTACTTCCATCACTTTAATCCTTGATGTGATTCAATGATGCATTGTTGTCGCTATTAGTGGCGCCATCATGTTCTTTTCTGATAACTTTTTGTTATTTTCAAAAACACCTTTCTGAGAACTTGAAACCAACTTGCATCAAAAGAAGAAACTAATTAAATTAAAAAGTAACGACTACTTTGATTAACTTAACTTGAGAATACAGCCGATTGATTGAATACTTCTCTATCATGCTTTTGCATGTTCATTTAAAAAAGTGTTAAAATTGTATGTAATGTAACTGTAAAATAATGTCAACAGCTACAACTAAGTCTTCTGCTACGACCAGTTGCTTCTTCTTGTTGTGTTCATGGCTCTAGAAGTCTAGATGCAAAAGCACGACCGACCTTCTTGAAAAACGCGCCAACAGCCGCGTACTCCCCAAGAGCCCTCACGTCAGCATTACACCGCAGCAGCGGAGGAAAGAAGAGCCAAAACACGGTGCCCGTCACGAACGCAACGGTCAAAGGCCCAGACACCAACCTCGGCACCTGAAACTTCTTCCGTTTAGCAATCGCCTTCTTGACGGCGATCTCAACCACCAAACACAGCCCGTGGAGGAGGAAGAACCACGAGATCTCCCACGTGGGCGGCAGCCGCCCCAGGTAGTAGAATATGAGCTCGTGCATAATCGCCGACACTATGAAGGTCCCCATCACGGCCGGGAGCGGGGCCCACCTGCGCCCCACCACCCGTGTCGAAAGCGCGACGACGGGTTCGTACACGGTGGGGCGCAGGATGCTGGTGACCATAATGTTCCATCGTCTGCCCCAGAAGTCTTGGAGGGAGGAGGAGAGGTAGGGCTCGTTGAATTGGGGCTCGAGCTCAAGTCCCAGAAGGGCTCGAGCCAGCGCGGCAGCCATGAGGAGGATGATTTCTAGGGCAAAATATATGTGGAAGCAATACATGGCCCATATCAGGTTTGGATGGAGGTGCTCTTTGTAGTCATATACCTTTATCAACAGAGCCAAGAGCAGGCCTTTGAGTGCGTAGTTGAACGGGGATTTCGGAGCTGGGTTTTGTTTTGTTGTTGCATGCCCATTTGTGTTTGAGTTGTGGCCATTTTGATGATTTGAGGTTTGGAATTGGGGTGTTTTTGGAGGTGGGTTTTGTTGGATCTTGATGGGTAAACAAGCGACGGCTACAAAACGGGGAAGAGAGATTGAAGGGTCGGAGCACAGAGGGCCTTTCCCAAAGGCGAAGAGCAAGAGCTTGAAGTTGGCAAGCCAAGAAATGAAGAAAGCAGTGGTGCCTCCGAGATGGATGGTGGAGAGGTGAAGAGGAAGGTCTAGGAAGAGGGCTACAACTGGAATTATGAGCAAGAGTCTTGGAAAACCTTTTGGTACAAACTTACCAAATGCATAGCAGTAGAAGAGAGATAAGAAGACCGAGAGCCATACCTTAATGAAGTTTCCAATCTCACCCTCCATTTCCATTTCTGCCAAAACGAAACGATCTCTTAATATTTCTCCAAAATGCTATTTTGGAACTTATTGAGGTTGGAACTTTTTTGATTGACTTGGGTTGGGTTGGGTTGGGTTGTGTTGTGTAAGATGGCCATGGAACATGGAATGGGTGGTGGTTGTTGGCACATGACCAAATAGATATTGTCTGGCTATTTAATGAAGGGCCGGTGGAGTTTATTCCGTCAGGACATCACGTCACGGCAGAGGCAGAAAAACTTAAGGAAAATAATACCAAATTCATCAACCAAGATGGAAAGAAAGAAAGAAAGAAAGAAAGCCAATGCGAAGACTAGGATTTCGGTGAATCCAATCCAATCCATCAGCCAAAAACGACTACGAATCAATACTATCTTTTGGCCAATTAGCTGAAGTTGTTTGACTTGACGCAATAATCCATGAATGGTACCCATGTGACCACTTGTCCTTTTTTATTATTGTTTTCAGCTTAATTAATTAGTATTTCAATTGGGTGGTTATGGTTATGATTTTCATTGATTAAACCATTGGAGGTGGAACGAACACAGCGAGCGACTGCGTGGCTCAAATCGGTGAGCGAGATACTCATTTTTGGACGGTTGTTATGTCTTTGGAATTTGGTAGATAGGAAAGGAAAGAATTAACAGGATCTGTGAGTAGCTAGCAAGTAGAAATTGTTTTTGTTTGTGTACCAGAAACATGTGAAGCACCCAGTTATTATATTTCTAGAGTAAATCTAAATCAAGTGGTGGAAATTTGGACCGCCTTCCAACTTTGCACCCAGTTATTTATATATATCTGTATGTATGTAGGATCATTGGGTCAGATTTGACCAACTCCAAGATCCCCTTTTGTTTGTGTCAAAGGTTGTACAGTGAATGAATGAGAGCTCTTTTGTCCAATAATTGTTTCCTTCAGGTACTTTTGTCCTCTATTAATTCTTTATCCAACCGATTATATGTCTTTCTTTTTTGCGTCCAAAATGAATAAAACAATTTGTCATCATTAACAATGTCAATGGGTGTTAATATAATTGGTTTCTAGTAATTAATCTCTCTCTCTCTCTCTCTAAAATATATATATATATATATATTTATAAGTACATCGATCTCAAACTCAAAACCTCTCCGAAATATCTCTCACCACAAACACAATTAAGAAATCAAATTTAAGCAAGCAAAGAAAAATGGAAGGAGAAATACCCAACTTCATCATGGTATGGATCTTAGCTGTGGCCTCACTCTCCTACTGTCACACCATAGGTAAGCTCACTTCTCCTGGTTTAACCAGGCTCCTTGCCATACTTCCAGTCATATCTTTCTTCTTCTTCCTTCCTCTCAATCTCACCTCCATTTTCCTTGGAGGCCCTTCCTCTTTCTTTCTTGCCTGGCTTGCCAACTTCAAGCTCCTCTCTTTGCCTATGGCAAAGGCCCTCTCTCCACCACCCCACCCATCTCCATCTCCCATTTCATCATCTTGGCTTGCCTTCCAATCAAATTCCGAAAAGTTGAGAACAAAATAAAATCAGGGTCTTCAACATCTGCCCCAAAAGGCCAGAAATCTCCTCTTAACTATGCGATCAAAGCTTTGATCCTTGCCACATCTGTACACGTTTTCCACAACAAACAATTTATCCATCCAAAAATCATACTCTTCCTCTACTCAATCTACATGTACACTGGCCTTGAACTTGTCATGGCATTAGTTGCTTCCTTGGCCCAAGCCTTCCTCGGTGTCGATTTCGAGCCGCAGTTCGACGAGCCTTACCTGGCCACGTCACTCCAGGACTTCTGGGGACGAAGGTGGAACATCATGGTCAGTAGAATCCTGCACCCTACGGTATACGACCCCGTCCGGAGCATCTCCAGACGCATGATCGGAAACAGGTGGGCCCCGCTGCCAGCTGTGCTCGCGTCCTTTTTCGTGTCGGTGATGATGCATGAACTGATCTTCTATTACATTGGACGAACGAAGCCCACGTGGGAGCTCACGTGCTTCTTTCTACTCCACGGGGTGTGTTTGGCCGTTGAGATTATGCTCAAGCAGGCGTTCGTGGGTAAATGGAGGTTGCCTGCGGCCGTGTCGGGGCCGTTAGCAATGACGTTTGTGGCGGTGACGGGGCTGTGGCTGTTTTTGCCGTCTCTGTTGGTGCGGTGTGAAGCGGACGTGATGGCATACAGAGAGTATCTGGCTTTCACGGAGTTTATGAAAAATGTTAGCAACTTTGTTAAAGCCAATTCTCTCTTAAATCAGTAGGGTATTGCACTTTCATTATTGTAGGGGATTAATTAGTATAACACTGAGCAATAAACCAGTATTATTAAATGAAAAAAGATCCAAATTGCAAATTAAACTTTACGTTATTTGTGTTGTGTGCATCATGTAGATCAAAATAACGACTGAAACTCTAACTCATTAAGCACTAACCTGCGGAAAAATTAACTCTGATACACAAAGATCTTCTACCTTATGAAAGCTCTAGATCACCAATTCTCAATGGGGCTCGAGTACTGTTTTGGTGCGTATGCTTGCGAAGGCAGGGACCTCTGTATTAATGTTGTTAGCTGGTGAAAATTTGATTGGATTCTCCCATTAGAAACCCAATTAGAATATAACTTGTACACCTAGTATCTATACACTTATGTCAATATTAATAGGATTAGGATTCCTAAACTCATTTAGGATTCTTTATTCACATCTATATGAGTTTACCGGACAAATTTGTATCAATCTCTATGTGTGCAAACATGAGTTCAAGATTGATTCAATGACTCTGATGACCTTTACAAGCTTACACATCAATGAAAGCATTTTCTTCCCGTGGCTACTTTTGCATGGTAGACCACAACATTTAATTTGAAGCTTTATGAAAAGGGCAAGGCGCGCGCCGCGAACCTTATTGTTGTCCAAATCAAATGGTCTTTATAAATCGTCTCTGCTTTTGCATTTTTTGTCATGATCGAATGATGCTGGATTAGTAATTCACGTGTTAGACTCTGCTGGACTATTAACCCATATGCAATTCAGCAATTGCTTCCAACACCACGCATGCATAACAAGTTAACCCATATGCCATGCAACACATTTATAGAAACAACTATTGCTATTGGATTTGGAGTAGAAGTTGCCAAAATCAATTTAATTGTTTGTTTTTGTGACACCAAAGAGTCGTAAAAGGAAAAGACACTCTAATAATAACCACACCAAACAAGAAAACAAAACAAAATTTAACCTTTTGCCGGGACAACATCAACACTACTTCCCACACAACTAGTTCGCACAAGACCACCACTTTTGCCGGGACCACATCAACACTAGTTCCCTCCTCCTTTGATTAGCATAAAAATAGGATATTTCCTAACCAATAATGGCGAATATTTCCTAACTAATAATGGCGAGTATTTGTGGCAAGGGGCAGGTATTAATGGTCCATGTGTTACGAGGCCCACATCAAGTCGAATGCAATTCCATTAATCTTGGGTAACTACCATAACTAAGCCCATTCTGATCCCACCGCTCTAAATTATGAGCCCACATATCATAAAAATAGGGTATTTAAATGACGTGGTCGGCTAATATGATTAAGCTTGTGTGTCTAAATAGCATTACTATTCAACCGATGGGCCACATTCTCAAGTTAATCAAAGTAGTCGTCACTTTTTATTTTAATTATTTTCTTGTTTTGATGCAAGTTGGTTTCAATGTTCTCAGAAAAGGCAATAATAGCAACAACAATGCATCATTGAATTATACCAAGGATTAAAGTGATGGAAGTAGCCCTTAATTATTCAAAGTTCAAAATTCTCCTCCCCGGAAGTTCTAAGAAAACGTGGTGCATACCTTGACTGGCAGGCACTCATGGTTGGAACTTGGACTGACTAATTAACTAGGTCAATTGGGAAGCTAATCAGACGAATTGTTTCCTTAAAGTATTTTTGTCCTGCATTAATTCTTTATCCACCCGAGTATCTGTCTTTCTTTTTCGCTTCCAAAATGAATAAAACATTTTGTCATCATCATTAACAATGGGTGTTAATATAACTGGTTTTTAGCAATTAATAGTACATATCCTACGAGTAATTTTTGGGTGTTCCGGGTACACCACGTGGCTGGTGTACCATTCAATAGAAAGAAGATATATGGAATATTTGCAATGCAGTCTACCACGTGTTATAAAAAGAAATGCAGTAAGTTAAACAATAATTCCACATGTCCTATGTTTATTGAATGGTACACCAGTCACGTGGTGTACCTGGAACATATAAAAATTTCTCATATCCCACATCTTTTTCTCAACTTGTTTTCGACCACGAGTCAAGCCAGGCAACCACCCAATTAAAAACCATCAATCACCGATTCATACAAATCTACCAAAATAGGCCTCTCTCTCTTTCTCTCTCTCTCTCTCTCTCTAAAAGTACATCGATCTCAAAGTCAAAACCTCTCACAAATATCTCTCACCACCACAAACACAATTAAGAAATCAAATTTAAGCAAGCAAAGAAAAATGGAAGGAGAAATACCCAACTTCATCATGGTATGGATTTTAGCTGTGGCTTCACTCTCCTACTGTCACACCATAGGTAAGCTCACTTCTCCTGGTTTAACCAGGCTCCTTGCCATACTTCCAGTCATATTTTTCTTCTTCTTCCTTCCTCTCAATCTCACCACCATTTTCCTTGGAGGCCCTTCCTCTTTCTTTCTTGCTTGGCTTGCCAACTTCAAGCTCCTACTTTTTGCCTATGGCAAAGGCCCTCTCTCCACCACCCCACCCATCTCCATCTCCCATTTCATCCCCTTGGCTTGCCTTCCAATCAAATTCCGAAAAGTTGAGAACAAAATAAAATCAGGATCTTCAACATCTGCCCCAAAAGGCCAGAAATCTCCTTTTAACTATGCGATCAAAGCTCTAATCTTTGCCACATCTCTACACGTTTTCCACAACAAACAATATATCCACCCAAAAATCATACTCTTCCTCTACTCAATCTATATGTACACTGGCCTTGAACTTGTCCTGGCATTGGTTGCTTCCTTGGCTCAAGCCTTCCTCGGTGTCGATTTCGAGCCGCAGTTCGACGAGCCTTATCTGGCCACGTCACTCCAGGACTTCTGGGGACGAAGGTGGAACATCATGGTCAGTAGAATCCTGCACCCTACAGTATACGACCCCGTCCGGAGCATCTCCAGCCGCGTGATCGGGAACAGGTGGGCCCCGCTTCCAGCTGTGATCGCTACCTTTTTCGTGTCGGCAGTGATGCATGAGCTGATCTTCTATTACATTGGACGAACGAAGCCCACGTGGGAGCTCACGTGCTTCTTTCTACTCCACGGGGTGTGTTTGGCCGTTGAGATTATGCTCAAGCAGACGTTTGACGGTAAATGGCGGTTGCCTGCGGCCTTGTCAGGGCCGTTAGCAATGACGTTTGTGGTGGTGACGGGGCTGTGGCTGTTTTTGCCCTCTCTGTTGGTGCGGTGTGAAGCGGACGTGATGGCATACAGAGAATATGTGGCTTTCACCGAGTTTATGGAAAATGTTAGCAACTTTGTTAAACCCAATTCTCTCTTAATTAAGCGTAGTTGGTAAATACTACATGAGTAGAGTATTTGTAGGGGATTAATTACTGAGCAATAATCCCAGTCTTATTAAATAAAAAAAAGATCCAAATTGCAAATTAAACTTTACATTATTTGTGTGCATCAATCAAAGTCGGTCTAGATTTCTTCTGATACCATTTTCTTCCCGTGGCTACTGTTGCATGGTGGACCAGAACATTTAATTTGAAGCTTAAAGTTGTCCAAATCAAATGGTCTTTATAAAGTTGTCTCTGCTTTTGAATTTTTTGGTCATGATCGAGTGATGCTAGTAATTCATGTGTTAGACTCTACTGGTCTAGTCTAATAGTAATCATTATTATTTATGCTTCTAAATTTGATTTAACAACTCTAATTGTGGTTTCGTCAAAGAGCCACAAGAAATTACTGCAATCGCTCGCTACTCTTTGGAATTCAGACTTTTCCGACACAAGCATTTTCAACTCAACAAAATGATGTTCGTGGACTAAAAAGCAAAAACCAAAAAGCGGATGGATGTCTGTCAGAGTCGGGTATAGAAATTAAAGTATTAGAGCTTGACGTTGAATTTTCAACCCATATGCAAATTGCAATATTCATAATAAGTTAACCCATATGCCAAGCAACACGTATATATAGAAACAACTATTGCAATTGGATTTGGAGTAGAAGTTGCCAAAATCAATTTAATTGTTTGTTTTTGTGACACCAAAGAGTCGTAAAAGTAAAAGATAGTCTACTAACCACACCAAACCAGAAACACAAAACAAAATTTAACCTTTTTCCGTGACAACATGAACACTACTTCCCACGCAACTAGTTCGCACATGACAACCACTTTTGCCGGGCCGACATGAAAACTACTTCCCTCTCATGAAAACATTAAAAACACGCATATCAAACTGTGATTAACATAAAAGTAAGAGTACCTACTCCAACGAAGAAGGCAAAGTATTTCCAGACCAATAATGGCAAGGGGCAGGTGTTAATGGTCCATGTGTTATGAGGCCCAACGTCAAGTCGAATGCAATTCCATAAATCTTGGGTAACTACCATGACTAAGCCCATTCTGGTCCAGCTGCTCTAAATTCTGAGCCCACATACCCTGAAGGGCTACATGATACTGCAACCCAACAGTATAAATAAGCAGGTCAAATTACCATTTTCCAGTTGGTCATGGTATCAATTTTTTGTTTATTGTTGTTGTTTATTATTGATAAAAGTTACGCTGACGCGGCAGTAGCTTATTAGTTACTAATAAATCCCAATCTGTTTCATCCCCATCACAGCAAAACCAGAGCTTGGAGAGAGCCTGAGGCAACGTACAGCTTTGTTTGTTTTTGGAAGACAATCATATCATTCAGGGTAAGAAGGTTCCTCCTATTTTATATCTTGCTGTGTTTTACCTTTCATATTTTTATTTAGAATCTGTTGAAGATCCAAGTAGAGTTTGAGCTCATTGATATCCAATTGGATTCTGATCTGTAAAATTATGGTTTTGCAGATCAACTGATACTGTTTGCTGATTTGATTGCCTAAAGAAAAGGGTTGGAATCAAATAAGAGCGTAATGGGTTTTGTGGTTACAACTCTAATCTTTGCAATGGTGGGCGTAATTGCTTCCCTTATGGTCAGAATCTGCTGCGGTAGAGGCGCTTCGGCCAATTTGTATGTCTTACATGCTCTGCTACTTTGCTTTCTCTTCCATTTGTTCCACAATGCAAAACCTTATCATATGAATTCAAAGCTTTTATCTTTTTAATTTTGTTTCCAGTTGTTAATTCAATAATGGAGTGGAAGTAAGTCTGAATGTTAATTTGGACATAGTTGATGATAGAAAATTGGAGATTAGGGATGATCAGATCGAAACTGTTATAGTCTATATGCCGGTTAAGCTAATGGATAAAACACATTTGTAGTCCGTTTTAGCGTATCCTCGATTTTGAGTGCCTCTCTTGTTGTTGCATCAAAACATTATGGGGAAAAAATCTAACACATGGGATTGTTGGAAAAGAAATTAAGAAATATGGTCGTGTCGTGTTGATTTAAAGTGTGAAATATGGTGCTAAGTCGGGTTTATATCGGGAGGAAGACCGTGATCATTGTGGTTTTCATGTTACATCTAAGGATATCATATCAGTGAGAGTTCTAGTTAGACACATGACGGAGATCCCCTTGAATGTATAGATTAATTGGGTACACTTGTGTGTGAAATATGTTCTATTATTAGCCTGAATCTCTGTGGAAAATATAGTTTTGATCCTAAACATCTACATCTACATCAAATGAGAAATGGCCTTGTTGCTTCAATGTTTACTCAACATCTACGTCTAGTACTTAGTGCTGAAATGTTGTTTACATGATTGAGATTGGAAAACTTTTGGACCTTCCAACAGTGGGGGCTTCCTTTCAAATCCTCTGGCAGCTAAGCTAATGTAATGTTGCTCCTGTGCAGGCTCCATCTTACACTGGTGATCACAGCAGTAGTGTGCTGTTGGATGATGTATGTTTTCCCTTTGATCTTTTATTATAGTTTTGTTGCAAACTTGCTCACTTGGATATTGACTTTGCCGTGCTCTTTTCGATACTTGTTAGGTGGGCAATTGTATACGTTGCACAGATGAAACCGCTCATTGTTCCAATCCTCAGTGAAGGAGAGTGAGGTGAAACATTGAAGAATCTGTTCATGCAGAATTGGGTCACACATCATCGTTTCAGACTTCCCATTCGGGATTTAGATGTATAATTTTGGAAGAGAGTTGGTCGGAATTTAAGAGACCTGGGATTGGTCGTTGTATTGCCTTCTCCCAATATATTTGTTTGCTTCACCTTCATCCTTGGAAAACAGGGTGATAGAACAGTCTGTATTTTTATTTTTTGGTCGTAGATAGACCAATTTGTATGTATGTAACTCTGCTTTTTTTTATCGATGTGAAATAAAAAGCCGATCTTGAGTGTCCAGCTCATGTCTTATTGGTTTATATATGTGCATGAAAACTATAGATTGTTTGAGGGCAGTGTAAGAACTGGAAGCTTCTTCCCTCGAATGGTGGTCTGAAAAAGAATTAGGCTAGCTACCTTCCCTCACGCCTTTCCTATTCAGTCCATGACACGTATATTTTTCACACATAATGGTACAAGGAAACAAATGTATTTTACACACATAATATTGGAAGAAGGAATTCGGGGTGTTGGTTTTATTATAGCTGTAAACATGATCAATAGTGGAGATGTCTGCTTTGCTACCAGGGGGGGGTCTAGTGGAGGAAATCCGAAGGCTGCTGCACCATAATCCGTCAGTGACTGTTTGACATATCCCTCGCCTTGCTAATAAGGTGGCTCATCGGATTGCCAAGTTTAGTTTACGTGACAGAGATCTCTCATACTGGCTGGAGTCGGGGGCCCATGGCTCATGGATTGTATCCAGGATGATTGTCTTTCTTTATAATATTGATTTATCTCTGTAATTGGTAAGTGTGGCACTCTTTTCTACCCCAAGTTTTATTTTATGTAGTTTTCTTCGGGAAGATTTTAACGATGCCACGTTTTTACTTGTTGTACTATTCAGTATCGATTGATTAATGAAATTGTCTCATTCTCAAAAAATGTTACAAGGAAACAATTGTCAAAGTCTTCTACATTTAATCAGAAGGGGCGGTTATGTCTTGTGTACTGGTGCAAGTAGTTATCCTACAGCATGGATCTGGAATCTGGATCAACACACCATAATAATAGCTCATTGACCAACTCCAAAATTACTTTGTTTGTGCTGACCTTAACTGAGCACTAGGAGCTGGTGATGTGGTGCACTCTAGAGACCGGACATAGAAATACGTGCAGATAAAAACGTTGTGCAAACCAAGACGTGGCATTCAATGGCACTAAATGAGGTAGTTGTTCAACGAGGCTGAAAACCCTCTTCTACATGCATGTAATGTAACAAACAAGAATATAAATCACTTAGCCAGGCATCTACGACTCATTTCAGAAGCAGATCATGGAGAAAAGGGCTTCTACACAAGCTGCTGTGCCACTGATGCTGCTGCTGCTGCTTTTGTGGTTGTTTGTGTTCCCAGCACTGGCTTGCCCATCGGACGGCAGTCAGTGTAGAGACTGCGTGGCTAATCAGATGAAGTTTGGATGCCCAGAATGCACGCCGGTTCTGCGGTGTATGGCTCGATGCTTGTGGGGTGGAAGCTCAAGGGCCAACTGTGTCAAGAGGTGTAACTGTGGTTCTGGTGGCAAACCTAAGCTCTCTGACTGCAAGAAGTGCATGTTGCGCTGCAAGTGCAACTGCATGTCATAGATAGATGACTTCCCAAGAAGCTCTGTGTCTGTATGTTTCTACTTATCGCAAATTTTATGCATCTCCAGCTTATTGAAAAATCTCTTTATATGGTTTGTAAATTAATTTCAATTTCAGTATCTATTTTGTGACACAGAATCACAGCTAACATCACAAACATCAGATTTCTATGTGACCAAGACTGAGAATTTGAGAGTTATTTGAGGCGTTTCAATTTCATGAAACTACTACAAGTAGAGGTTTTATTCACGATAAATAAATAGACGAATAGAAAGACTAGCTATAACAGGCACACTGCATAACAATTACAATTTGCAGTGTGCATATGCAGTCTGTACATTACATATTACGCACAAGCAGTGGCCGCACGCACTAGATCACGGCTCGTGCAGAAACCTCTGTAAGCAGCGAAACCCCAGATACTGAGCACAAAACCTCTCCATCTCCTCACCCCCTCTCTCCCTGCACACACCCTCCTCCATCTCCGCAACGACGTCGTCCCAGTTCCTCACAAACCCAGCATCTCCACATCCCCAAAAGCCATCAACATCTTCTGAAACAATCGCGTCTACGATCTCCTGCAACCCCACGATCCGACGGCTCACTTTTCTTCTCGCTTCTCTCACTGCGGGGTCCACCCCGCGAACGGAGTCCAGCTTCAGCAGCAACCTCATCAGCTCCTCGTTCATCCTCAGCTTCTCGCGCTCGCTGCTCCTCACGGCGTCGACCGTTTCCTGCCGTTGAATGAGGCGCTGGAACTGGTCGGCCTCGGAATGCACGGCTGCGATTGTTTTATAGAGAGTGCGGATGAGGTGAGCCCGGTAGGCGGATTGAATTTTGATAGCTGCGGTGGATTGGGGTACGTGAACGGTGATGGGAATTGGGGTAGCAGAGGACTGGATGGGAATTTCGGTGGCGGTGGGAGGGGCAGGTTGGTCATTGTGGAGAGTGTAGGTGACGGTGGTGGTAGAAGAGGAGGAGGAGAAGCTGAGCCTGCGACTGCGAGAGGGTTTCATATTCTGCTAAAAGCCTAGTCTAGTACTAGACTTGTGCGTGTAGTGTGGATGATGAGTTTAAGTTTTGAGTGTGAAAAATGAAAATCGTCTGTGAATTTTAAAATAAAAAGAAATAATTTCGGAACTGTAGGAGGTTCTTGAATGGTCTTGGCGCGTAACAGTGTTGCATGGGTGGCGTGAGCACTCAGCTCAGCAACCCCGTCGGTCCTCCCGTCCGTTAATTTACGGGACCCACGCCCACGCCCCCTTTTTGGAGGAATGCTTCTTTTTTATTCATAGTGTCACACGAAAAAGCAGCAAAACAAAAGCCTCCTTCAAATAAGAATTACATAACGACAATGGAAAAGTGAGTGGGACACACGGGGAATCAATTATACAAATTTATAAATAAACCCAATCCTAGACATGTATTTATAAAAAAACCCAAGCACTATTTAAACATAGAAACATACCCAAAATCAACTCCAAAGTCAACTTTTTGGGTGTGCTTATAAATGGGTTTTGAGTGTGTGTAATGATTGGTTTTGGGTGTGTTTATAAAGTGTTTTGGGTGTTGAGTTTTTTTATAATTTCAACTTCCATTTTGGGTGTTTTAGTGAAACTCCCAATGAATTATTCACTAAATAGTACGACATTCATTGAGCACCGAATGAAGTCAAAAGAAGAATTACATAACGACAATGGAAAAGCGAGTGGGACACACAGCTCCAACAAGAAGAAGCAAAAGTCTTCAAGGAGGTGAAGGCACAATCTTTCCAGAGCATGTCCCGAAGCCAATGTTGTAACCATTCCCCTGCAATGGAAACATATTAGATGCTACACTTGCAATTGCACATAGTAAAAATATCAAACACAACAAGGGATAGACAACTAAGCACGTAAAGCTTATCCTATCGCTGGCTTAAACAGAAATCGCCAACTATGTGAAAACATAAATTAGCTTCATGATAAATGGAGCAAATTTTACAACACAATATCGTCATGATCAAATATATGGAAAGCACTAACCTTGCTAACACCAGAAATGATGACTTCATCTCCATCTTCTAGGAATTTACGAGGAGTCCCATTTAAGGAGAGCTGCTTTTGTCCGTTCCATGTCAACTCCAGCAAGCATCCATAAGATTCTGGCTCCTGTTGTGAAACACAAATGATGAATGGAGTTCACTCTAGCAAAAAATTTCACTCAAACAAAATGTCATATGAATGTAGGAATATATTAGAACAAACTGAAACCATACAGGTCCGCTGATGGTCCCTGTTCCAAGGAGATCGCCCGGCCTTAAATTGCAACCATTGATAGTATGGTGTGCTAGCTGCTGAGTCAATGTCCAATATCTGTATACGAGTTGCAGAAATTAAGATAACATTATAACAGGATCACACCAGAACAAATAAAAAGTATAAAAACATGGATTTTCTTTCATCGGATTATTTAGCATCCTGTTAAGCATTCAACTAAGCTACAAGGAACTTATGATGCCCCTTGGAAGTGCAGCACCAAAGAAAGCTTGGTAATGATGCATATAAAGCACTTTATACCAGACTGCAAGTAAACTACAACAGAGGAGATGTCCCAAGTCTGAGTAGGCATCATGATTGTCAGGGCAAGACGTTGTCAGGGCAAGTCTGAGTAGGCATCATCACTGTTGCATAGTTTTTGTTGAGGGAAGACAGAGAAAGCTAGGTAACTTATTCAATGGTTAACAGGGCAAGACGTTGTCCCAACTAAAGATTAAATATGTCGAGGAAGTAATTGGGCAGAAATCCTTACAAATTATTGAAATTACTCTTTGTGACCACGTGTGAATCATCTTGTCCAGCAGGTTTAATTTGAACCTTGCAATAAAAGGCAGTTTCATCGTCATCTCAAGAATGGAAGAGCATATAACTATTTACAATCTTAACCATTAAAAAGAACAAAATTCATAAGGCCAAGAAGGATGATTATTGATTTATGCATCACTGGAGATTATAAAAGAAACATGTTTATAAACTGAAAGAAGCAAGTGTGCCAACGAGATGGAAGATACCTCCAATGAAATGTCATAATTTTTGGAGATCTTTTCAGCCAGATAGGGCAATGGATGGGGGTCCTACAATTCGCAGCATGTATAACATAAATAAAAAGCCACACACAATTAGAAAGAAAATTGGGAAATTATGGTGCTATGCAAATCTGAGTAAGCACCTGTTTGGGAGCCTCACAAGAAAAAGGTTCTAGAGCTTCTAGCGTCACTATCCAAGGGGATATTGTAGTCCCTAATATTTACATTTTTACACAAAAATAATGTCAGTCTTGCAGTCAACCAACTGAGATAGTGCTTAAATCCAGTACTCTAAGCTACAGAAATGGAATGTAAGAATGAGGCGTCATGGTTTTCGGTTCTTACCAAAGCTTTTCCCAAGGAAAGGCCCAAGGGGAACATATTCCCATGCCTGAATATCTCTAGCTGTCAAAACCAACTTCTTATCAAGCATAACCAAAAGTTAAATATGAAGGATGAGAAGAACCTATAGAAGCAAGAAGCAAGCATACCACTCCAGTCATTCATCAACACAAGTCCAAAGATGTGATCTGCTGCTTCATTAACATCCACGGGCTTTCCTAACTCATTTCCAGGACCAACTATAGCAGCCTACAAGCAAAATGAGAATCGGCAGAACATAATAAATACAACGAGTTATGGACATAACCAAAATTATGAGGTTCTACAGTACTAAAGGCTATACTAGAGCATAGAAAGCCTAACCATTTCGAGCTCAAAGTCTAGTTTCACGGAGGGACCGAAAGGTGGTGGAGAGTTTCCAGCAGGAGGGCCTTGACCTCTGTGATAAAACAAATAAAAATTGTATAATATAAGATTCCATTCAACCTGCGTACTCAATGAGCCTAAAAGCAACAATAGATAAATAAACTCGGACCTGGGTCGAGTAATGTCCGTTCCAGAGATAACAATTGAAGAAGCTCGACCATGATATGCAATTGGAAGGTGGAACCTGGGCATAAAGTAATATTCAGACTTCCTGGACTTGTAAAAACAATATTACAAGTAAAAATAGAACTTATGTTCTATGCGTTTTTCAAAATCCACATACCAGTTTGGTGGAATCGGGTTCTGTGGTCCACGAAATATTGTTCCACAGTTCTTTGCATGATGCAAGGATGAAAAGAAGTCCGTATAGTCCCCTATGGCAATAGGAAGAACCATTTCTACGTCGCTCTAAACATTGATCCACATAAAGAAAGACGAATAAATAAATAAATATATAGAAAAAGGGGAAAAATCTAAGCTTAAAAGTATCATATATTCAAAACCATATAATTTCTCAGATACCAGTGGAATAAGTGATTTCTGCCTTAAACTTTCATTGTCACGCAATGATGGCTCTGTAGCTGCACCAATAATTAACCAAATGAAGCTTAGTTATTAACTTAATGAAGTATAAACTAAACCTAATTACTTGAATAAATAAATAAATAAATAAATAAAGACGCATACATGACAATAGTTTCTGAAGCGTAGCACGCGCTTCCTTCCAAGCAGGCCGTCCCAATGCCAATAGCTTGTTCAAATTAGGCTAACAACCAAAACAGAGCAATTAATTACTGCATTGATCATCAATTATAGTGAAGATGGAATTGATGATCAAACGGACCTCGTTAAAGCAATCGGAGTTATTGAGGATCGGACCGTTGAAGAGACCAGCTGCGGCGATTACAGAGAGGTCCAAGACGCAGTCACCGATTGCCACGCCCGGTCGGGCCACTGAACCTGGTTCAGGCTTGAAGACTCCGTACGGGAGGTTCTGTATGGGGAAGTGCGAGCTGGTGTGGACTTCGATGAACGACTTCAGAGCCATGCTGGAAACGGCGTCGTTGAGCTGTTGAAAATTTCGGACAAAGAAGACGGCAGAGCGGAGCTTGCAGTGAAGAAGATAGACTGAGGTGTTAATTTACATAGAAGCAAGAGTAAGTAAAGCTGGTTTTCTCTCAGTTTTCAAGGATAAAATAGTAATATTTTATTTGGGATTATTAATTTGGTGTGGAAGGTTGGTTAGGGACTTGAGATTATCGGTCCTAATTTTGAGTCATGCGGGTGGCTGCCTACCAATCTTTCAAAACGGTGCACTTGATCTACCCTCCTACGCAGACCTGGTAATGGGCCTAACCCGGATTGGCCTGGGGCTGGCTTGGGAATTGCTATCAGAACATCCGTATTTTCAATTTAGGATTAACTGGTAATTTGCCTCATGAATTTCAATTTACTCTTATTTTTTTTCTCTTTTTTTTATAAAGAAAATTAAGGATATTAAATTTTGTTTTGGCTAATTTCCCTCATGCCATCTTAATCATCAACATTTCATTCAATTTTCTATTAAATCATTAAAAATAAATTTATTCTTTAAAAAAAAAAAAACAAAAAGAACAAAAAAAAAAAACAAAAGTAAACCTATCCATGCCCACAGACCCCCCTCCCCTCTCATTTTTTCTCCCCCGACTTGACTACCCCTTCCCCATCTGCAACTCACCCCAAGACCCATTCGCAACCCATCCCATCTCCCCACAGTCGTTGTCTCCCCTTTTGCAACTTGTTAACGCCCAAAAATTCAAGGGTTGGGCTCGAATTTTTTTTAGCCCATCACAAATAATTGATCGCAAAAAGAGCCCAATCGGGACATAAGAAGATTTGTAGGACACACATCACATGTACAAGCTAGGGGCCAAGCGTCACGCCAAGCAAGTATGCGCAAAAGAGCCAAAAACGCATCAACTCTATAAATTCCCGCTTACAAATCTATTCAATGTTATGCGGCCCGATCATGGTTTATAATAACACGATGAAGTTCAAACATAAGTATGTTAAATAAACACGCAATGTCATGTGAAGAACCGTTATTTTAATACCAAGCCATGCTAATAGGCTGAAGTGGGCCCAAACCACGTAATTACCCGGGGCTTGCTGAGAAGGTTATGGTATGGATGGGTACAAACACTCACAAGGCCCATTAAGGGGTCAAGGAATAGGAGTTTTGGGCTGCTTTGGAGCACTAAAACTCAAGCCCATTTATTGAGCCCAAGCGCATGGGCTAGCATGAGAGAAAGAGAAAATGATTCAATGCCTTAGAAGAATATAATGGTCTGCTTAGCAAACCCCATGTTAGTTAAAGCACTCAAACACTTTGTCAAAAAACGAAGCAGATAAACTACTTCCAGCAGCATGACGAAAACCCACAAAACGTTGGAAATAGAACACCAATAACCCAATACTGTGGACAAAGCCCAGCCCAGCACCTTCTAAAAAAATTTAGCATTGTATTCCACCCTTGTCAAAGCTCCGAAATAGTCAATAAAGAGCCATGGCAGGGACCAAAGCAAATTCATATGTGTAAGAGAAGTACCTATAGAACAAACGACTCCACCCATTCTCTTTTCCTCTGTGAGCTCTGTTTTGAAAACCAATGAGGAAAGCAGGTGGCGCCTCATCCCGATGGGGGAGCTTCAACCACGCAAAAACCTTGGAACCAAATAGTCTATTACCCATGCGTCTTGGTTATGAAAATTTCACCAAATAGGATTGAATGGAAAGAAGCAAAGGAAAAAGGAAGAAGATGGTTAGACAAAATTAGGGGTTCTAGGTGCCTATAAAAGGGAACTTCCTTTACCCAGCAAAACCATGATCCAGAGCATGACCAAGCTTTGTCAAATAACTGAGAATTTACTCAAGACACCCCATCTTCTTCTTCCGTTGTTATTTTTCTTTTCTTGAGATAGAAATCTTCCTAATTTTCCTTTTCCCTATTTTAAACATTTGCTCTCTGTAAGAAATTCATGCTTCTCTCTCTCTCTCTCTCTCTCTTCCCCCAAACCCCAGGTCCATCCCCGACACCCACAAAATCACCCACCTTGCCACAACCCCTCTGCCCCTGGTGCGGTTTTTAATCAAATAGATCTAGGATTTTTTGTGTGTTCAAATATGTGCACATGGATTTTTTTTGTTCAAATATATGGTGGTGGTTATGGTGTTGTTGTATGGAATGTGTTCGATTTTGGGGAAGAAGGGGGTTGGTCTGAGGCTTATAAGAAGTGGGGTTGGTAAGCAGAAATTCATAGGCTAATAGGAAGTGGGGTTGTTGGTTTGAGGATGACATTCTCTTTATTCTATGTTTTTTTTAATTAATAAAAACTTTATTTCTATCATTATTATTTCAAATTTCAAATTATTTCATTTTATTTTAAGCCTTCAATTTATTATTTGATTTTGTTTTTAATTAAGGATTTGAATTTATATTTGTAGCCAATGTCACCCCACCGACAAAATCGTCCAATTTCATCCATAAATCTATTAAGTAGAGTAGAGTTACGTGAGCATACATTTGATTCTATTTTAAGAATATTTTGGTCATTTTCACACCCAACCTCCTTCAATTTTCTCTTTCATTTTTTTTGATTGAAATAGGGGCATTAACCTCCCCTCTCCCTCTCAGCAGCCATAACTGCCACCTCAAAGTCTAGCACCACCAAAATAGAAGGGTAGAAAGAGACCCATAGTGTCGTTCCTATTTGAGGTGTGAATTTGGCATGAGGCTTATAACGAGGAGGTATTTAATAGCCATATGGTAGTCATTATTCGACGGTTGCATTGAATCTCTCAACACACCTCTTAATATAGCCCCTCATTATAAAAGGTCTATAAATTTGGCACTGGAGTTCATTAGGGTCTTGGGATTACAAGAATTCTATAGTGAGGGCCTTATAAATGGCCATTAATTGAGACCCTATTTCTTTATTGTTGGATCAAATTAGTTACCTGTTGGATCAGATTGGTTAATATGATTCAACGATTAAAATAAATGGCCTTACATAAGGGTCATTTATAAGGCCCTCCGTATAGAATGACTCCTTGGGATTATTGGTCATATGTGGACTGGGCCCGAATGGGCTTGAGCTTAACAGGCAAATTGGGTTTTGTTTTCAGTTTGGACGTCGGACCAAGAAAACAAAACCACAGGCCATTTACATTTTAGGCATTGGCGTTAGAGCGGGATCATAACTAATTTGCGGGACCACCAACACGTCTGTTGTAGCAGATCACTTCTACGGCACCTGCCAGAAAGCGCATACATTTTTCTTCCTCGTTAGTCTTCCATCCACCCCTAAATCCCCTTCCACAACGAAAACAAGAAAACCTATGAGAACCAAACAGACTTTCAAATCAAATTCATAATCGAAACTCGGATATCGTTTGTTTTCAGTCTCGTTTTGAATTAAAAGGTAATTGAATTGTTGAATTGTTAGTTTGACTATCTAAAACCCTAGCTAGCTTTTCTGACCGTTGTATTATTCTCCTGTAAATTTTGTGATTTTGAAGGAGAGAAAATGTCGGCCGATTTGACGCTGAGATCATCGTGCAGCGGATGTGGATCGACGTCGGAATTATACGGAAGCAATTGCAAACACATGACTCTGTGCCTGTCCTGTGGCAAAACCATGGCTGAGAACCGCGCCAAATGCTTTGAATGTGGCGCCATCGTCACTCGCTTAATTCGAGTTCGCTCTCTCTCTCTCTCTCTCTCTCTTTGTTATATATATATATGTACTGATTTATGTATTTTTCGGCTGTTCCTGAAATAGGAGTATAATGTTCGTGCAAGTACTGTAAACGACAAGAACTACTTCATTGGTAGATTTGTGACTGGGTTGCCAAGTTTTTCGAAGAAGAAAAATGCTGAAAATAAGTGGTCTCTTCACAAGGAAGGACTACAAGGACGCCAACTTTCTGATAACTTGCGGGTAATTCAATTCAATTTTTTTCATTCCCTTTGTAACAGAATTTTGGTGTGTGCATTGCACTTCAAATACTCCAAGTTCTTGTGTTTTTTCTTTTCTATTAATTATGAATCCGCTTGAACTTAAGACAGTCGTGAGATGTTTGATGAACGGACAATGATGCAGTTTGTAGGGTTCAGTGTATGCTTTGGGTTTATCACGTGTTCTTATTACATTAAATTTCGTTTACGTAGGAGAAGTACAAGAACAAACCTTGGGTCTTGGAGGATGAAACTGGCCAGTCTCAGTACCAGGGTCATCTTGAAGGTGCACAAACTGCAACATACTACCTTCCTGCTGGTTCTTGGTATGCCTGCTTGGCCTTTCTGTTAGAGCTATTTTCAGTTTGTGGTTACTCATTCATCACTATTAACCGTTAGTATATGCAATAAGATCTAAGTGCCACCCGTAGTACATGTTACCTAAAGTTCTGAATAATAGTGAAGGAAGGCAAATAATAAATGGGATTGATAGCCCTGTATGAATTGTCCTCCAATTTTTATATATATATATATCCAAAATCAACAAATAACTACAGTAAGCATAGAATGAAATAGGTTAGGTAATAAATGTTCTTGGATCAATATAAGTGAAAATTAAAATGTGACTAGACTACAAAGAGCAATTAGGCAATGTCAAATGATCATAATCTATACAAAAACTTAATAGTGACAATCCTGGAAAAAGGGGAACATTTTTAGATCATCATTACTGCAAATGTATTCATATTTGGGTCGGCAGGAGAGTTGCAATTGATTGTCGTCCTTTGTATATGTTTCACAAACAGGAGTTGAATCAATTATTAACCCATCGGAGCACTTGTTTATTAATTAAATTGAGTGTAGAGTTAATCATTAATTAAACTAATAGTCTTAACATGAATACATAGAAGAGCTTTTCATAATTACCAATTATGGTTGCAATCGTTTTGTCCATCTACATATCAAAATAAGGTTGTTTTGATAATATCTCTTAGGTTCAACTTCAACAAGGTTGCACAATACAAGCAACTTACATTGGAGGAAGCCGAAGAGAAAATTAAGAATAGGAAAAAGACCGCAGATGGATATGAAAGATGGATGATGAAAGCTGCAAATAATGGAGCTGCTGCATTTGGTGAGGTGGAGAGGTTTGACAAGGATAATGGTGTGACGAGTGGGAAGGGAAGGAAAAAAGCTGGTGATGATGATGATGGTGAAGGAAATGTCTCAGATAAAGGTGAGGAGGATGAGGAAGAAGAGTTAGCCAGGAAAAATAGACTGAACAAAAAAGGTGGTGATGATGATGATGATGATGGTGCAAGGGGAGCTGATGCTGACTTGGACGATGATGATGTCGAGAAGGGTAGGCAGTTATTCTTTTCTCTATTTTGCTTTATAAACAGTAAATCATGAGCACGATTTCCTTTCTTCCTTGCTAACCTCAATAGCTGATACCCAATACCATTGGGGTGATATGAACACAGTCATCTTTCTTCCTTGCTAACCTCTCAATCATCAATACCCAATACAATTATTTATCTCCACAAAGTTTCAGAAGAATGAAATTCACAATGGACCTACTTGCCATGGCAAGATGATGCATGTTTAGGCATAATGGGGGCATCCGTTTTACAGTCTTTTTTATGTATCTCGTGAAAATTAATGGTCATTAGCCATCTCTTTCGTAAAGTACTTCATTACTTAATAGGTTGGGCTTTACTTGTTAGTTCTATGTTTGGTCATCCACTGGGGAAGCCATATCAATTGGCTTCCTTTTGTTTCATGCGATGTGAGGTGCTTTTATGTCTAGCACTTGCATTTTTTTTCTTAACGTGCATGAGAATAGGTTCTCAGAGGGGGTTCTTACATTGCAGTGAGCTTGACCAGATCCTGTGCTATCTCTGTTAAATGAAATTTAAGTCTTGTCTTGATGTCTTCTTTTCGTAAACATGAAAGGGGAACTTGATGAAGTCCATTATAACCATGTCTGCATTTATTTATAATTGTCCCCCCCTTTGTTGTAGGTGATGATTGGGAGCATGAAGAAATTTTCACCGATGATGATGAAGCTGTTGGCAATAATCCTGAGGAAAGGGAAGATTTGGAACTTGAGGTTCCAGCTCCTCCAGAAATTAAGCAGGTTTGCTGCACACATGTCCCGTAATTGCTTTGTTTGGGGTTCTACAGTATGTGTTATGTTGCACTGTGCTCTTCAAGTATATCTTCTGCTAGAAAATACTGATATTTCAAGATATAATGCTTGATGATTTCCATTTTCTGGTGCAACTTATTTATGTTGTTTTCACAATGTATGTCAATTTTATACTGGTCCAAGTTCTTTGTAAGTTGTGGCTCTTTGTCCATTTTCTTTCACAGGATGATGAGGATGAGGAGGAAGATGACAAGGAGGGTGGACTGAGCAAATCTGGAAAAGAGTTGAAGAAGCTACTTGGGCGAACTGGTGGGCTGGATGATTCAGATGCAGAGGATGACGACGATGACGATGACGATGTAGGTTATTTATTTATTTATCTTTGGGATACTCAATCTTAGTATGTTACATGATAACAACTCAAAGGCTATACTGCCTGCGTCACTTAGTCAGAACTGCGTCCGTTATATGATTATAATTTTGTCCTGCACTCTGAAAAGTGATGGGGCATTTATGTTGAAGATACCAATTTGTTTTATGCATTGACTTAGACTTTTTGAAGATTGGTGTTGTACTGTTAAAGTGCATCATAGCTCTTTGTCCACTGATCGGCATTTCCTTTCTGCTTTTTCCAGATGGATGATGATATTGGCTTTCCTCAAGCAGCGGCACCAAAGCAAAAGGATGCACCCAAAGAGGAACCATCTGACAACAGTCCCTCAAAACCAGTGCCTTCTGGGTCTGCTCGAGGAACTCCATCTACTGCCA
>NC_024128.1:20815898-20866417 GCF_000346735.1 Prunus mume
CCATCAACTGACAAGTCCGCAAAGGTAAAGAGAAAATTAAGTGCTGATGATGCTAAGACATCTAACAGTGCACCTCCCAAGAAGGTGAAAAGTGAAAATGTATGATTGTTACTAACTTTGTTTTTTTATCAGCTTCGAAACTCCCTATGCTTACTGGTGATGGTATTCATGTAACCAAAATTAGGAACAAAAAGTTTCCATCAAAGAGGAGCCTGCATCTGCTTCTAAAAGTAGTACACCTTCAAAAGGTACTCCATCAGTAAAAGTGGAGCCAACATCATCAAGTGGACCCGTCACTGAGGAAGAAATCAGGACTGTTTTGGTGCAAAGAACACCAGTCACCACACAAGATCTTGTTGCTAGATTTAAGGCAAGACTCAGATTGCCAGAGGTATGATCTATCATGTGTTTATACTACTGTTTGACTCATTTTCCTGGCTTTTACCTCTTCTGTATAACCATTGCTGAAAATAACGTGTGTGACTGCTGCTGTAGTGTCCATTCAAGCAGACTCTTTATGTGAACGTTAATTGTTTGGTTATATTAGTGACCTTGGATATAGAATGAGTTTTGCGTTTGTTTGCAGTATGATGCAATCTTTATATGTTCACTCAAAACAAAGAATGATCGGATGTAAGATGGTCCTAAAGAAACGCTATGGAAGTTATAAAATGTTCACTCAAAACGAACAATGATTGGAGGAAAGATGGTCCTAAAGAGATACATTATGGAGAGTTTTAAATGTGTTGCTTCTTTTCGCCCAGATACAAATACTGAAATTGATTGTATTCATGTGTTCCTCTTCTCCATCAAGTCAAATGCATATAGTTCATATAATTTCTGCTCGCATATGTTTGAACAACAATTGCGTTGTAATATGGTTTGAATTTGAAGGAACATAGAGACGTGATACTTTTGGAATATGGCAGTTTTGTTCTTATTTGTTCATTCTGTGTATGGTGCAGGACAAGACAGCTTTTGCTGCGATCCTGAGGAAAATTTCTAAGATACAGAAGACCACCAATGGATCCAGCTATGTTGTGCTGAGAGATAAATGAGTGCCACCCACCCCTGCCTCCTCCCCGACCCCCGAATATGTAATCAGCCTTAAAACAGTACTTCTGAGGTGGCCATGAATTGGATTGTCTTTTTTTGGTCTTTCCAATTTGTTAGCAATATGGACAGTTGCGTGCGTAAATATTTCGAAACTAATTGGCTTCATTTTCCGAATGCATTGTGTGACAGTTTAGCTGAAACAATTTCAACTTTCATTTTCATACTAAAGTAGAATTAATACATGGAAAAATCCAAATTCACATCAATCCTCACCTCTTACTAAATTAGAATTAATACATAACAAAGCTGGCAATCGTCTCTTCTTTTCAGTGGCTCATACAATCCAACACGCAAACAACAAAATACCCCTCACAAAATCCCAAAGTATGACTACTTACTAAATACCCATTACATAACAAAGCAACCCAAATGATAACAAAATGAGACTTGCAGCGGTGAGGCGGGTTGAGCCAGAAGGAGTTGTGGGCCCCGCAGCAGCTGCAGCCAACAGAGAGCTCTTTGGTTCTGCTATTGCTATTTTGGGGTTGGGTGTTTCAGGGTTTTGATGAGATTGAGGCATGACTTGCACGTGCAACTTGAGCCCATTCTTGCAGCTCTCCACGTTACTGCTGGCGAAGTAGCGGAGTCCCTCCTGGTCCATAGAGATGCTATCCAAACCGTCCGTGAACATCCTGATTGGGTTGCTTACATCGCATGACTCGAATTCCTCCTTGCTCTTCACTTCAGCTATGTACCCATGCGCTGCAGAGTAGGCTAACCCTGCCCATCCATAAAAGTCCCCACACAAACAAAAGAGTCTTGTGAGTTGTTGTGAACTTGTGAATGAATGAACAACTGCGTTGAAAATGACTTTCTTTCTACTTTACTCTCTCCATTTTCTCGGAAACCAAACAAATGGCTTGGTTAAAAGATGCCAACAAAACGAAAGCAAAGCATAAATAACAAATTTTTAAGCTCGAGCGAGAGAGAGAGAAGGAAGACTCACAGATGTTGTCTCCGACCCTGAAAGTTTTGTTGGAGGACCAGGAAGCGAGGTCGGAAGAAGGGTCCCAGCCACGGTCTCCTCCAACGACATGGTGCAGTTGGGCTCCAACCCTACAAATCCCTCCAAGGCTCACAGTGGCCAAAACCACAATCGCCACCACCACCTTCAAACCATATTCTCCAGCCATTATACTCAAGTCTCTCTTTCTCTCTCAACCCAAAGAGGTAGCTTAGCTGTGCTTTTATCCCTCTCTTTTCCTGACCAAAAAGTAAATGCTAAACACACAGAGAGAGAGAGAGAGAGAGAGAGAGAGAGAGAGAGAGAGAGAGAGTGTGATAAAGTGAAGGGCAAGTAAAGGCGCCTTCTTTCGGTTTTTAGCGGTAGCTAGCTCTCATCTCACCTCATCCCACTAGAAATTGTGAAGATATACTTTCCACGCAACTTCCCTTCTCCCCCGTTCTTAAAAGGACACCCCCCACGCACATAAAAGACTGAAGGACCGGTGGTTGGTGACTTACGCATCGCATCCATGACTGAAAGACCGTTTGTTTGTTCTCTTCTCTTCTACCCTATAGGGCCCTCCCTCTCTACCGGTGTATGTATCACCATCACCCGACCACTCTCCTACTGCTCATTCGCTTTTTTTATTATTACCAAAATACCCTATTCATTTGTTTTTGGGACCGATGTGCATCTAGCCTTAAGCGGTCTTGTGTTCTCCATCTCGAGGGTACACGTACCGGCATAACCCTATTTTCGTGTTCCTATATGACCTTCATCCTTTATAAAATAAAAAAAAAGTTGAAACTTGAATCGAAACTGCATTTGTTTGTTGCGCATAAATTAATTAGCTAGTGATGTCTACTTAATTATGCATCTAATTACACTAATTACGTACCTTGTTTGTTAGGACATTCGTTCCTTTGCTCTTTTTGGCAACGTTAATTCTCATGAGAAATTGGCCCATATATAAGATTGTGTCCCATGTTGTTAACTTTGTAAATGAAAACATATCTTTTAAGAATTTGGAATGTTATACTAATTAAATACACCATCAAATTTACAGACAACTTAATGAAGAAATAAAACTAGAGAGAATTGATAAAATAAAGGGCACACTTTATGCGTGACATTAACCGTGTATACATATATATATAGGAATCCGAATATGAAAGACGGTTTGAAATTTGAAGGTTTTTTTTTGGTCTGACCCAAATTTGAAGGTTAGGTGCGTATGTAATATGTATCCTTTCTTCTTCTCCTCTCACCCAACATCGCATGCACCACCAACAAACCAAAGACGCGCTCTCTCTCTCTCTCTCTATCTCTCTCTCTCTCCCCCCATTTGTATTTTGTACAACAGAAACGAGCTAGCCGCATATATTTCTTTACTTTAACTTCTTGGGACTTTGTAAATATTAATAAAATCAATCCCCGCTGTAAGCTTTTTCATTTTTTGGAGGTGAATTGATGATGAGCAAGATGAATGAAGTCGCTGAAACCATGCATGGGAATAACTAAAACATGAGCAGATGAATGCACCTTAGACATTTGTCAGTAGTAGAGAAACAGAGAGGTCTTTCCATATATAGCAATAATAATAGGATTAAGTAATTAAAACTGAACTGCTGTGAGTGAGATTGAAATGATTGAAGGAGAATTTTGCAAACAAATTATTCACATCAAAACCCAAAACCAAACCTGAAGCAAAACTGGTGTCTTTGACTAAGATTTGACATCTTCGCTGGTAGATGTGCTTATATCATAGTCTTCATCATCACTATCACTGTCTGTCACTGCCATGATCTCCTCCGAGGCAAAAAACTTACATGTAACGGGGATAACACTGTTTTGCTATTTGCGGCCAATAACACAATGACATGTGGAAAAGTTATCCTACATGTCATTGAGTTATTGGCCGGGGATAGCAAAAAGTGATATCCCCATGTAAGAGTTTCTCTCCCTCCGAGGGGTAAAATATGATAATATCAGCTTCTTCAGGCAGTCTAAAGCTTACCTTCTTTTTCAACTTATTATGATTCAAAATTTGGGTTCTGCAGCTTACAGATGTTGAAATATAATTGGCCAAGTTTGCTTCATCTGCTGCATTAAGAGGCAGACCAAAAACCTTGCAAGAAGACTTAAGAAACAAGAAGAAAGCACATCTCCAAGTGTGCAGGCAGAAAATGCCCCTTTACAATATGACGATACATTTTCATATTACCATTCAATGAGTAAAACCATTCTTGCATAAATCCTCAATTATCCTGCTTCCTCTGGCTAATTTGGCATACCAACAACATTTACAGAGCTATCGAGTTTCACAGCTTGTAACAAATAATGGACCTTCCCAACTTACCAAGGTGACGTGTTTACTTTTCACTTTGAAGGAGAATAATTCAGCTTCTATTCGAGCATTTTGGCCTTCCGAAGAGTAACCAGGGCCTCAGCTTGTTTTACTGCACGTTTCAAATTTATAGCCTTAACCTTCTCTACCTTGATCCGTTCTTCCAGCTGAGTTCTATATTGGGTTTGGTTATTGCTCTTGCCGGCATTAACTTTTGAAGGCTCTGGTCTTCCAGGGCCTTGAGATAAAATGCTAGCATCATCAATGCCAATTGCTTTCAAGGCAGACAGTAGTTGAGGATCAAGAAGACCCTCAACAGAGACAGTAGTTGGATCATGCATATCTTGATCTGTTACTTGTCTCCTTCCTCGTCGGCAACTGGCAGGTTGGGATGCTCAAGTGACAAATCTGGGACCTTACTTACTGCCAGTGCCAACAGTCCCATGCATTGCCTTTGGCATAGAACCATTTTCGATCTCTTCAAGCTGACGCTCAAGATTACTGCCTTTCTTCAGTTCTTCTTCAGCATCATCTAATCGTCCTTCCCTTCTCAGAGCCAGGGCTTTCTTTTTCAAGCCCAGAAGCTCTTTCTGAATCATTAATTTACTCTTCCTTGCAGGTTTGGAGTTCATGTCTTCCATTATATTATTAACATTCCATCACCCACCGTAAATGACTTCGATGATTTATCAGCAGTTTGGTTATGAATTGTTGTGCGATCATTTGCAACATTGCCCTCTGGAGAGTCAACGCTTTCGAGGTCCCTTTCAAGTAGCTTTGCCTTCTTTAGCTGGGCCATTGCCTCTGTAACATTACCTGCCCGCTTATGATTTAGAGCCCCTCGTTTTAAGGATTGAAGTTCACTTAATAGTGCTTCCCTGTCAACAGCAGCTATATGGGTATGCAGGGGTTTCAGGATTCTTAGAATCTTGAGACCATCCTAAAGATTGTAAAGCAGCATTTATTTCCGGGTCTTCCATATCCTCGTCTGTCACTTCAAAATTAATGTCCAGAATATGATCATCAGCAGCACTAATAAGATGATCAAAATTAAAGCCATCCTCCTGCTCATATTGAATTGAAAATTTTTGTTGTTTGTCATCATTCATCCATACTGCGAATTAATGCAGATAGCTCATCATCAGAATCTTCAGCCTCAGCCAAGAATTCCTGTTCTTCGAGTTCCTTCTCCAAAAATTTAGCTCTCTTTAGTTCCTCCTTGGCTTCTGCAAGTTTCCCCTCATGCTTCAGCATGAGAGCCTTCTTTTATTTTGTCAATGGCACTATTATCCTTATTTTTATTGGTCTTTTGTGAGATTTCTCCTAGAAGAGAAGAAAGTTCACCCTATTAAGACTTGCTTGCTTTTTGTCTTTGTCGCGAAGATCCATATCGGACCATCCTAGTTCTTTAAGCTCATCGCAAAGGTCATCTTTTGATTTATTCACCGGAGGAGTGACCTTATTTCTTCTTCCAGATTCTGAAGGCCCATCTTTAGTTTGGCTCTCAGCCACATTGCCAGAGAGAAACCTTTTTACGTTCTTTTCTCAAATGTATTTCCAATGCGTCAGCCTGCCTCTCAAGCTCCTTCCCTCTCTTAAACGCTCTTAATGCTTCCGCAGACCTTCCTTATCCTTCCAGAATTTTATAATACCTTCTTCTCATCCAAAGCTTGCTGACGCAACTCCTCAGGAGAAGCAGATCCATCACCACTCTGTAAATGATTAGACTCATCAACAGAAAAACTTCTATGTATTTCTCCCACCCCATGGTGGCTGAAATCTTGTTGACTATTTGAACAGATGCACTACTACTGGCCCCCTGCATACTAGCAACCACATTACTGTTAGACTCTTGTCCTGATTCATTCCTATCATTACAGAGAATTTGGTTCAGAACTTCATCCTCAGGCTTTGATGTCAACTTCAAACTGCCTGCACAGAAAGTTAGAGGTTTGATACAGAAGGAACCATCAAAGGGTAGAGTAATTCAATCTTTTTCTATCTGCCATTAAAATGAGGCAAGTGCAACAAAATCTATCCATACCATAATTCAGCGAAAAAGCATGTGGCAGAATCACAAAACTAGCAAAACTGGTGACGGAACCGACAAATGTTCAATGCAACAACAAATGAACTAACAACCTTAGAAGGAATCAAGATGGCACCTCTCCCAGCTCTAGTCTTGTGCCCGTGTCTCTCAAAAAGTGCTGCTTCTTCTAGCTTTTCACAAGGCTCACAAATGCGCACAGGCGAATCACCTTGCCCGCGTAAAAACATTTTTTGCCGGGTGCAGCTGTTGCAAAACAAGCCCCCATACGTCCGGCAATGATGCTGAAATTCCACATTGCATATAACCAAGAATCAGAAAAAGACCCAGAGACTACAAAGAAATATCACATTCAACCCTAGAATACCCTGCAAATAAGCTTAAGTTGGATAACAAGTCCTTTATATAATTAGAACACATTTCTTTGCACAACACAAACTATAAATCCCCAATACATTCTTAAACTAATTAATCATGGGCCTGTACAAAATAAACAATCTACGGTGTACACAAGGTTTAAAATGGAAAGCCACGAAGCGCAGTATCGAAATCACGGTTGAGTTCACATATAAAATTAAAAAAGCTCAGATTTTAAGGCATGGGTAATGAATAAACAAAAGAACTTGTCAAGAACTCATAGGTGGGTCATTGGATCGGAGATGGAGGGAAGCATAAAAAATGAACCTTGCGATTGATGAAGGTGAACTGAGAAGTACATCCCTGACAGTGAGAGGCGTCAACCACCCAAGTATTCCCTCTCAGTGATGGCTTTGCCGGCGACCCGATCTTCTCCAACATCCTGACGAAGGTGAATTGAGAAGTACCAACAGGCGGCTATACGATTTAGATATATTCTAATATTTAAATAGTCCCGCCGGGCGGCTATACTCTAAATATATTCGGATATTTTAATAGTACAGCCGAATGCTCTCATCGAATATTTTAATCGTATAGCCGCTCGGCTATACTCTAATATTTGAATATTTTAATAGTACAGCCGCACGGCTATACTCTTTTCGAATATTGTAATAGCATAGCCGAACGGCTATCCCGGGATATTCAAATAGTCCCGCCGGCCGGCTATACTCTTTCCTAATATGTTAATAGTACAGCCGTGCGGCGATACTGTGGAAAGATATTCGGATATTTAAATAGTACAGCCGAACGGCGATACTGTTTTCGAATATTTTAATAGTATAGCCGTGCGGCTGTACGCATATTCTGATATTTAAATAGTATGGCCGCACGGCTAAACGCTGGAAATATATTCGGATATTTAAATAGTAAAGCCGGCCGGCTAGACTATGTTTGAATATTTTAATAGTTTAGCCGGTCGGCTGTACGATGCATTCGGATATTTTATTAGTATAGCCGAGCGGCTATTCGGATATTTTAATAGAAACAGTATAGCCGTTCGGCTGTACGATTTTTCAAAAATTTTCCCCCCCGTGCGTATGGTTGAAAACTTAAACTTGTCCGAGTCCCGCCGAACTGGGAGTTTGTGAGTCGAACCTTCGCGAGAAAGGGAGCTTCTATCAAGGACATAAGGCAGACCTCTGTGATTTTGCGCTTGTCGGCTGGTGTGGTGGCACCTATAGACTTTGATTGATGATAATGGAATAAAAACTTGAAAACTGTAGAATGATGAAGCTCCTGGAACATCATCTTTCTTATCACCTTGTCAATTAAATTGATATGCAAGAACATAAGGTGTTCGAACCACCATGTTGTTTGAGAGCAGTTGGTTTTCTTTTCAGATTATGACTGCTCCTTGCACTTGAAAACTGGAAACTCAGAGACATAAGTGCTTGTAACAAATGGGCAAAAAAGCTCTCTCTCTCTCTCTCTCTCTCTCTCCATTTGTATTTGGTACAACAGAAACAAAGAGGAGCCGCATATATTTCTTTTCTTACCTTATTGGTATATATTAATAAAATATATCAATCCCTGCTGTAAGTTATTTCTTTTTTTGGAGGTGAATTGATGATGAGCAAGATGAATGAAGTCGCTAAAACCATGCATGGGAATAACTAAAATATGTGCTGATGGATGCACCTTAGACATTTGTCAGTAGTAGAGAAACAGAGAGATCTTCCATATATAGCAATAATAATAGGATTAAGTAGTGCTTCATGCTATAATTAAAACTGAGCTGCTGTGAGTGAGATTGAAATGATTGAAGGAGAATTTTGCAAACAAATTATTCACATCAAAATCCAAAACCAAACATAATGAAGCAAAACTGTGGTCTTTGACTAAGATTTGACATCTTGGCTGGTTGATGTTTTTATATCAGAGTCTTCATCATCATTATCACTGTCTGTCACTGCCATGATCTCCTCTGAGGGGTAAAATATGACAATATCAGCTTCTTCAGGCAGTCTAAAGCTTACCTTCTTTTTCGACTTATCATTAATCTGATCTTTCTTGACGAATCTCTCCAGACAGATGCTGTCTCTTGCTTTAGAGTCTAAAGGCGCTGCTGCCGTAGGAACATGATCAGCTGGTAATTTAGATGAAGAAGAAGATGCAGGGTGCACCCTTCTAGAATGGGGTCTAAACACATACAATTCACCTCCAGTGATATTGTAATTATCTGGCTTCTTCATGCCATGATGGCCAGGAGAAGCTAAGAGACATTCTTCAAGTGTGGTCAACCTGGTCGCACTCCCAGATGCTCCTCCTCCTCCAGTATTATTATTATTATGAATCTTCTTCCTCTCTGTGGTCAATGGTCTCTTCCTTTTCTTCTTCTCTGCTTTTACTTTTAAGCACTCTGGTTTCAGCAACTCCATACAGGACGGTCCAGCTGGACTTGAATTACCATCACCTCGTCCTGCCTGCTGCAGTCTCTGTGTAGCAGCTGATGATGACGATGAGCGCTTGAATTTGAATGTGCTCAGATTAGCTCCCATTTCGATCACTTGTCCCTCTCGTAAGAAATAATAATTAATTGAACGAAACTAGAAGTTTACTTATAGATTTGAAAATTTATCCATGAAGAGAAATGCCATGACTTAGTGCAAATTGGGGGGTTTTTAAAGAAATTTTGAGACGGAGAGGCCTAGAAGATTAATGTCGCGCATGAGCACAATGAAAAGCTTAGGTTACGTCAACTTGGTGTTGTTATGTCGTATGTATGTGCTTTATCCATATGTTACATATATATAATTCTATATGTGTGTGTGCGTGCGCTCATGTAAGTTGAATTTCATGCTACCATGATCATCATCAATTGGCAGGTTATCTGTATTCTAATCTAATACACACAAGAACCACCGCAGGTAGCTTGGCCTATCCTTCATCTTAGTAAGCCAAGTTAACACGCCGCCCAATTACAAGTTGGATTTCAGATTTTGACAAAAATGGCGGTAACATCAATGATCTACGTTAAGAAAATACATAACAACACAGGTATGAAAGACAACTTTGATCCTTGAATTTTCTCTTTCCTTGGGATCTGGAGACGATGATATATCAAACTCATCAGTATCTTCGTCGTCTTTTAGTACGTAGAGATCATTTGGTTTTCGATTAGAGAATCCAATTGCTATTGGACTTACCGATCTTTTACCGTTGACTCTGAGTGGTGGCCGTAAATATTTGTGTAATAAGATTCATATTTATAGATGGTATGAATGGGATTTGGAAAATGAAGGGCATTAATTTAGTCGAGTTCATGCAGTGACTGACTGTGCTTTTTGTCTTCATGGTCAGTCAATATTGCATGTATCATCACATCACATTCACATATAATATGTTATGGTTGGTCTCGCAGTCTCTTTACCTATGTCGTCTATTGTGTTTTCTTGTTGACATACATGATGCGAGCATCAAAAGCTCCCTTCTTTTCCTCTGTTGTTGATGTTTCTCATTTGGGCAAAGAAATTTCTCGGTGTGACCGTAACGTCATGTAGATTGATAATACTACTATATAACAGTGTGATAATCTCAGGACAGACTTCAATTATACGATATTTATAACGTATTGATATATTATTAACAATATCGATACAAAATTGGACAAGAGCAAAGAATTTTTTATGCTAAATGTGTATGATTTTTTATGAGTGACATGATGGAAAAAGATTATGGGCCTTAGCAGGCCCAATTTAAAAGCTCAAATCCGAGCTCCATCGATGCGGCCAACCCTATCTTTAGGCTAAAAGCCCTGGCTGGCGCTGGCGGCGGTGAATTGGATGAGGCAAAGAGAAAGCTTTATGTTTACAAAAAAAGAATGGCATGAACCCACACGTTTAATATTCCAAGTGTCAAATGGGGGCCAAAGCACCAGATAGAATTTAATAGATTGAGAAGGACTTCACTTGGAGTTGAGATAGAGAATAGACAACACAGAATCTTAAAAAGGGCATGGGCTTCCTTTCTTCACCACCGCCCTCACTTTCGTATGTCACTGTCTTTAATGGACCTGTAAATATTCAATAATGCAAAGGAAAACTTTTATAATATTAATATCACCTTCTTCTTCTTCTTCTTCTTACTCGTCACATGAGTTCCATGATGATGACTTATTTTACAACCCGAAATAATAGCCCACTAATTTTATTTATATTTATACTTAATCACTTTTTTTTTTGTCAAAAATTTGTAATTAATCACTAAACAAAGGATTCGTGTTGTGTCCCATCGTTTTGAAATAGGAAAAAAAGGATTTTATTCATTCAACAATTGTCGTCCATAATATTTATAAAAAGGTTTTTTAGGTTTTAGACATAAATTTTTTTTCACTTTTGGAAAAAGCCAAAGCTTTTTCAAAAAAGACAAAAAAACCACTCAACTTTCAAATCAAAGACATGCAAATGTATTGGATTCCTTAGGAAATCTAAAAATAAATAAGGGCATTTTTGTCCATTTTTGCTTCTTTTATAATTTTTTTCTCTCCTTTTGCTTTTTCCAAAATGTCCCTTATAAAAACTTGTTATCTCTTTAACACTAAATGTCCGTAAACCACAAATAAATAAATAAATAAATATCCGTGTATCAAATGATTATAATTTAATAATTGATTTTTTTGAGTAACCAAGTTACACGGTAAATGCATGCACTAGGTAGGCACCACAAAACCATAAACCAAAGATATTGTTTGTTGATTTCCTAAAATATTAAACCAATTAATGTTGATTCATTGACTTTTACATGTTGACCACGTGGTGGTTATGTTATTTGGGATGGCGCTGGGAATTCAAAGAACTTGAGGGGTCTAGGAAGTAAAGACAGCGCATCTAAAATTTCCAACGATTTCACATCTGAAGATGTTAGCCAAAAGCCATACACGCGTAACTCCCAGACCTAAATCACAAATCCGACGCTCATAAATCCATTTCGTATCACCACTTTATACTTTACAAGGGAATTTAGAAGTAGATTGTTGAATTTCGAGATTATTTTCGTTGTTTCCTTCTCTCTTCTTCCAGAAAACCAGTAACGAGAAAGACACTTTCACTCTATCTCCCTCTATCTCTCTCTCCATTATTCGTGCGTGTTCGCCTCCTTCTCCTCTATTGGGCTTCCTTGCCTCACTTTCACTCTGTCACTTCCCAGAACCAAGGAAACGAGGTCGCTCTCTCTCTCTCTCTCTCTCTGGTGTTTTCGATCTTTGGGTTCAAATTTTTTGTTTTCAGATTTAAATTTCAAGAGCTCCTCTGTATTCAGCTTTTATATTGTTGGAATTTTTTTTCTCCACCGTTGCACTATGTGTGTGTATTCTGCGTTTGTGTGTTTGAATCTTGTGCGGTTGGCCAAGTTCTGATTTTTTATAAATCTTTCATTGGGACAGTGAAATTTTGAAGCCTTTTTCTTTTTTTTCTTTGGTGAAATTGGGGGTTTATATCTGAGCAATGCGAGTTCTACGCAGACTAGTGCGTATTTGGGTTAGTCTGAAAACGGAAACTTTTAGGAGTTGGTGGTGTTTAATTAACTATGGGTTACTTCTTTGCCTTGAAATGGAATTTTTTTTCTTCTCTTTTTACTCACTTTACAAGCTAGGAAGTGATCAGTATGGTGGAAGTTATTGAAATTAAGTTTATCCCAAAAGTTTTGTCATTGATGGTTGAATTGCCCGTTGGCCAAAATGTGGAATGTTGTCTTTCTTAACTAGTGCTTGCAGTCACACCCTGTGGTGGAGTGTGTTTGAAAGCTGCCTATTTGATTGCAATCATAAGTAGGGCATGTACCAGTACTACTAAAATGCCCATTCCAGCCTCTCTTTCAATTTGTCCTTTACCGTGCCACAAGGGCAGTTGAGGTTTTAGCGTCTTCTACCTTAGTCTCTGTAGTGTGAAATGACAGAACAATTGTCACTTTATATTTCAATTACCTTCCCCAAGTATCATAAGGTGTTTTGCATTTTTCAGGTGACGATAATTTTGAATCAGATACATGTATGTTTTAACCTATTGAGCAAAAGTAAGTTAGAACAGTCATGCAAAGAGATAATGGTACCGGAAGCCCATCAGCCCCAAGGTCCCCAACTGCTCGACTTCGGCATCGTAGACGCTCAGCTGAGGTTTGTTAACTTGGATACTTCGTTATTTTTTTCATTCTAATGGAATGGACTGTATAGTTTCATTTTGTATGAATCTATTCTTTCTCTAAAAAATTATTTGGGACAAAATGAATTTGTCTAGAAGTTTAATTAGTGGATAGAGAGGCCACATATAATTTTCTCCTAAATCTTTTTTTCTTACTTTTTCCTGATTTTGTAACTAATCATGTGCTTGTTCTTAAATTAGGGGCTTGAATAGTTATTTAGACACAATAACGGGCATTTGTTTTGAGCCCTTTTGGAACAAAAATTACAGAAAATTGCTGTATTAGATGTACATGCTTGAGATTAATTGGGTAATACTTAGTCATTTTATTTCCTTTATGGCTGCAGGCTCTCCCGGATGTTGGTAAAACAAATGGAGGCAATTTACTTGTTAATGACCGTAATAAATACAGGTCAATGTTGATTCGTGCATACTCTTCTGTTTGGATGATCGGAGGGTTTGCACTGATTATATATCTGGGCCATCTCTGTATCACTGCCATGGTGGTGGTTATCCAAATCTTTATGGCAAAGGAGTTGTTTAATCTACTCAGGAAAGCTCATGAAGATAGGCACCTCCCAGGATTCAGGCTGTTAAATTGGTCAGAATAGTAGTATTTAGTTGTGTCTAGTGTGTTTTATTCCCCAGAAAGTAGTACATATGTTTTTTATATGTGTTACTAAAATATTATTTGATTTCAAATTTTCTGCTCAGGCACTTTTTCTTCACTGCAATGCTGTTTGTTTACGGTCGCATACTCAGTCAACGGCTTGTCAACACTGTAACTTCAGATAAATTTTTATATCAGCTTGTGAGCAGTCTTATCAAGTATCATATGGTGGTCTGTTATTTCTTGTACATCGCAGGTTAGTTATGTTATGTTTGTTTTTATATAAAGTACTTCTCTGCATAGCATATTTTGAATTGAAGTGAAATTAGCATTTCGCTGGGCTTGCTTCTTTTTTATCATCATCCAACTACATATTTGATATGCACAATGACCTACTTGTTTGTGAATTTTCGTTTTGTTGGTGTTTTTCCTTTGCCCTCTTTTATTTTTATGTAGCCCAATTCTGACTGATATTATTCCTTTCCCCAAAATTGGGTTCAGGTTTTATGTGGTTCATTCTTACATTGAAGAAGAAGATGTACAAGTATCAATTTGGCCAGTATGCATGGACGCACATGATTCTAATTACCGTGTTTACACAGTCATCTTTCTTTGTAGCCAACATTTTTGAAGGAATTTTCTGGTAATTTAACTTTCTGAAGGAACAACATTTTCAAAGACACACATTACCTTCTTTTTTCTTTTTTCTTTTAATAATTGCTTTCCCTAACGCAAAGGAAAATTTGATGCAGGTTTCTTCTTCCAGCATCACTCATAGTAATCAATGACATTGCTGCTTATATCTGCGGTTTCTTCTTTGGAAAAACCCCTTTGATCAAGATATCTCCAAAGAAAACTTGGGAGGGATTCATTGGAGCCTCTATTACAACTATAATATCGGCATTTTTGGTGAGCTTGTTATTTAACTTGGTGATAATAAATAGACTTCAGTTTTTCTTACATAAAATTGAAACCATAGTTTCAGTTATATTGGGGTTGTAGCCCATTCTTTTTAAGGTCTGTGCCAAGGGTAATGTCCAACATGGATCGAGCATGATAACATTTTATAGGTCTTATCCTCCAATAAAATAATGTTTTGATTTGACTGGGAGTGCCACGATAATTGGTCACAGTATATCTCAACTTATTGCGATGTGTGTTTTGCCAATTCTTTTTTACTGTTGCAACACCACCAATCATAGGACGTGTTTAAAAGGTTTTCCCGAATGACTTATCAAACCTAAAGTTTTCCCCTTTTGAATTCAAAATTAACTTGTACACCCTAAGTTTTTGGTTGCATGCTTGAACCAAATGTATGATGTTCCTGGGATGCATACACATTCACTATAAGCTCCATGAGAGTTGATAATCTTCTTGTTATATCAATTTGAGTTATATGAACATGGTATGTACTTTTGTATGTGCAGCTTGCAAATATCATGGGTCGTTTCCAGTGGCTAACATGTCCGAGAAAGGTAATAATTTTGATGAAATATAAGCCAATTGATTTTGGGAAAGAAATAGAGTTTTGGTTATAGTAGCTTATATGTTGATACACTTGCAGGATTTATCAACTGGTTGGCTTGATTGTGACCCTGGTCCATTGTTTAAGCCAGAATATTATACCTTTCCAGAATGGCTCTCACCATGGGTGAGTGAAGTGACATTTATTGATTCTGTAATTACATGAAACCAGAACAGTTTGTGTATAGTAGTAAACCATGGTCCGTGGTATTTCTTTGAATTGAGTTCTTTGTGCTGGAGATCAGATATTTGACTTGTTTTTCACTTTTTCATGGTGAAGTCATCATTTTGTCAAAGAAAATGCTCATATCCCATATAACTTTTGTATATAATAATTAGTATCTACAGTTTGTGCTTTATCCTCTTATTCTGATAAGATATTTGTATCCGACCAGGCACATGTATGTCTTGAGATTCCGCAGCATCCGGGAGCTATTTGTGTTTCCTTGTCTGGTGTAGATGAATAATAATGATGTTCTCAAGTGAAACTTGTTCTTTTTTCCCTCGTACATTGATAAATTTTGGGCTTAGACTGCTGTTGTACAATGCTATTCATTGTCGTCTGTTCTGAAGCTTGCCATATAATTAAATCTAATAGTTTATTCTATGACTGTTATTCTGTCTGTAGTTCAGCATATTGTCTCCTACTATTAACAATTCGAAGATGAACTCTTAATGCACAGATTTGGTTATATAAAAGCTATGCATGCAATTGAATTTGGCTATTTCAATCTTGAACTATAAGTAATAATAATATTTACTGTCTTTTGTGTTGCAGTTTCCTTGGAAAGGGATCTCGATTTTGCCAGTTCAATGGCATGCTCTATGTCTTGGGTTGTTTTCATCAATAATAGCACCTTTTGGAGGTTTCTTTGCAAGTGGTTTCAAAAGAGCTTTTAAAGTCAAGGTTTGCTTTTGATGTTTTAATTTGACTGATGCAATTATGTATAGTAAGTGTCAATTGTTCAACATTATTTTTAATAATTTTTCCCATTTGTTGTAGGATTTTGGAGACAGTATCCCTGGGCATGGTGGAATCACAGACAGAATGGATTGCCAGGTAAGTTGTTTTAAACTAAGATAATAAAAGAGCACTTCAAATTGTTCTTTGGTACTTTGAATGTGGCACTAGTGTATTGTTGCTTCCACTTCCCACATTTATGAAACTACTTGAAGCTGTCTTATGTTGACTCTTTTGTCCTTAGTAATGGAATTTTAAACGTTTCTTGTATTCTATATTGTGGGGTCTTCTTACCCTTGTGTTTGGCTTCAAACATGGTTTTTTGTCAATGATTTAACTGCCGTCTCCATTTTTGCGCTTCTGTAATTGACATTATTTTATCTTGCAGATGGTAATGGCTATATTTGCTTACATCTATCATCAGTCGTTTATTGTGCCTCAAAGCCTCTCAGTTGAAATGATCATAGACCAGGTATTGTTTTTACAAGTGTCACGCATAATTTTGTTCTTGGCTTTATTTTGCTAATGAACTAGAAGTAATTCCAATTGCATTGACATTTTTTCTTCTTATGCAAATATAGATTTTGATGAACCTCACCGTTGAGCAGCAGCAAGTTCTGTTTGAGAGGCTTAAACAAGTGTTACAGGATAGGCTGGTTGGATAATCGTGTGAATAACCTGTATTTGTGTCATCACTCCTCTCCCTTGCATGTTTGTACATGTTGGCACAGAGAGGGAACCAAAAAAAAAAAAAAAAGAATATTTTGTAAATGGTGGTGTTCTGTTTTCGTAGAGCAACCCCATTAGGTTGGAGGCATTCTTCTGTGCGCAAACCCTGTATAGTGTCTCTGTCTTTTAATATACATGAACTCTAGATGGAAGTGACCATTCTTTTTCTCCCTCCCTCCCTCCCTTTGATGCGCCTTTTGATGGATTGATTATTAGTTTATATGCCCACTGCAAAAATGGGTGTTTTATGACCGACATTGTATTTTGCTTTTTCTAAATTTTGATGGAATTTCGTTGAGAAAGCATATTGGTGTTACTTGCATGCCTTATCATGTTTCCAAACGTGTCACCCATTTTCTAATTAAGCCCTATTACACAAGAAAAGTAAAAGAATCATTGGAAGTTCCAGAGCACAAAAAAAAACCGTAGTGGCAAAAGAATCATGTTAAACCAATAAGCGGCAAAAGAATACTTGGATGCTTGTGATGTCCAATCCACTACAATCAAAAATCATGATTCTCTCAATTTCTGTAACAAACACCTGACAGAATCATAGTTTGGCTTTCAAATTGAAAAACAAAAAAAATTAAGCCATCTTGTCTGATACGACAATAAAGAGCTTATAGATATGTTACATGTCCTACTTTTACAACGAAAATTAAGACAATATCCCATCTAAAAGAATAGAAACAAAACTTCTTCTTGGCCCATCTAGAAAGTGAAACAAATAGATTGTCCCTGTTGTTTGCTTACATTCTGAAACTGTAAAGATGTCTCAACCGAAACTATACGCCTGCCATTTGCTTCAAACATCTCATTGGGTTTTCGGTTTTTCAATCTTCACATAGGGCAAAACCCCCATAAAATGAACTACTTTGGGGCCCCACCCTCGTTGCTGAGCCCGGCAAAACATCAAGAAAGTGTTTGCAAAGTAGGAATTAAAACCCATGAACAAATGCCACAAGGCATGACCTTGCGGGTTAACGGTCCAACTGGATATCTCTTCGCAGTAAACATTATCACAGAGCCAACACAAACTCCCTATAAGAAGGGTGGCAACATACAGCTTTGCAATCCTCTTAGCAGACAAGTCTTGGGTGTATATATAATACTTGTACATTCGAGGAATGCAGAGGAGGCACAAGATCACATAGTGCACCTTAAAGCCAATTTCAAAACGAGCCACAGAATGAACAGCAGCAAAAACAGCACCATAGAGGAAGAGGAAGATGGGCATTGTACTGCGATAGTGCCAATCTGGGGAGTAGAGGATATACATGTAAAGGAGCATCTCCCAAACCATAGGAGTCTCATCGCTCTGCTGTTGCCTGGAAATATATATCAAACAAATCTTCAGACATCAATTTTCATAGCAACTATTTAGTCAAGAAGAGAAAATTTCATAATAAAGTTTGAGAGAGTGAGTAACAAATACAACTATGAGGCAGAGAAGTCGTCCGCATAAAGCCTGCATAACTAATGCAGACGTGCATGTGTGCATATGTGTGTGTTCATTCTTCAAGAAAGCTAACACCGATATCATTAGCTACCCAGAATATATTTAATGAAGCATCTCAATAACATGAATTCTTATATGTTTCTCAAACATTATGGATCATTGCAATTTTCCCCAGTCCATAGAAGACTACATTTGCTGCAACTAACCAACTCAACCTAAAACACTTTTGGGTGCATGAATTATACTTATCTACAATATCCATAGAAAATTTATTTATAGAAGAGAGAAGGAAACAATCAAATAAAAATATTTGCGACTCTCCATGTGAAAGTTGTTCGCTTCACATTGGGAGTTACTGCTAAAATGCTTATAAGACTCATAAAAGTCTAATATACACATGTCATTCACATTTTCCAATTAAGAGTCTTCTATCAACACATCATAGTTACTCTAATTCTAGCTTGAGAATCCGAGTTCAGCCAATGATCCATTCATTTAAATTTCCAGAACAAGTAAACTCAGAATAATACTTACACATGCTGCAACGTGGCATGGTATAACATGCTTCCAATGGCAAGAATCATATTAGATATGTGAAGAATGCTGAATCTCTTCTCAAACCGCTGCCTTAAGACATTTATAAGGCCAATGAGTGCCAAAAGAATGCTTGGGATGTTTGATAAAGTGTTGAAAAATTCCGCAATATAAGAAGAGTAGGCATAATTCTTCTCGCAACATTCAATCGTGGATGTGACAGGACCCCAGAAGCTTGATCCGGCATCAGCCATTCCTCTTTGTATGTTGTGTATATATTGAACCAAGTCTTGTTATCCAGAAAGTTGCAGAGTTCATAAAACCTGCACACCATATACCTGCACAAGATAATATTCTAAGCAACCAGGCAACTTGATTCAAATAATACAAAAAGGAAATAAGAAACATAAGAACACAGTTTGGATAGAGATGGTATAATAAAATTTACTACAAACAGAACAGTATGGCAAAAACCATGTTCATCAAACGATGCATATTCAATGAAAGCATAAAATTAATATCCTAAAACCAATCAAAGATTCTAAAAATTGCATTATGCATTATGCATCGATCTATACAACAATATGGAAATAAACCATGGCAATGAAAACCAGCTAATTTCCACCCGGTGGGTCTGTTGGCATTATATTCGCAAATAGTCCACACTCCACGAAGGTATAATCAGATCCCACATAACAAATCCTTAACCCTGATTAGACCAGCACCATTATTCTCCGGAACACACGAAATCCCAGCAATACAATCAATATTCGAAAATAATAAGATCCAATCTAACCATTAAGTAATCTCAGAAAAAATGAAAGCCAAACTCAACCATTACCCATGACCTATGAATCCATGAACGTGCTCAAAAGCTCGAAAGCCACCAACGAATCGATACAAAAAAAGAACACAAAAGCCAGATACATGGTATAAGCTAATGTATAATGGAATAGTATATTTATGTGTTGTGCATATAAAGTACCAAAACGCACCGTCTGGGCTGAAAGAGATCTCATTCCTTCTTCTCTGGTAGGCTTGGTGAGTCCGTATGTCTCCCTCCCCAAATTTCAATGACAAAAGGGATGGCTTGTGGTGGTGATGAGGGCAAGAGGCTCAGAATTTCTTTTCGGCGTTCGAGGCAGAAAGAGACCGAGTCTGCCTGTGTTTATTTTCTTTCTTTTTTCTATTTTTATTCTTTTCCCGTTTTATTTGATTTTCATTTTTAATGGTTTGGATTATTTTTGACTTCTTGACCGGGCCAGTGCCGACAAAAAACGACGGCCCATCGTAACCCAGCTCATCCTATAGCCTCACCCTTGTTAGGTTGCTAAATGGGCTTTAGATCTCAATAAGTCCACTTAACTTGGTTACAATTTGGGCCTACAAACTATATTATTTTTAAGCACCTTAAAAAGAAATATACATTTTATTTTTTTATTTTTATTTTAAATAGGGAAAAGCCCTGCAGATTTGATTAGTAAAGTTGTAATGAATATTTTAACCTTCAATTACTGATAAAATAATAGGGAATGACAATAGTCAATTCTTATATAGATGCATTGGTAAAATGATATACTCTTAAGACGAAGCTTCCACGTAACGAGTACATTATTAAGAAAAATAGAACATATAATTATCAAGTATTGACCTTTCAACTTCGTGAGAAGGTGCTCTTCACAAGTTAGTTTTTAATAATAATGTATTGGAAGCTGAATCAATAACAATGTTTATAACTCAACTTCAATTTTTTTTTTAAATAAAAAAGTCCTACTTGAGTATATAGAAGGGCCAATGTATGAATGAAAAATAAATTTCTGTATCAAAGATAAGCTTAAAAATAAAGTCATTATCAAATGCTTCCACCTTTATATAACAATACCTTTTTCATTTATAAAAAAAAACCAATAGATAGAGGGATTAGGCCAACATGATTAATGCATCTACCTCAAAAAACGGTCGTATACACAATCTTAAACATGCATTAACAGACCTCATATATAATATTTATCAAATTCGTCGTTCAATGATGAGAGAATGAGACAAATTTCCTTAAAACTTGATATGTACAAGTACCAAATGGAAGTATTTCCAGCATAATATTTGTTTTTTTTGTTGGCCATAAATAGACAATATAATTGACTGATAGTAGACTAGTAGTACCTACGATCTTTTTTGGTCCAATTGAAATAGATAACCCAAGTTGCTTTACATTTATATTTAAAAAATAAATAAAATATAAAATGCACATGTTTATCAAGTTTCAAAAGTAAGTTTGCCTTGCCAACGAAGGTTGATTGAGTTGGTAATGATCGTTCTCTACGCTATCAACGTCTATGTTTTAGTCTCGCTGCCGACAATCTCTTTTAATAGAAAATCTGTAAAAATCATAAATAAATAAAAATTCCCTCTATAGATCGTCAAAAAGACGTTGAGATGCCATAACTCTTGAATGACACTGTTTTCTCACTCAAAAAATAAGTTTGCCTTTTTATCTTTCTTTGGCGGCTATAATGTGGTTGGATATGTCACTTTACCTGTTAACAATTTCAACAAGGTCACGGTTTTCTTGATTATTATTGTTGTTGTCTTTATTATATATAAATTACATTGGTTTGGATTTAGAGAAAGAAGTATTAGGGTTCAATGCATGTAGACATGTTTCGGTTCATTGAACGTGGACATTTCGGAACGCCAAAAATGGTTTCAGCTTCCGTTTTCCACATTTTCCACATCTGAGATGTAGGATGACGTAGTTGGCAGACTGGGACACGCGTGAGAAAACGAGCCTATATTCTACAGTGAGATATTTAAACAAACCGTGTGGAGCAGCTAGCGTCAAATCTAACATATCATAGGAGTAATGATATATTTACTATATTTTTATATTACATGATATGGTACGTTCATATCATATGTTATATTAATTAAATGAATGAAATGTATTTTAATAAAAAAAGTTTAATTAACAGTTTTTTTTTAAGTATTAATAAATCATAAAAGAAAAGAAAATGTTAAATAAGTTTAACTGATGTGGTTGTCTACTTAATTTGCCACATAAAATATTATGAAAATGTAATATACAAATATGATAAGAGTAGTATTATTCATATCATATATGCACCATTCCACTCTACACGCATAAAAAAACTCTACAGTTTCGAAACTGGCTATACGTTTGCCAAAATAATCAAAGATCCTCATCCATCATTGCCAACTTGAAACTGTAACTAATAGTAAAACCAAAAAATTGTAACCCCTAAGGAACAAACCACCAAGGAAAACTATGTTCTACATTACTAAAACTTAGCATATTCTATTCCATTCTCATGCATAGTTGTTAGTGCGTCATAGGGTTATCTTTTGGTTCGACTCTTATGTATCATGATTAAATTTGTGACATTGCACAAGATTAGTCAAGTCGAGAATCATTAAAAAATTTAATGTGATAAAAAAGAATACAAATTTATAAATAAACCCAATCCTAGACTTGTATTTATAAAAAAACCCAAACACTATTTAAACATAGAAACACACCCAAAATCAACCCCAAAGTCAACAATTATATTTTTTTGGGTGTGTTTATAAATGGGTTTTGAGTGTGTGTAATAATGAATTTTGGGTGTGTTTATAAAGTGTTTTGGGTGTTGGGTTTTTTTATAATTTCAGCTCCCATTTTGGGTGTTTTAGTGAAACTCCCAAAAAAGAAATGCATTTACCTTGTATTTTTTTTAATGTACAACCCAATTAATACCGAAGCGGAATCAAAAAATTTAAATTGAGTCTAAATCCTTTATAAATTATAACTTGCTATAAGAAATAGCCATCAATGTTGGCTTGAAAAATAATTAATACAAGTTGTATAGGTGATAAATATATTTAATCATCCATCCTTATCTCCCAAATTCAATTATTAAATGCAATGCAATTTAATTGGACGTGAAATGGTGACCAAATCAAAATCCAATTAAGTCTTCTGAACTAAATTGTTAATTTAAACTAATCCACGGTTTCGTCATTCGTATTGTATTTCGTACACAAATCCTTGTATATCTCAGACACACTCTTCCTCGTCAAAAAAAAAGCAATACAGAAAACGGAACGGGGACGTGAAAAGGGGCAGATTCATTTGAAAGAACGCGATCAAGCCCACATACATCAAAACCCACCCCCCCAAATGCAAACTCGCGGACTCATAACTGGTATGAGACGTAGCTATAAATAATGCACTGCGGCGTTTAGCCCTTCACATCATGTCATCATCTTCATTTGCCACTTCTGTCTTCTATGTAAACACCATGAACACAATATGACAACACTATGGAGCAAATACCCAATTACCTTTCCCCTTCGTTATCTCTCTCTCTCTCTCTCTCTCTATATATATATTTATTAAAAACAAGAAAAAGAAACCATTCACTTGAAACGTTTTCTCACAAAAGTGAAAGCGGATAGCTGATTGGGAGCTAACCCATTAAAGGGAGCAGAGCAAAGCACCCAAAAAGGGGAAGAAGAAAGCAAGGAAGTTGATAGCTATAGGCTATAGCATTAGAATTTAGAGAATTCAAATGGCAGCCAAGATTCCAGTGAGGTTTCAGAGAGTAGCAGAGGCTTTCGATGAGGTGGCGCGGGCGAGGCTCTGCGAGAGCAGTGGAAGCGAGCACTCGGCGGCGGCAGAGAGCTTTTCGGATTTATCGGCTCTTGTCAACTCTTTCATTGAAAGAGGAGATTTCAGAGAAGGGGATGCCAGTGAAGACATAAACAATACGGAGCAGTTGATGGATGACGAGTCGGTGGGTTATTGGTCTGATTCAGAGACCAAGAATACCCTTCAAAGCCTGCTTGATAAAAGTGACGAGGATGATGACGATGATGTGAAGCAGAGGATTTTTGCTGAGGTAGAAGTCGCAGTTGGAGGGGCTATTGGGGACAGGTCGTCCCCGGGGTTCAAGCGAAAGTTGATGGCTCATTTGCGCGACAAGGGTTTCGATGCTGGTGAGTAAAGTTTTTTATTTTTTATTTTTATTCCTCTGCTCAGTTCTTGAAAGAAATAGGATTTATTTGACCGAAAATCTGTCTTTTAGTTCTCAAACTTTGAGCCATTCATTCCTTCTTGTCCTTTCTGTTGAAAGATTGCAAATTTAAAAAGTAAAAACTAGTTCAATTGGTTAAAATTTTGTGAAAGTTCCTTGATGCATTTTGAAAAATCCCAATTTCTTAAGATGCACTCTATAAACCCAATTGAAAATTGCTGAGATTGAGATTAATTACTAATTATGTTGTGCTTCCCAATTTTACAGGACTGTGCAAATCGAAGTGGGTGAAATCCAGCCGGTTCCCAGCAGGGGAATATGAATTTGTAGATGTCTATGTCGAAGGGACTCGTTACATTGTGGAACCATTCTTTGTGGGAGAATTCGAAATCGCTCGTCCCACGAGTCAATACGAAGCGTTGCTCAGTGTCTTCCCGACGACATTCGTCGGACAAGTTGAGGAGCTGAAGAAAATTGTGAGGCTCATGTGCACCGCCATCAAAAAGTCGATGAAGAGCGTGGACATGCCAATGCCACCATGGAGGAGAAATGGGTACATGCAATCCAAATGGTTTGGCTCCTACAAGCGCACAACAAATGCAGTTCCAGCCAAGGAGTTGGAACACAATGAGAGCGTTGGTCTAAAGAGATCAACGGGGTTTGAGGCTTTGACCACAAAGGCTTATTATTGCAGAGATGCCTTCGCTAGCAAGAACGGCTTAAGAGTTGGGCATTTAACTGCTGCGTTTCAGGGCATCTGAGCATTCGTTTTGTCCTGTTTTAGTTTGGTAATATAAATTTTGAGATTGTGATTCTTTTGGCTACCCCCTTGGGTAGTAATTTTGGAAACCATCCGGGTTTTGATTAGAACAATGTCTGTGAAATAGCAATATATTTTTTTTTTTTTGAATAAAATGTAAAATTAATGTCTCGTTTCGCTTGGGTCAAGTCATATCAATTTGTCTAAGCCTTCTTCTCATGTTTATGATTCATCAGAATTTAAAGTCCAAAGTGAAATTTGTGATTTGTCTTTGAAATCCCCAAATGCATGACAAAATGAAAATGAAAAAATGTAGGCACCGATAGACGCAAACAGCTGGGAAATCAAAGCAAGTTTGCCTGGAAGGTACCCAAACGAAAAATTTGTTCATGTAAGAGAAGGTTCTCATGAAAAGGCTAAATCCTATGCCATTTCCCTCATCTCCCCTTCTCATATGATTCATTCGAATTGAAAATACCCCAAATTAAGAAGATGAAAAAAACACAATTAAAAAGATTGTTTAATAAGAGAAAAGAAATGTGAGAAGCTCGGTAAGCAGATCCGTCGACAGAGCACAACGACCGGCCAGTAAACTTCTCATGAAATCGATTTTGCTACAGCCGCTTTGGCCAAATTCAAGAACAAGGTTACTGATTTTTGTATCAAACCCTTCTCTTGGTACAAGTAGCTCATACAATCTATAAACTTTCATTTTTGCAAAAACTATAAGACATGCGGAGTTGAAGATTAGAGAAACCGAGAGGGAGAAAGAGAGAAAGAAATGAAACGCTAAACGGCTGAAGAGTGTGAGAGAGCAATGTGATGCGACTCTCTCAAAACCCTAGGGGCTGCTTTATAATGAATGAATCTCGGATAAATGTTAAGTGGGGTGGAAGACGATTAGATCTCAGCCGCACATCTGTGATGTCAAGAATATCTTCCGGTGCTACGGATGCAGATGTACTACTACCCAATACAATCGCCACCACTGCGCTGTCAAAATGTATCACTTGGGCTTCAAAATAGCTATTGAAATCTAGACCGTCCATTTGTGTCAGGCCCATATAAAGTACGGCTTGGAGTTGCTAATCTTTTTCCTTTTATTTTTTTGGAATCCAAAGCCAAGTGTCTTTGGATGATAACTAGCATATGCTGCTTTGAAATCTAGACCGTCCATTAGTGTTCTTTTTGATTGACACCAGGAAGCCAAGTGTATTTGTTGTTGCTGTAAGATAATGAACAAGATGTGTTCAAAACAAAACAAGATCACACTGTCAAGAATGTTACACTCCTACAGCCGATGCAGCAAACTGAGAGAAAACATAAACATACGCATACACACTCGTCGCGCCATTCTACAAAAAAGATAGCCTGTAGTTTAACAGGAAATCAAGCGCTGACTAATTTACTCATACATGACGAACAGAAATCATGTTAGTCTAAGTTTGGAGCTCTTTCTTAGCCCCCGGCCCTTTCCCTTCTTTTGTGTGTTTATATCTGCATGCATCCAAGTAATAGGACGTTTACATCATCTGGACAAAGCCCTTCAAAAATGAAATCCTATGGTTCTGCTAGCTGTATTCATTGGGATTTTCTTTGCTCCGGATTATAGGAACACCATCCTCCCTCCAAATGACCCGATCTTCACATAATGCTGTTATCACTTCCACATATATGCGATGCTCCTGAATTCAATAATGAAGCCAAATCAGAAAATTATTTGCATAGGATGCACATACTACCAAATCTATGAGTATAGCATCCAAAAAGAGGTCAGTATAAAAGAAAAAATGAAAGGGAGGTAGAAAAAGCATCTTGTGGTCTGTCAGTGGTTCAGACAAATCAACAATTATAAATAAAAGTGTCATAAAATTGCATTACCTCCCGAAGAACCCTTGCTGCCAGCTCCTCCGCAGTGTCCTTGGCAAGCACAGGGACAACTCTTTGAGCAAGGATACGTCCCGTGTCGTAGTGCTCATCAACAAAATGTATTGTAGGGCCTGTGTATCTGACCAAAATGAAAGAAACATAATATTAGGTCTCCTCCTCATACATGGAAACAGCACAGTGTAACTTGAATAAGCGAAATTAGATTCAGAAGCTATTGAGTTTTGGCAATAGTAGCATACCTTGCTCCAGAAGCAATGACCGCCTTGTGGACCTTCATCCCATAATTACCTTTGCCTCCAAATGCTGGAAGAAGTGAGGGATGGATGTTCAGTATGGATCTGGGATAAGCTTGTATCAACTCTGCTGGTATAAGTTTTAGGTAACCAGCCAGGAGAACAAAGTCAACCTCAAATCTCCTGAGTATATAAGACATCAAAAGCTAATAAGCAATAAAACAATGCTTATAAAAATATTCACAGATAATTTATGCCATGCTAGCTTAAAAAAATTACAGCTCAATTTGGCCTATATTCTTAGGCTTATGAAACATGTGAGAACACATAAAAAGCAGGTACATTTAACCTACGCTACGGTCATAGAAGAGCTGGCAAATTTAGCCATCAAAATAAGTTGTGTTAAAGTGCAGGCAACACTCAATGTTATTTAGAATCTTTCCAATATGTGAAGAAGCTGAATTAGATTCAAATAATTTCCCAGTGTTAAGACTAGATATTTTGATGGCAGTGCTTATACAACAATGAGTTAATACATAAGACACTCCTCCTGGCTTAACAAAAATGTGAAGGAGCCTCACCTAAGGGTAGCAACAAGGTCAGCTGGAGATATTCCATCAGCCTCAAGTTTTGTTTTGGGGAACAATATAACTGGGAGGCCCTTATCTCTTGCATAGTCGGCACCTCCGCAACCTGAATATACAATATTTGTATCAAAGATTTATACAATATATTTCTGAAGTTGCTAATTTGCTTTCTGTTTTCACCACACTCTCATTAGAAGAAAGAAATCAATGAGGGCCTTTCCTCTATAAACATAAAATACTATTATATCTCAAATTGGTGTTTATCCAAGTTGCTAGATCAATATCAACAAGAAAATCAATTTCACACAATTCATAACAGATTTGGAGAGTGGAGGAGACCTTGTTTACTTGTGACTACAAGAACTATGTCTCCATGAATTGAACCCCGAAGACATGCTTCATGAATGGACCGGAAGTTGGAGCCTCCACCGGAAACGAAAACCGCAAGCTTTTTCCTTCTAATCCCACTTCTCAAATCTTCTTTATCAGAAGCAAGGAATTCAATGCTCTCTCCACTGTTCCTACACTGAAATACCTTCCCAGACAATGCACTTTTTGAAATAGAAGGGCAAGCTTTGAAGGAGACCCATTTTTGGGATTGAGCAAAAGAAGCAGAAGAAGAGGAAAGGGGAAATTTTACAAAGACTTGGGTTTTGGTATTTTGAATCGGTGGGGTTGAGCAAAACCCAGAAAGCAGACGCTGAGCTTCCATTGAAAGGATGAGAGGGAATGCTGCAATTAATTGAATAACTAAATACAATGAAAAACAGAATCTTTGGAGCCAAAAGACTTGCACAAATGTCCTAGAAGAAGCAGAAGAGTTTAAATGTGAAAAAAGGCTTCGATTTTGCTAGCGGCTGCCAGTGTCTGCCTTTTCTTTTCGCCGCTCGATCGAAGCAGGGGAGACGCTGGCTCTGCCAGTGTTTCTTCCTTTTTTAATTTTCGTTTTAATTTGTCTTTTTTTCTGTAACGTTTTGGTGTCTTGGCAAGGCCAGTTACTGAATAATGGCCCAGCCCATTCTGGAGCCTCGCATTCTTTTTGGGCTTGTTCTTGACGGATGCCAGAGGTCCAGTCAAAGGCTTACTGACAAAAATACATATCCGATTTTTCATTGTATTTCTAGATAAGGGTATGGCATTGGCATATGCCAATACTAAACCTATTTTCTCAATTTTTTTTCTTTCTCGATTGTAAGGTATAGGGGAGGAGTTTCGAATTCGGATGCAATAAGGCGGACAGAACTAATTCAAATTTAATTTTAAATATGTTTTTAGACACTAAATATCCACATATTAAAAACACAGCTCAAATTTTTTAATATTCTGATTGCATCATACTACTCCACAATTCAAGTGTTTTGAATACCGGATCAAATACCCTATTTGTTAATTTAGTTTTCTCAAGACAAGTACACAATTAAGTAAATAATTTTTTTTATAATTGTTTCCAATGATTGGTGAATGAAAGTGGAAACTAGAGAAGGGCCAAGTCCCAATCTGGTGAAGAGTCCACGTAAACGGCCCTGATTTAGCATCACGCGAGTAACAGTGTACGAGCGCCATCCAATCCTACCTAAACACGGAAACCATAAAGGACGTACATCAAAACGCACACCCACCCATCTTTAGAGAGAGAAAGTGAGAAACAAAGCAAGAAAGATACAAAGAAACAAAGAATTTATATAGAAAAATCTTTTTAATTTTTTAAATTTCATCACGGATCGGACGCCCACCGAGTCGCCAGCGCAGAATCGGAGATCCATCAGCAAGATGGAGGGAGTTGGGGCCCGACTCGGGCGGTCCTCGACCCGGTACGGACCAGCCACGGTGTTCACTGGGCCGGTGAGGAAGTGGAAGAAGAAGTGGGTCCACGTAGCACCATCCTCTAACACCAACAACGCTAGTTCTACCACCCATCACTCTCATCAGATTAACGGCCACAACGGCACCTCTAACGGTAATAACGGCTCGCATCTCTTGCTTTACAAGTGGACCCCAATTACCCAAAGCCAAAACACAGCCATTAGCAACAATAATAACGCAGTCGCCAATGGCAATGGGGGGGACAAGGTTTCTGCAAAGGACGACGATGCATTGGCGGCTAACGAGGAGCCGCCTCGCCGAAAATTTAAATACATTCCGGTAATTTTCTGCGATTTTACTTATTTTATTAATTTTTGTTTAATTCTCTTGGAATTCTTGGATTTGGGGCTGATTATTGTCTGGGTGTTTTTTTTAGTCGTTTAATGAAAGCATTGTGGGTGATTGATTTGAATTCTTTATGTGTTTTCTTGGGGTTAATAATAATTTAGGGTTTGGTTTCAGGATCTTTGGAAAGGAGGTCTTTTTGGGTTGATTAGACACATTGGAATTTATGGGTTTATGTTTGCTTTTAATGTCTTTTGGGGCTGATAAGTGAGGATCTCGTGATTTGCATTAATGTTTGTCCTTGAGTTTAAAAAGGAATGATAGGTTATAGTGACTTTTGGTTATACTCAATTGTACAATTTGAATTTGAGTTCTTAGTCGAGTTAAAGTGGTGGCTTAGCTTAGCTTGTAATTTGTAAAGGAACTACTTGAAGTTTTGCTACTAATACACTAGAGTTGTTATTGCATTTTGTTTGTGTATATTTTTTAATGTTCACACTCATGTTGTGAGTCATACTTGCCGCAGCTAACAATCATCCATTTAAAACTGAAAAAGAATTAGCTCATTAGAGAGTTTTGTGTTTACCTAGTATGATTTGAGGAGAAGTGGGAACTTGTGGTTTTCACATTATGAATTTCTTGAGTTGCTTTATGATTAGTGATTTTGTAATTCTAGTAGAGGACGCAACAGTTACTGTTAATATATGAGACGAGCTACTGTGGACGAATTTATATGACATTAAGCTGAATGTTGTTTTAGTAATAAATGATTTTAGCACTTTGATAAAAGATAAGATGTTAGGGGTTGTAGTGATTACAAAATGCAATTAGCGTTCTCACAAAGTTGATATTCAATCTCCGTTATCAAGAGGTTTGGGGTTTACTTTGATATTTTATACTCTAGAGAATGCTCTACTGCTTATTATCAATTTTCCTTTTGGCATCTTGCTGAACTTTAGCGTATGGGAAAGAATTTCCAGCCATTCCTAAGTGGTCAGTAGCAAAATAACTTTTGTAAATGCAGTGATGACGTTTTGATTACTACACATCGATAAGGATGTAGTTATGGAGCAATGTGATAATCAAAAGCTTACACGTCTACTGTGCTTATTTCTACGGTTTATGTTAAAGATCTAGATTTATCTCTGCAGGTAAGCAACACTCAGAGAAAACATTGATATGTGAATGCCTTTGTGGTGTTCCTGGGAATCTGTTATTTTCCCAGAATCTGCATTAGTGCTTGCTTGACTGAATCCTAATTTAGGAGCCAGCTATGTTTATAAAATTAGTAGTGTTTGTCCTCATTGGAAATTGGTGTCATCATCTTATTCCTATGGTGAGCTTCTGGAGGGAAAAGAGGTGGTTTACTTACACTGGATAGTTAGGAAAGTACTTGCATAGGGAGGTACCATGAAGTAGTCAAACTTGAGTTTGTGATGTTGTGTACTTGTGCTTGGAGTGAGTATAACAGTTGAAAACAACAACGTAGAGGTTCTCTATGCTTGTTCGTGTGCTCTAGTGGATTATTGGATTAACATATGTTTTACAAAGGATGACTCTTATGATCGTAATGGTATTGAGTTCATTGTGCTGTAACCATTAGTTTTCCAAGATTGGAATGTGGTTAACTGGATAGAATCAATTCGACTTTCTTAATTATTTTGTGTGATTTCGTTGTGGTTTTCTGTTGAATGATAACTTTGGCCATTTGACAAAGCAGATTGCTTTACTGGAAGAACAGCAACTTGAGGCTGCAGAACAGGTTGAAGATGAATCTAACTCTATCGATAATGAGCCAACTGAAACAGAGGCCACTCCCAAGAATGAGGTTTTAGATGAGAAACCTGACATTAATGATGTTCCTATGGAAGAAAATGAGGTAAAATGTTTGTAACTATTTTTATGCTTATGTTGTTTCCTACTATTTCTTGCTTAATGGAGACAACGTGCTTATTATGTGCATTGATGTATATGGAAAACCTAAATTGACTGATGAATATGGACATTTTTGGGAAGGAGGAAAACTTGATGGTTAGGTTTTCTGTATAAAAGGTGAACTATTATCAGTCTATATGGGCACTGGACTTTTCTGGTGGAGGGATTCCATTTAATTGTCGTTCTTTATATAGGAAATTGAGGAAAGCATATTGGCAGTAGAATTCCAAGATAAATATTTTCTATTGACTATAACTTGTATTTTGGTTTCATTCTCAGGACAATAATCAGGTAGTATGCCAAGATCTGAATGAAAGCACTTTAGATTTAAGTTTGGGCTTGAATGCGCATGAAAGTGATAATGGTTCTGCTCTAAATACTGAACAAACCAGAAATGGTTAGTTGCAAAAGTAGGTTCAAGTATTGGTGAGCCTATGATTGGAGGTCTTCGAAAAATGGCACCTCATAAACTTCAAAGGAGGAGCTAATTTGTTGGTGTCTAATTCTGAATTCAGTTTTCCCTTTGGCTTTATATTTTACCTATGGCCATATAGGGCAAGTGAATTTCAGTGGCATACGCATGTACTACTAGTCTTCATTTGATGTTTCATTGTTTAGCCGATGGCAAATTGCACCCATTTGGTATAAGATGCAAACTTATACTTTCAACATTGAAATGATTGAATTTTTTTCCGCGGCCATTTTTGTTTACTTCTGAGACAGGAGATGTTGTACTTGGAAATTGTAGTGGGATTTTAAACTTTTGATTTATTAAACAAGAACTATGGTAAAGTTTAGTCTTACAATGCTTTAGTTCCTTGATTACACCAGTTGAAATGTCTTGCTATGTCGTTTCATGCGTGATTATGCTAATTATAATAGTTGGCATGTTAACAGAGATGTACCACCAGTTTAACTTTGATGCAATTTCAGTGGCATGCTCTTCTATACGGCCAGCCTCTCAAGCTCCTTCCCTCTCTTACATGCTCTTAATGCTTCCGCAGACCTTCCTACTCCCTTCAGAATTTTATACTTCTTCTCATCCAAAGCTTGCTGACGCAACTCCTCAGGAGAAGCAGATCCATCACCACTCTGTAAATGATTAGGCTCATCAACAGAAAGACTTCTATGTATTTCTCCCACCCCATGCTCTTAATGCTGCATACTAGCAACCACATTACCGTTAGACTCTTGTTCTGACTCCTTCCTATCCTTACCAAGAATTTGGTTCAGAACTTCATCCTCAGGCTTTGATGTCAACTTCAAACTGCCTGCACAGAAAGTTAGATTGTTTCACATAGACAAGCAGGAGACGTAACGTAAGGATTAGCTAAAATGCGAAATTAGGGGTATGTGATAGATAGTGATCTATCTTGACTCTATATTTTGATACTTTTTACTTAATGAAATGAAGGTCAACAAGAAAAAGACTAGGTCTTATTATTACTACATGTTAGTACCATTCCCAGAGGTTTGATACAGAAGGAACCATCAAAGGGTAGAGTAATTCAATCTTTTTCTGTCTGCCATTAAAATGATGCAAGTGCAACAAAATCTGTCTATACCATAATTCAGCAAAAAAGCATGTGGCAGAATCACAAAACTAGCAAAACTGGTGACAGAACCGACAAATGTTCAACACAACAACAAATGAACTAACAACCTTAGAAGGAATCAAGATGGCACCTCTCCCAGCTCTAGTCTTGTGCTCATGTCTCTCAAAGCGTACTGCTTCTTCTAGCTTTTCACAAGGCTCACAAATGTGCACAGGCGAATCACCTTGCCCGCGTAAAAACATTTTTTGCTGGGTGCAGCTGTTGCAAAACAAGCCCCCACACCTCCGGCAATGATGCTGAAATTCCACATTGCATATAATCAAGAATCAGAAAAAGACCCAGAGACTAGAAAGAAATATCACATTCAATCCTAGAATAACCTGCAAATAAGCTTAAGTTGGAAAACAAGTCCTTTATATAATTAGAACACATTTCTTCGCACAACACAAACTATAAATCCCCAGTACATTCTTAAACGAAATAATCATGGGCCTGTACAAAACAAACAATCTACGACGGTGTCCACAAGGTTCAAAATGGAAAGCCACGAAGTGCAGTATCGAAATCACGGTTGAGTTCACATATAAACTTCATAAAAAAAACTCAAATTTTGAGGCATGGGTAATGAATAAACAAAAGAACTTGTCAAGAACTCATATATGGGTCATTGGATCGGAGATGGACGGAAGCATAAAAAATGAACCTTGCGATTGATGAAGGTGAACTGAGAAGTACATCCCTGACAGTGTGAGGCGTCAACCACCCAAGTATTCCCTCTCAGTGATGGCTTTGCGGGCAACCCGATCTACTCCAACATCTTGACGAAGGTGAACAGAGAAATACCGCCGGGCGGCTATATAATAAATATATTAGGATATTTTATCCGTATAGCCGCTCGGCTGTCCTCTTGGAATATATTTGGATAATAGTATCGCCGTTCGGCTATATTCTGGAAATATATTCGAATATTTAACTCGTACAGCCGCGCCCCTATACGCAAAATATATTAGGATATTTTAACAGTATGGCCGCTCGGCTGTCCTCTTGAAATATATTTGAATATTTAAATAGTCTAGCCGTTCGGCTATACTCTGGAAATATATTCGAATATTTAAATCGTACAGCCGCACGGCTATACGGTATTATTAGGATTTTTAACCGTATAGCCGCGCGGCGGTACGCTCGAAATGTATTTGGATATTTAAATAGTATAGCCGTACGGCTATACCGTGGAACTATATTCGAATATTTAATTAGTACAGCCGGCGGCTATATGCTAAATATATTAGGATATTTTGACTGTATAGCCGCCCGGCTGTACTCTTGAAATATATTTGGATATTTAAATAGTATAGCCGTACGGCTAGACGTTGGAAATATATTCCTTTCTTTAAGTAGTACAGCCGCCGGCTATACGTTATATTCGGGTATGCTATAGCCGTACGGCTGCTGCATATATTTCTTTACCTACCTTACTGGGACTTTCGACCAAATAAAAAAAATACGATTCCGAAGTTTGGAGTTAATTTAAGCTGGTCAGCGGGTTAATCATGCTTTCAAGTTTTTTTTTTTTAGGGTTCTAATAAAGAAGCAAAACCCAATTCTCATTGCGACAACGCCAATATTTTGGATTGACCAAAAGAACCTGGGGAAATGGGGGAAGGGAATATGAACTGCGCAGAGCTACAAAAATGTAGAGCAAATGAAAGGAGTTCGGACCCCAAAAAGAAGAGAGAGTTTTGGAGAACAGAGATTATTGGTAAATTAGGGACTTTTGGTGTTCAACTATCCACTAACTTTCAGTTGCAAAATGACAAACAACAGAGAAGTACAAATACCCGTACCACATCTGACTATCCAAAGATCTCCAAGAAGGCAACCGTAAATCAGGGGTACCAAATTGAATTCAAAACAACGGAAGGGAAATAGGCAACATGAGCCTTTGCACCCATGAGAATCGTAGAGATGTTCAGGTTATGATGGAACAAACTCATAAAAACATTTTGGTTAATTCCAATTAAACCATTGATAACAAGCACTGTTTACTGAATCATTTGATAAGATCCTATCCTTGAATAATCACCAAAATTCCACATCAAAACAAATAACATCAAATTGAACTTACCGTATTTTACGAGAAAGTTGGTAGAGGCCTGTCCCTGCCATTGCTACATTCACACTAAAAAGATTCCAGTTCTTCTGCAATTATAAATTACAGAAACCAAAACTTAAAATCCAGCAGAAAATCCATCCAGGAAAGCTCCAATAACAGAATCAAGAAGAGAACCAAAAGACTTATCCTTAACACAAGCACTTTTACTCCTTTTACCTGCAACCAGGTCCCTTTTTTCTGTTCTATTTCCACATCAAAGAACATGTATGACTATTTTGACTATTATCTTATGTGTTTAAGGTTTTGGAGGGATCCAGAGGCATGCCACCATTACTTTATCATGGGGCTCACAAGTTTACCGAAAGCAGGTCTTTCTAATCATTTAAGAAAACTCCAAAGTTGACAAACATAAACCTGAAATAAAATTTTCGAACCAATCTTCCTTTGGAAAGTAAAAAGTTTGGATTGAACTTGTGATCACAACTACAATTTAGCACATCAATCATTTCAAGCAAACCTAATTACATCATAGATTGTACACTACACACCAAATCTACATAAGATACGTTCCAAGTTCACATGATCAACAAAATTTACAATTTGAAGCAAAAGCACAACCTGTATATGTATTCATTTTATAAACTATTCAATAAAAGTTGGTGTTAAGTAAACTTCAAACAGAAGTGGCTGTTTGACACTCTCTGGATCAGAGTTATTATCATCAATCTTGTGATCTGCTAGAGGCAGGAATATTATATCAACAGTTGCGCTTACCGGAGTGATGACAGTGCTATAGCGTGACCAGACAACTCCAGTGCATGCAACCGCTGTGTAACAATATTGAAAGAGACAAAGAAAAAGAAAAGTGAGAAGAATACAACATTGAGGTGACTCAATGTGTATCTTAAAGCGCTTGTCGTACAAGAAAAATGACTCCAAATTTACAGTAGTACTTGTATACAACATCAAACAAACCTAGTTGCTGAGGATATGAAAGATTTTCAGGTGGTTTAGCGAAGTCAGCAACATTAGCTATGCTGATGCCCCATTTAAATGTGGGTGCCCAAAAGTGAACTGCAATGCAATAACAGAGTAATTAATTAATACAAATCACTATCCGTAAAAAAATAGCATTATAATTATCAATATAGCAGAGTTTATATAGATTGGTTTTAGGTGGTCTCCAAAGGGTAGCAGAGTTTTTCCCAATTATCAATATATTAGCAGCCAACTTGGTTTCAACCAAAGCTCTGTTCCAAACAATGCTTTGTTCCAAACTTCCACACGACCACCAAAAAAAAAAAATTATGCAAACAAAACAAATGGTTATTCTAAACCTGTGAAAGCCATCTAACCAAGTGAAGTTAGCTCAGAAATCCAACTCTCAGTTCTCCTTTAAGATCATTTCCATTAGTAATTTTCTTTTTTAATGCAATGCACTACAGAAATTTGTTGACAACGTCAACGCACTTTAGTTTTTAAAAAAATCAATCAATGAATGAACAAAATTTGCAGGGAAGAAACAACTAGTCCTCCTACTTCTAATTTCTAGGAGAAGTCTCAATTGGGTCTCTTCACCAGAAGATAGTTAACGGTATGATTCATTTTAGGGACGGGTTAACTCTATCCAAAGAAAAAGATCTAAATCGCGCAAAACAGAAAATAAAAATTTTAAAATTGAAATTCGGATAAAAATAATTAGAGAAAAGGATGATTCAGGCGTGAGATTGGAGTGACTGTGACTCACTGGTTTTAGGGCCGGCCGGGTGATTCCACAGCGCTTGGAGCTTCGAAGCCGCCATTAATATTCTCTCTCTAGCTCTGTAGCGCGCTCAAGTCAGAGAGAGATCAATAATATCTGCTCGACCGTGTTGATCTGTAGACCAATAGAATTATGCCACGTATGCAATTAAAGGAAAATAATTTTTTTTGGTGGGAAATAATAAAATTCCCTTTTTTCAAGACATTTTTGTTGGACTGGAGCGGGGTTAGGTGCCGAGACAGGCCCCAAAGAGACAGGGGTAATTCTGGTAATTTCACATCCATCTCCCCAAATTTGCGAAAGCTAAGCCCCATGGTTGATGATCAAGCATGAATCTTTGGCTTTTAGCAAAGCCAATTGCTGTGCTTTTGGTCACCGTAAGCAGCACCATCTTCTTGCTGCTACTCTCCTGGCAAAATCAATCTCCAAGACCAGCGTCAATGGCTCGAAGCTTTGTTCTGTGGCTTCATGGGTTGGGTGACTCAGGCCCAGCCAACGAGCCCATCAAGACCCTCTTCACTTCGCCTGAGTTTAGGAACACTATATGGTCCTTCCCATCTGCTCCATCAAACCCAGTGACATGCAATTGTAAGTTTACATTTACAGTCATAATTTCCGGATACTTGTAATTTTATATGTAATTTTGAATTAGCTTTTTTTTTTTTTTTTTTTTATGATATTACTTTTGTATGTTTATGTAATTGAGGGTTATGCTCTTCTGGAGAATTTAATTACCGTTGCTATTAGTTGCGTTTTGAAGGATTGTTATAGATAGCTCTTGAATTACATGAAGTTCGAAAATTCCGCCTAGGCGGCCTGGGCGGGTCTCCTTTTTTTTCCTGACTTTAAAGAAAACCTCACGCAGCACGCTAGGTAGTCCCTTGTTATCAAACGCATTATGAGTCTATGATGCATTCAATCTTGATTTTCAATACGTAACTTTTATTGCTTTTAGAATTGGGGTCTCAAATTAAAGTGGAGACTGCGGTCATTGTTGAAAGTGCAGGAATCTCTTTTTTTTTTTTTTGTGAGTGAAAGATGCCTTTGTGCTGATAAATACATAGAAAGAGCATAACTTGATCTAGAGCTATTCAGTATACTGATCTAAGGCATAACTTTGTTCTTGTAGATGGTGCTAGGATGCCTTCATGGTTTGACATTGGCGAGATTCCTGTAACAGCTGTAAGTTATGATTCTGTTTCTTCCCTTTATTTATTTAAATATGCTTGATAATTTGCAGTAGACTCATGCCCAGATAATATTAAGCCCCTGATCTCACCCTTCCACCCGTATTCTTAAGGCCAGAGGAGCTGTCGAAAAGGCCATTGGCCTCTCAAAATATAATTTATTTTTTTTCTCCTGCTTAAATCTTTCTGTTTTGCATTCATGTTATGAATTCAAATGAAAAGGGGGTCTGACACCCTCTACCACTTGAACCCGTTCTCATGAAATTGCTTGTATACTTTGTTGTTTATTGAAGACCATACTGTTACATGTTTCAGAATTCTCCAAACAATGAAAGTGACCTGCTCAAAGCAGTTAAGAGTGTGCATAAGATGATAGACAAGGAGATAGATGCTGGCACAAATCCTAGTAATGTCTTTGTGTGTGGATTCAGCCAAGGGGGTCTGTCTCTTTCTCTATGCACTTACATATACACGGGTAGAAACACTTGCACAATTGATTTCTTTGTTGCTACTGACTTGCAAGTACAACCTTTTTACCAGGTGCCTTGACATTGGCAAGTGTTCTGCTATATCCTAAAACTCTTGGAGGAGCTGCAGTGTTTAGTGGATGGGTTCCTTTTAGTTCATCCATAATAGAACAAATCCCACCAGAAGCAAAGAGGGTACGTTTCAGAAATCTATGACGTCTCACTAACATAGTGCCATGCAGCAATCTCTTTTGTTTTCAATCAGGATTAGTTTCTGTTATTGTGTTGTGCATCAATAATTTATCACTTGTCATTGGGAGAATTCAAAATCAAACTGTGCTTGTCCATCTATTATAGTGATACCATCATATCTGGTAATAGATTTCATCATTGTCATCGTCATGGACTTTGTCCCATTTGTAAGATTTCTGTCTAATGAAATCAAATGTCTGTGAGTTCCTATTATATGGCGTCCTCTCTCCTATTAATCTAAGAGAAAAACTATTGTGGTCTCAATGTTAAATGTGATTGAAATGAACTGGTGCTTTCTTGTGAATTGTCGCGTGATACAGCCATCTGATTACCTAAATATCATTACTACATGTGCAGACACCTATTTTGTGGTCTCATGGGATCGCAGACAGAACAGTATTTCTTGAAGCTGGACAAGCAGGTCCCCCTTTCCTCGAACGAGCTGGTGTAAACTGTGAGTTTAAGGTATTTTATGCAAAGCAACACAAGACTTCTTAAATGCACACTTCACTTGTATGCAACTCCGAAAATTTGACTGGTTGTAAATTGCAGGCTTATCCTGGTCTTGGCCATTCAATAAGCAATGAGGAGCTCAAGCACCTGGAATCATGGATTAAAGCTCGTCTACCAAGTTCTTCTTGAAGGTTTTCGCTTTTATAATTATAGCCATAGGTCCTTGGTGTTTGATCATTATAAATGTGAGAATTCAAAATTCCCATTTTTATCTGACTCATATTTTACCTTTTGCCCTTATGTCAAATTTGCATTGTCTTGAATCTGATCGGGGGGAAACTGGAATGCCATAATAAGAAGTTGTTCATGGCTAGCGCAGACCTTGACTTGCTCTATTTATCATTGTTATTGCAATCTTCGGAATTTGCATGTAAATTCCTTTGACGATTTCTGATATGATGTGTAAATTGTAATGGCGTGCATTTTGCTCTACATTTTGATATGATGTGTCAAGTTCAAAAACTTTGGATATACGATGTTGGCTGATCATATGCTGCCCATTTGAGATTTCTAAACACAGAGAGTGTGATGTGAGTGAGACATGAGTTAGTTTCCATTCCAAGTCAACAAAATGTAGAGCAAAATGCACGCCATTACAATTTACACATCATATCAGAAATTTGACACTCTACTTGCAAATTGCAATCTATTAAACTCGTTTTGACACAGTCAAAATGGCATTATCTTTTTATAAAAAAATAAAGTATCTTATTGCTTGATTGATTAATCCAGTTTAGTTAACAAAGCCTTAGAATTCATTGAAAGCATTTGTATTTAAATAAACTATTACCTCGTACAGCTTTGTTCAGGGTCAGGTTCAACTGTAAATAAAACAAGGATTAAATAAATAAAATTTCATTTAAAAAAAATTATTATTATTAAAAAAAAAAACAAGAGGTCCAGGCTCATCCCCCTGGGCTGTAGCACCACAGATAAGGCCGAGCTCAAAGCCCCCACCAACCGCTACTTACTTACTTACACAGAGGAGACCGAGAGAGACTAATCAAAGGTAAGCTGGTCCCACAACATCACAACCGTCCAAGTAATCCTATCCACGCACTCTGAGACACTGCATGTACAGATAGTAAGTAGTCCTGCGTTGCACGTGAACATTGCCCCCAATCAGAACCCAACTTTCGTAATTTCATACATCACCCCAACACCAACTCCAATGCGTCTCTCTCTCTGATGAATAAAACCTCAGCAACCCTTCAAAGGCCAAAACCTCTCCCTCTGTCTTCTCTCTCTGAACCTCATCGTCATCAACTGTAAGTCTTTGATTCACCAATAGACAACAACCATGAAGAAGCTCTACCGGAAAGGCACGGTTCATCCTTCACCGCCAATCATATCAGACCAACTGGCCTTCCTTCCCGCCACCATCCTCACCCTCGCGGCGGCTCTGTCGCCCGAGGACAGAGAGGTCTTGGCTTACCTCATCTCCTGCTCCAACAGCTCCATCAACTTATCATCCTCCTCCTCGTCATCATCATCGTACGGTTCTCGTAAGTCCACCGCAGCCTCTGCCGCCAAAAAGGGCGCCGCAAAAGGCAGTGGGAGCGGCGGTGACCACCCGGCGCGGTTTAACTGCGACTGCTTCAGGTGCTACAAGAGTTACTGGGTCAGATGGGATGAGTCGCCAAATCGGCAACTGATCCACGAGATCATCGATGCTTTTGAAGATGGGGTGTTGGCTGAGAGTAAAGGGCAGGCAAACTCAAAGTATAATAATAATATCAGTAGGAAGGAAAGGAGGAACAAGAGGGGTCATAATGGTGGGTCATCGGGTGAGCTGAAGCGGTCCGAGTTGAGTTTGAAGAAGAAGGAGCTGGCTCAGGCTCACATGGCGGATCAAGAGACTGGTGGTGGTGGTGGAGAGGTTGATGAAGAAGACTCAGAGAAGGGTTCAGTGAGAAGGTTTGTGAGCTTTGTTGGAGAGAGGATATGGGGTGTGTGGAGCCAATAAGTTTTCCCTAATCTCAAAGACCACATCAAGCAATAATTAAGTTATAATATTACTTAATTATGAGGTGGGTTTAGTTAATTCCATCTTCTTCTTAATCTTCATCTCCATATCTTCATGATGTGTCTTTTCTTTTGTTTTGTTTTTTGGCCGTAAATTACCCTTTCAAGTACATGTAAACAAAAATGGGTAATTTTAATTTTGACCTTTGAGTCATCACAAATTAGTTTGCAACAACTGTGACTCTGACTCCGAGTGTTTTTTATTTTGATGGTGCATGCAAAAATCTATTATTTTCATCAGCTCCTGCCTGAAAGGTTTTTGGAATGAGAGCACGGCACGGGGTGGCTTCTTTCCTTATTTTGACTCTTTCCTCTTTGCTTGCAAAAATGTTGAACGACCCGTCGTTTGTCAAAGCATATCTTTGCCAAATCTCCAAATGCCTTGGCTTCCCATATTTTGGCATCAACATAATGTTGGAAACTATCACTTTACCGGTTTATTATTATACACAAATTTTGATTCCTTCCAACACATAATCTCGTAACTACTTGCGATGAGAAGAGGTAGGTGTCTCGCACAGTCGCAGAGGTAGGTGTCTCGCACAGTCGCAGAGGTAGGTGTCGCACTGCACTAGGCGAACACAAAAAAGTTAGGCTTCGATTAAAGCAAAGGAGCCAAAAGAGTTCCCCACTATAAACTCCAGTCCAACCCTCACCTTCTTTTCGTTGTTCCCCAAGCCCATTTATTCCTTCCATAATTGATTAATTTAATATATAACATCACCTTTTGTGGACGAATTTACCCCTTTTCCAACATCAACCCTAAATTTATTGCCTATATTGTTTGTACTCAAGTTGCTAAAGCAATACCTGATTATAGTTTATATGGTGGTGTAATGCTAGCTCAATACTTTTGATGATGAACTACTTCTTTACAAGGCTATTATGCACTGAATCGATCGATGCTTAATGATTATAAATAGGGAAAGGAAAATGGGTGGTCTTTCTATTGATTGAGAGTAAATCGGCTTCCTTTTGAGGAATCACTTAAAACGATGAGGAAAAAGGTGAGGGAGAATTGCAGTTTACCAAACCGAAAGAAAAAGGTCATCCACACTTTTGTGTTTAGTTTTATACTAAATCTCACTTATCAAAAAGAAAGAAATCACATACGTACTTTAAACAAACAATTATGACAAAAATGAAAAGATAGATGATAAGGACTATTGGTAACTCTAGTATAAATATTCTAAGTGGAAGTGTACTTTTTAACAACATAATTAAAGAAGAAACTCACTTTGTTAACTCTAATTAACCTTGCACAGTTGCACCTAATTACCAACAATGGGACACTTGTAAGCATATATGTGCACTACATGCCTTCTCCATTAAGTGAGAAACATATCCATCTTTGACATTTCCTTGAGAAAAGTGCATTATTCAGTTGATCGAATCGAAATTAAAAGGGCATTTGGGTAATTTTAAAAAAGGAAACAGAATATTGTAATAATAAATATTCTCTGAAATTTTGCACCCTGATTGTTTTTTTTTTAATAACTAATAAAATTTGGTAAAATAAATGAGTGAGAGAGTATCTTTGGAATGCACAACTTGGGTTGGTTTGGGGCCAATAAATAAATACCGAACCGAAAGAAGGGGACAATTAGCCCAACTCTCGGTGCCTCCAGCACATATTCCCCGACCATATAGCTTAACATGCACCTACGTATCATCACCGTACACGTAGCATGGAAAACCTCGGATGTGCCTGATTCCTGCGTTATTTTGACGGTCTAGATTTATCGTAAAACTAAACCCATCCATGCATGTTTTCCATTAGGTGGTTAACAAACTTTAGTTCAAGATGGTGTGAGTTGAGTTTACTCTTGAAATGAATAATGCTTCAAGGATTTATAAACAAAACAATAAAGTTGCAAATTATAGGTCCCTAAAATAAAGTTGCATTATTATTATTATTATTATTATGTATAAGCGATGTTTTAAATTCATCTAATTTATGTAAAGATTCGGATGCTCACTTCACTTGGTGTCGTTTTTTAGCTTTGTTTTCACGCGTTTCATTTGGCTAAATGATTTAATGTATTTGTTTCTTGGTGAGCCATCCAAAATTCTTCAGACCACTTATGATGATAATGCAGATAATAAGAGTTGGATTTGGATTTTTGAATGGGTCAAGGTCAACAACTTTTAACATTTAGATGAAGTCCTCAAATAAAACCTGCAAGAGCAGGCAGAGGCTCATGCTCATCCACAATTCAGAATGAACAACATCTCTTGGCTTTTGTTGCAAACTTTTTAAAGTTCACGTTATGTTTGTGATGCAGATAGCAACTGAGCTTTTCTCCACTCGTCACATATATATATATATATCAACCTGACGTGTTTTACCGAGCGTTGATTTCGTTTGTAGCTTTCACAAAAGTCTTATTAAGACTTAATTAAACCCAAACAAAACGCTTGCATGCAGCATATGCATAATGCATGCATGAATTAGTCAATGCCAAAAAGCAGATTCTTTCTTTTTTGGTCCACAGTATCAAATTGAAATGCTTTTTCCCCAAGTAAGAAAACAAAAAACCCATTGGAATTCATTATATATGCGAGATTAAAAAGCAAAATGCTTTTCTTTTCTTAAACACATGACTCATGAGCCACGCGTGTAAGATTTTTCTATTATTCACCAATATATCAATCATTTCATTCATGGTTTGTCAAATGAATTTCGAATTCTATTTCACTTTTGTGATTGGAATTCTATATCTGGTTGCTTTGATTTGAACGACGTTGGACAAAGAACAAATCTAATCTCTTCTTTTTTTCTTTTTCTTTAGTACTCAGAATTCTATATCTGAACATTCACATCGAAGTTTTTACATTCCTCACATACAGTTACATAAGATAATTAAAAGAACATCATGTTAAAATTACAATGGACTCATTCATTGACTCATTTGACAGCCTTTTATGATGGAAATAACAACAGCAATACCTTATAATGTGGACTTAGGCTTGTACAGGTACAGAAGAGGAGCTCATGGATACACAGCCTTTCAAGCGTTCAATAACATTTCTGCTCACCAGCCCGGAATGGTGCGTCAGAGGAAGGCCCTCCTTCACACACTCATCATACTTCTCCAAAGCAGACACAATGTCACTAAAATCCGGCCGCTTTGAAGGGTTTGCTGCCCAACAGCGCTTGATCAGGTGTGCAAGCGCCGGTTGACAACTAGCCGGCATTGGAGGGCGTTCATTCTGCCGCATCAAAATAAAATGATGCTTATTTCCTCCAATTTCAGCAAATTATTTTTTTTCCACGTGTAGCAGCAAACAAAAGATTGATTACGCACTTGTAACAACTGTAAATAGGAATCTTATTCTATAAGAGCTTTGGAAGCCCCTACATAGATGTAGACTGATGTAGCAGCTTGCATTGCAGCATATATATAACCAAAACCACATCTTAATTAATGAACAATTCCTGTTCATTCAAAGCAAATACATTTTTCACTAGAATGTTTTTAGTCCATTAGACAATTTGGGATCCAAATTATGAGAAATCCAGAATTGAAAAATAGTATATATCAAGTTAGACAGAGAAAAAAAGCGTAAGACCTAAGCATATTTCAAGAAAGATGGTATGGAATATCTTTTGACTCTATTGAAAGGATGTGCAATTTGAGAATAACCATCTCACCTTTTCAGCCACAGCAAATGCAGCCTGCACAGGGGTCATTCCTTGAAAGGGAAGCAAAGCTGTTGTCAGCTCCCATAACACAATCCCGAAACTATAAACATCAACCTTCCGAGTATAAGGTTTCTCCTTGATCATCTCCGGTGCCATCCAACGGTAAGTTCCCTTGTTTCCCTTGGTTTCCCGGCACTGTGTTTCAAGACACGATGTACCAAAATCTGCCACCTTAACCCTCATTTCATCATTAAGAAGCAAGTTATTGGATTTGAGGTCCCTGTGGATCACCCCTTGAGAATGAAGATACTCCATTCCTCGGGATATGTCAAGAGCTAACCTCAGTATTGTTTCTGTTGAAAGAGAGTATGGCTCCTTCTTGTTGAGATACATCCTCAGCGTTCCTTGTGACATATATTCCGTGATGATACAGTACACAGGGGGCTTTTTACAAGCTGCAATAAACTGTGAACAAAAAGAGTTTACCAATTTAGCAACAAGATATTCGATAATCACATGAGCAAGTGTTGATGCAGAGTATTATTGGATTACACCCGGTCTAAAAGTAGACCACCAGTTAAAATGCTAATATATATTATATGCCAACATGATAAAACCAACATATAATCTCGGAGATTAAAGGCAAGGCCAAAGAAGAGGTGGGATTTACATATTAAGAGCCTAACAGTGAGGCAGTAGCCAACCTCAAAGTCTAGATAATTTAATTTGCTCAAAATTTCTTAGGATGTCTTTCTTATATTTGATCATCTAGACAACCAAACCAAACCAAGTTTGACAGAGGAGGATCAATACCGATTTCCGCTAATCTGGAGTGGAAAAACAGATAGAGCTATACTTTTACTAACATGTTCTGATTTATAATTGTAATCTATAGATAATACTAGTAGTACAGAGCAGAGCCAAGGGACTTTGTTAACTAACTAGCATCCTCCAATACACTATATCCCATGAACTTTTTTAAACATTTGAAAGCAAGAAAACCTTTAATTAATGTTACCAATAATAGTAGATGAATTTTTGTTTTGGGAGTTGGAACATAAACCTTACCTGCACTATGTTGGGATGAAAGAGACGTGAAAGCAGGGCAACTTCAGACTTAAATTGCTGCTCAAGTAAGGTTCTGGTCTCCTCCCTCTGGGTTGGAATTCTCACCATTTTCACAGCAACAGCTCTCTGCTTGTAGATTCCACGATAAATCCGACTATGTGCTCCAGACGCAAACTTGTTGCCAATAAACAGCTGAGAAAGATCAGCAGTCCACTCCTCCTGGTCCTCCTTTGACACCTCCCAAGTTTCCACATTTTCCGACTCCAATATCATAGACCATGAGTCCAAACTATCAAATCTCTTCCTCTCCATGCTGTCCATGTCAGAATTGAACTGGGGTCTCGACGAGGAAGGGTTTGGTAAAGACTTGCTCTTTGACTTTCGAAGACCAAGTGCATGGAAACATGAGGCCGCCATTGGGGTTCTAACTGAGGTGGTTCAATAAGCCCTTTTAAGGAAAATTAGTATTATTATATGAAATATGGCAAGTCAAACAATCAAAAGGTATTTTCCTTCTGAACGTGTGAATTGATTTCAGGAAGTGCATGAACAGATTCCGAAACATGGATCACGAAGAAGAGTGGATTACATATGTGGGTTTTCATCAAGTAACGGAACAGGGATGTTATCAAGGAATAAGCTTCAAATTTCTCAGAGAAAAAACACAAACATAGAATAACCAAGAGACTAATTTCCATGAAAAAGATAGGCCAATTGTTGTGTATCAAAGGAAAAATGAATGAGTCGAAACCTTGTGCTTGTGATGAAAGTGAAACACATGGAAAGGGAGATGACTTGGTTTCATGGTTTCAAGGATTAGAAGCAAAAGAAGAGAGAATGCTTGAAAATGAAGATTTTGCAGATGAAGAGAGAAAGGGGTACGCAGATTTTCACGGTTGTTTTGTTTGTGATAGGATAAGGAGGATTAGGTCGTTCAGCAGTAGAAAGATGAATTCGAAGGCAGAGATTTCAGGGGTGGCTCGTGATTGCTCGGTTCAAAAGTATACTTTTTTTTTTATTGGTTTGAGAGAGAGAGTCGAGCCAGCTACTCTGTTATGTTCTCTTTCTGTAGCAGGTTCTTTTTAGCATCATGAATGCTAAGTGGCCACAGTGGCAAAGGTTTTTTTAGATTTGCTGTTCCTGGAAACTTGGGATATATCCCAATTCTTTAACCGTAATTAACAGTAATGCCACTTCTGCTTTGCACAAATGTCATACAAAGGGGGCTTCAAACCCAAAATAAAAAGGCAAAAACAATTTCTTTTAGTGGTTGACTGAATTTGAATTTAACCATTGTCAAAATTAAATAATTGCATCAACAATTCATTGTTCTTCTTACTGAGCGATTTGGGATTTAAATTTGCCCAAATGAAATGATCTATTACTCTCTCCATCATAGGATATGATTGACAATGCCTAATCTTGTTTATGTCCTTATTAATTTATTTGTTAATGAAAATTTGATGATTCTGAGAATATTTTTGCCCCTCCTTCTTGAAGAAACTTGGTGATGGTTCTGATAGTCTGATTTATGTCAATACTGTACCAGGCATAATACTTGGTCAATCGCCCAAGCTTAATGGGCTTTAAAATACGTGTAACGTGGCAATGCTTGATTTCATATGTTTTTTATGATTTACGTGTTAATGAGAACAAATCTTTTACATAAGCCGTGCTATCTGCTCCAACAAAAAACCATAAAAAAAATTATATTGAATATTTTACTAGTACAGCCGATCGGCTATACTTTGTTAATATATTCGAATATTTTAATAGTATAGCCGTCGGCTGTACGTTTGAAATATATTCGAATATTTAAAAGGTATAGCCGCTCGGCTATACTATTTAAAATTCAAGAGTGTAAAGAAGAAAAATTTACAGCAGCCAGTTCACTATCAGTGTCACATTCTGTTCCTCGTCTTTGTCGCTTTTTCCTCTTTGCGCCCAAGTTTATCAATTTGCCGTTCAGTTTCTGTTTGAACAGTAACCCGAAAACAGAAGTGCAATGCTTCATTCCATATGTTTTTGATGATTTATGTGTTCATCATTTACAGAAGCTGTGCCATCTGCTCCCACAAAAATCCATGGGTAGAAGGGAGCTGTTAGAGAATACAAGGAATCGAATGCGCGGTAACTGTTGGAGGAAATGGGCTCAGCCCGATTTAAGCCGACAAGTACATAACATAAGAGCAAGTTGGGCTGCGGGATAAACCCTGTTTGGAAGAATGTCCTCTGCAGATGAGGAATTGGACAAAAGTCGGATGCTAGTTCAGAACTTTTGATAGAAGGTTTCCCGATGGCATTGGTTAGTAGATCCTGACTAGTAGGAGGTGTTGATTCATCTTGCCTTTCTCCAGTTGCTGGCTGGTTTGGGTTTAGGCAGAGAAATATAATATATAAATAGTATAGCCGCCGGCTATACTGTAAAAATACATTCGAATATTTTAATAGTTTAGCCGGGCGGCTATACTTTACTACTATATTACAATATTTAAATAGTATAGCCGACCGGCTATACTTAATATAGCCGAGCGGCTATACATTTTTATATATTCTAAAATTTTAATAGTATAGCCAGCCGGCTATACATTGTTATCTAACCTCAATAATTGAAGGAACATAATTGATATATGCATCTTATGTGTTTTACCCAATCCATCATATTATACAACAACAACTAGAAAGGCCCATATGAGGAAAAGTTAACCAACTTGAGTTAAATGACGTAAGGCTTCACTGTGTAGTGAAAATTTGCAACAGAATCCAGAGCTTTTCCTTCTTTTTCTCTTGCAGAAGGTACCTAGAGGCAAAGGAACAATAATTAGTTAACATAGAACACACGCTTGTGCAAAAATACAAAAGCAATTTGTATGATGTAATCGCCAATTACACAATATTCACTCTTAGCTGTTTCATAATACAACAGAGCCGTCGTCTCCATTTATACCAGTTTTGCAGGAAAAAAGAGGAGAGAAAACTTCACTTAATAACTAGTTTTATTAGAGGGGGTTTTAATATGTTGAAAGCAATTTATCTGAACTTGTCCACTCATGGTTTGGTGAAGTTAATAAATTGAACAACACTTCCATGCTGTTTTTCCCAGAAGTGAATTCCCTGAAAGTTTAAAATGTTATCAAGTAACTTGCCATTACAGTATGAAGCTTACACAGAAGCATCCTGGGATGGGGCTGAGAGTCGCATGTTATATGTCTTCACCTTAAGAAAGTTTTCATTGAGAAGCCAGCTTAGATAGGAGACACTGCATGTGCCCTGGGACGGGGCTGAGACTCGCAAATGTCTGATTTTAAAGGGAAGAAAAGGCCATGTGTCAGTGAGAAAATCTATGAGCAAGACTTAGACAGAAATATTTGTCATTTCTCTTTTCACAAGTGTGATCACACGTTTGATTAGAAACCTTCCCAGGTTGATCCCTTGTAAGCCAGGCTGTGGAATTTTTTCAGTATTCAGTTCAAGCAATGGAAGCAAAAAACCGAAGATAAGAGGTCAATATTCCCTTTCAAAAAGGAAACAAAGAGTTGAAGGTTATTTAAATTCTAGAAATAATAATTAATGTAACAATATGCACACCAGAGTTGATGATATGGAGTAAAACAAAGCGGATGTAGCCTCTAGGCGGTCTAGGCGGGCGACATGCGGGTATATGCAGATGGTGGCCAAGATCTCGATAAACAAAGCGAATTTTGTATCAGTACCTCATAATCCACAATTTTTTTCCAGCAAAGAGGCTGGATCATCCCATGTGATCTGGTGAAGCTCTAATGCAGCAGGGCTAAGCCACGTACTAAGTTTTTCCTTTAAGTAGGAACCCAATGCTCGCAAAGACACAATATTTTCCTCTCTGAGAATATGCAAAAATAGCAATTCATCCTGGAGTCTGATTTCATTCTTAACATTATAATATTAATGTTATAGTATATAATATATATATATATATAGGTCCAGGTTATAGTTGGGGAGTCAAAACTGCGTTTAACTTAAAATAAAGAAACCAAAACCTTAAAACGAAGTCATTCCATTGAAGAAAACCTTAAAAAAAACAACTTTTGTTATGTTCTAAATGTTGTTTCATGTTTGATAATTTTCCCAAAAGAAATTTTATGCTAAATTGTTTCAATCATAACTTAAAAGTTCATAAGACTGGTGCAAATGGGATCAGCATCCAGCATGAGAAGCAGACACATGGTAAAACTAGCATCCATCATAAGTTTAGGTTAAACATAACTGAAAGTCTAGTTGGATATCATGGTAAAACTAGGTCTTATCAAAAACAATATTCTGGTAAAACCAGCAACTCAACTTAATTGCTTTCTTCATTTGGGAACTCCAACCTGAAAGCCACCCACTTGTCATCACTAACGGGCAGCACCGTTATGCGATTAGGGAATGCAATATCAAGAAATTCTGTGTAAACTCTAACCCTGTTGCACAGCGAGTAACTCCTCACCCCTGTACCTTTCCCAACATTTGTGACAGCAGGAAGATTGGGTTGTATAAATGCT